>VTON01000104.1:0-519655 GCA_009617725.1 Hydropsyche tenuis
CGATATTAGACTTCGTATTGCGAAAATATTGAAAAAAAAAAATAATAATTAAAACCTTATTAAAAAGTTTGAGAACCGCACGCTTAAATATAGTAATAGAAAAAAATCATTAAAACTTTTTAAAAAAAAGTTTGAAAAAATTGAAAAATAAATAAAAAAATCAACTACACAGTTTGACATTCGTATGATTCGGTAAATCCCGATAAATTAATGTAAAAAAACTATTGATAAAAGGATTCGATGACTTATTAATATGTACCAATAGATGGTTTTGGCATATTGAAACACCTGAATGTCTTCCTTTGAGAAAGGCTTCGAAGGCGACAAGCGACTCAATGGAAAAAAATCAAGATGGCGGCGTCCAAAATCGAAATTTCGAGTTTTACGCATTCAATTTCATATATTTCAATAAATACCGCACTTCCCGTCCAAAATTTGAAATAGATCGTCACACGGGGATCCATAGCAAGATAAACCGCCCTAAAATAACCCCCCACTGTGAAAAAAAAACCATGAAAAAAAAATCCAAAGGGGCGCCTAAAAAATTTTCAATTAATTAATTTTTTTGCGTAATTTTATTCGGCATTTTTTTGGAGATTTTAAAAGTACGCGCGTCGCTATAGGAATATTTTTTAAGGTATTTGAGAAAGTTTCAACGTTCTAGGTCGTTTCGTCACAGTTTGTATTAAGGACAAACTTTAATTAAAAAAAAAGCGTCTCAGACAGACAGACAGGGGGACTTTCAGTTTTATAATAGTATAGATAGATAGATAGATAGATAGATAACTGCAATTGAACAAGGTCAACAAATATGCATCAATATAGCAATAGCATAAAACGCAATTTAATTCCCATTCAAAAATTTTATTATGTCCATCAAACTCGGACAAGAGAATAAAACACATATAAGTCCAATATAAACTAAGCCGGCCATTTTCCGAGACTAGTTTCATTATATTTTTCATGTGCGGAAAGTTTTTATGCGAGGGCTTTTTTAATAGTTATTTAGTGGTGTCCCATGTGGGAGAGCACACCCTTGCACCACGCCCATCCTCACCCTTATATCGGCTGCACATTCGTTTTTAATTCATTTTTGTCACATACACGCGGCGATAACGTGCACTATTTTCCGTTATGATATTATTATTTTCGAAAGCTTTCTCTAGCTTTTAAGCGCGCGGTAATTAAATACACCGTGTCCCAGCTGAAAAAAATGAACGAATGTACAAAAAAGAGCGACTGTACGGTTTTTACGACCACCCAAAGGACAGTTCGCATTAAAAAGGACGACAGACATCATTAATTTTTTTACGACAATTTATTTTTCAGGCGTAATTATGTTGATTAGAGCCGCTGCTGAAAAATTCAAATATTATGCGATTCGTCGGCCGTGCTGGTTTCGGAACACGGTTACGCTTTCAGCTCGATTCCTTGATAATTATGTTGGAAATCATTAATTATGTGTTGTGTAAATGATAATAATTTGCATTTTGAGTTATAGTAATCTATTATGCGTTCACTGCATTTATAATGTAAGTGCATGAGAAATTCCATAAAGAAATTTGTATACACCCCTCTTATGCAGCTGTTTGCTACTTAATTAATTAATTTCAATCTCGTAAAGCTGCTACATAATGATGCAATAAATCTCAAATTTAACAAGCTCCATGAAGAGTATTTGCAGTACAATAATAAATAGTTGAATATAACATCAAGCACTCTTCACTTAAGCTGAATTTTTAAAGACCAGATGATAATTTCATAGAATTTATTATTATATTCAATACGTCAAACATATAAAAATAATAAAATAAACTCTGTCTCCATCATATAAAATCAAATGCATATGCATTATCCTTAAAAGATTCGAAGCCCGCGCTAAAAACCGTTCACTCGGCTGACGACCGCATTATTTTAAGCCGTCCTTATAAACGCCATAAAAGAGAACACCCTCGATCACAAAAACTCAAAAGAGGCCCTTTTTCTCCGTCCACACATGTATAAACATACATTTTTCTTAGACGTGCCGACATTCGAATTCGCGATCGTAAAAAAATCGCCGAGTCGCTTTGGCCCGCTCGCAGACGAAACACTTTTTACTGCTTCGCATATGTGTATGTACACCATAGATGTATGGTATGGGAGAGTTTTTTCGCGCTCGTAAAGGACCCTTATTCCTACCGCGAGTGTTTCCTCTTATTCGACGATGTATAAATACTCGAAACTCGCGTCGGTTATTATTAATAAACTCTCTTTCTATGCAATTTCTGGGCGTTTTGAGTGCATGTCTCCAGCACATGGTGCACCAATACTCTACGCACGAGCGACCGAAACAGTCATAATTTAAGATGAATTCAAGGTCGAAATATATGAAATATTTTGATATGTGCTATGTATTTAAATGTTAATAAATTGATTAAATGATTTTATCATTGCATACAATCTATACAGCATCTGCATGATTAAAATCAATTAAAAATCAATACTAAATATTATATTCAATTATTCGTATTACATATATAATGTTATCAAGAATTAATTTCTTTTATTTTGTAACATGGATCTCAAGGAGCTATATGAAGTTATATCTTTAGTATGCTATCAACTTTTCAGGCACTGATCACACTCAATGTCGCTAAACATTGGTTCCGTTTAGAATGCATTCAACACTGCTAATTTTATATAACAATTCCATTTCATAAAAGTTAAAAAGTTTTTGCTTATCCATTATTACTTCTGAATCTAAAAAAAGACAGATTTCAATAACATAACCTCGATTTAACAAAACATCATAATACTATATTATACATACACGGATTGTTATCACAAAGGTTATTCAGCGCACTGAGGAGTCATTAACATCCAAACAACATCGTTTATTTCATCTTGGCGACTTGTTTGATATTTGCAGATGCGATTTTCGCATATTCTTTCGCATATTTACCATATGAAAGCGTGTTTGCGAAGGTGTCCTTCTTTCAATGTTCTGAGGAACCGTTTTAGGTCGACCTCAATGCATTGCGAGTATGATACACCGAATATAGATTCAAGTGACAATATCATATATACAAATCGTCGATAATTCGAAGTTCACTTCGCTCAAACTCAAATTCTTTTTCATCATTATTTTATGAAAAGTCTCGAAATATTTTTCATCAATAAACAACTTATGAATTTCGAATCCATACCCCTCATATTATAAGTCCATGCATAAATATGGCCCACGAACGTATGGCACGTCTTCCTTTTTGCACATCCGTCTCTTTGATGCAGCGTTTACGTCAAACGAAATTGCGAAGCTCGTCGGATTATTAGCGGCGAGCGCGCACTCTCATAACTCGAACATCCTCTCTTTATCGCTTTCGATGGCGACAAACTAACAAATATTTCATATGTAGGTGTATATGGAGATGTCGAAAATAAGTCTGGTGACAGGAAAAAATTTGCACGATGCGAGCGAAGCTTCTTTCAATCTCGTTAAAATTTTGTTTGATCACATCAGAGCGTGTTCGAGACTTAAATGAAAATTTTATTAAAGAATTTCATAAGAAGGATTATTAATGTTTTATTTAATTTTAGAACAATTTATAAATAAAATAAGATCGACTGTTTAAGAGTGATTTGTTGAACGTATTTTTATAATTGAAATGCACGCATTGGGCTTAACCAACGAAGAATTTTCACATAAGAAATCTTGCTCGATAAAATTCTTATTTATACGAATCCAGCCAATATCTTCGATCGCGTGTTTTTCCGAGGTTTTTCCCCCGAGATTCAATCTCGCGTCTCCAGCGGCGCGTACAACTTCAAATATTTTCTTTGTCAATATGCCGCCCGGCAAAAACTGTTACGGAATATTTTACGTCGCTACAAGAATATATTACCCGACGACGAAGAGGTATAATAAAATAACACGAAAATGTACCGGGAAATAGAGTTACACAGAGCCCGAAAGAAAAACGTAATCAGAGTATAGCATTGATTCTATCAAAATCCTTTCCGTGGGTAAACAAAGAGAGCGGCTCGAGGCACATGCTCTTCTAGATACAATTTAATAATATTACCTTTTAGGTGCACGTTGAAAACTCTTTTATTTTTGCTAGTTTGATAATATTGCACATACCTAGTGGGCTTTGTGAACGCAAAGCTTGTACCTACTTGAAAAGTACAATTGTGTACTGCAAGCGGAATTCTTTGTGATGTTAGCTTCTTGAAGTCTATTCCGATTCCGCTTTGTATAATTTTCCAGATATAATATTGTAAAAGGTCTTATTAATTTTAGTAAAAGAGACTTGAAAGTACACGTACTAATATTGTAGACTCTGTTAATCTTTATACCAGGAAAAAAATAATAACTTTCTGTTGTTATACAATAACTTATTGCATACAACTGTTATACGAAACTTTATTTGTGTGTCGAAAAAAAATCTGTATCGAGAACATTCGGAAAATTTTGCATTAGATAATTAATTTATGTATTAATAAAAAAATATATATTTTTGTTTATTATTAATTCAATTCATAGAATATAAAAAAAAACTATCTTTTATTAAATGTGTTCATAGTCACGTACTATTCTAAAATTGCGTAGTATTATATTTATCATATACAATTTATTATGGCGTGAGAAAATAACCCGTCAAACATCGCGTGTTTCGCCGAATATTAAAATATTATTAAATAAACAACAAAACCCATTCGATTGATAATTACATGAATATCAGCATACACAATAATTCAACGGTCGTATGCGAAATTTATTCACGTCCACATAAATCATCGTTATGATTTTAACGACCATATTTCTTGATTGCAACATCGATTCTTCAATACATTCATTTTCAATTGACATTACAGTTTGTCGCACCGATCCCATTTTTCATCAACGCACCGAACACAATTCCAATCTTTCCTTCGTTTCATTACAAAAATCCTATTTTTCCGGTCACCGACGGGTTTGGCAAATTGGCTCGTTATCACCAATTGATAAGACGAACTGTCATACACTAGTTCACCGACCGATTACTGTAACTTGACATTGACTGCACGTTCACTATCAACGAATGCAACATTGCTTTCGAATGCATAACTCGCACAACATAAAACGTCATGTTACCCATTCGTCAATTTCGTTTTCGATGGCGGCAATCTTCAGCGGTGGGTTTTCCGTTTAATTTAGTTGTGTTGTTTGCAGTTAACGCTTTAACTTTAACCGGTTGCGGTTTAACTGTGCGATCCTCCAGCGATATCGGTTCCCGTTACGTGTCCCGGGGAAGAGTTGTATCTTTCGATCGTACAACGCTTGTTTTATCCATTGGAAATCTCCAGGTGGTGATTTCTTATTTTTGTTACTTACAAGTTGAATGCGATGATTCAATTATAATTAAGGTTTAATTCAGCGGTCGCCAACCGGCCGAAAATTTTGGTGATATGCAGAAAAATTCGGAAATTATTTGAATTATTTTCATATCCATTGAATTAATTCCTTGGATTCTGATTTGTTTTCGTGTTAATAACATGGGATCGTCAACAATAATAATCGTGTTATAATTTATGCTTATAAAAAAAATCAGACTCATATCAATATAATTTTTTCTTTTAAATAATATTTAATGTATTATTTTATAATATAATATAAATTATTGTTTATATTATATTATATTATAGATTTTTTTTGCACATTTTTTTGAATATATCAAAAAGATTAGCAACTGCTGTTTTAATTGATGTTTTCAAATAAACTGATATAAAACCATTCAAAACAAGATCAATGTACAAGTATTTATCATACAGATATTTGTACAATATTATATCGCCTTACAATAATTGTTACACATAAATAAATTATTAATTCATCGTCACACAACAAACGTTCACCACGAGCGACAACCCATCATTTTCCTTACGTCGATTCGAAACATATAATTTACAAATTCTGGACGGAGTCTCCCCCAATGAAGACCTTTCAAAAAAAGACCCAGAAGCCGAGCGAGTGCGTAGTTTTGATAAGGACGAAAAGGGCCCGAGCAAATAATACGAATTTCGTACCGAAACCGACGAGGATGCTAAACGCGGTCCCGGCCGTAATTTCATAAATAATTCAAGGATCATCGCGTTATTATTACGAGAGGTGTGTATTTTCCGGGACGAAGCGGCCGTAGTAAAAATGATTGACCGTGACAGACGGGACGGAGGGAGTTTAACCGTGAGCGTCGTAAATTAGGATCGTTCGTATGCCGCCAGGACTCGTCGTGAGCTGAAATATCCTGCAGTGTTATTATATACGCAGGCGAGGTCGTGTTTATCGTATGAATATATGTATGTATTCGAAGCGATGATTGTCAAAGTGCGCGTATTTGAAGTTTTGCGAGTGGGTGTGATGTGATTCGGTTGTGTTTAGGGTTAAAAGGTAAACAAATTAAAAATGGGGGGATGGTTTTTAAATTTTAGTAAAAAGGAATGTTTTGAGCATAAAATGAAATGAAATGAAATGAAATGAAATGAAATGAAATGAAATGAAATGAAATGAAATGAAATGAAATGAAATGAAATGAAATGAAATGAAATGAAATGAAATGAAATGAAATGAAATGAAATGAAATGAAATGAAATGAAATGAAATGAAATGAAATGAAATGAAATGAAATGAAATGAAATGAAATGAAATGAAATGAAATGAAATGAAATGAAATGAAATGAAATGAAATGAAATGAAATGAAATGAAATGAAATGAAATGAAATGAAATGAAATGAAATGAAATGAAATGAAATGAAATGAAATGAAATGAAATGAAATGAAATGAAATGAAATGAAATGAAATGAAATGAAATGAAATGAAATGAAATGAAATGAAATGAAATGAAATGAAATGAAATGAAATGAAATGAAATGAAATGAAATGAAATGAAATGAAATGAAATGAAATGAAATGAAATGAAATGAAATGAAATGAAATGAAATGAAATGAAATGAAATGAAATGAAATGAAATGAAATGAAATGAAATGAAATGAAATGAAATGAAATGAAATGAAATGAAATGAAATGAAATGAAATGAAATGAAATGAAATGAAATGAAATGAAATGAAATGAAATGAAATGAAATGAAATGAAATGAAATGAAATGAAATAAAATGGAATAAAATGAAATAGGACAAAATAGGATTTTATGTTGATGTCGAATTTGAAATTTCGTTAATCTTTTCCGTCGTGCTTTAGTATCCTTATTTAGTATTGGATTAAAAGAAAATTCTTTTGTTAAAATTTTAAAAAGAGGATAAATTATCTTTTTTGGATATTATATGGGAATCTTAATTGTACCCAATTTTTTTAGTAGTAATCCGTTTGCAAAAAGTGTATCATAATTTCTTATGCTTTTTCGATTGAATTCTTCAACGTCCAAAGAAAACTTTAATGAATCATCGCTTATTCAATGAATCATAAACTGATAAAGGATATTTATCGTCACAAAATAATAAAATCACTACTATTACAAATTACAAATGAATCATAAAACTGTAACACTTACTTATGTATGATATACAATATGCATTCCTTCAACAATCATTAAAAACGGACAAAATTCATAATACCTAACATGATCACCATTTATAAAACACAACACAATCAACCACCGCATAAAAATAAAGCGCACCACCGAAAAAAGCCCACATTAAATATTGATAATATAATCGAATCGTATAAATTGAACTCGTTCCCCGCTAATACATTATATTAAGTTTGAAAAGCGTCAGTTTGTCCATGGGCCGTCGGGTAGAAAAAGAGTGACGGGGTCGCGGAGGGCCACCGCGGCCCATCAATAACCGGCCCTTCCCGGCTCTGTCCATCGCTCAAAGTCCTTAAAATAACATATCCTCCCATATCTGTCCACCTAGGCGGCTATCTGTCAATCGCCTTTGTAAACATTCGACCGGCAGAGAGGTCCGTATACGTATATTGCATAGATGGCCGGTATCAGGACCCTCCGTTACGCATTTTTCACGCTAAACCCAAAAATAAAACAGGACACGCTTTTGCTATGTTAGGTCGTATGTATATGTTCGGGGAGGATTTGAAGAGTGAAAAATTAATCGATTTACTCGATAGTGTATGTGTGTGGTTAAATATACGATGTATCTGTGAGCGTTTTCAATTTTGTGCAGATATAATGTGATGGAAAGTTGAGAGTTCATAGTTAATTTTCAGCTGGCCGTGTTGAACTTTACGTGCCGCTCGAGGGAGTTAGCCCCACTTGAACGATGTTATTTTTTATGTGGCTTTGATTTTTTTTATTGGAAAGTTATGAGACGATTTTTTCTAAAGATTTTAAAAATGAAGGGTATAAAAATGATGAATTTATAACTTTGAATGGTACAATATGAATGTTGATTATCATATCATATCGTAAATGTTTCATCTATCGAAATAATACAATTTTCAATTTTGCGTTGATAAAATTAATTCTAGTCAGATTAGATAACATGAAATACTACATGATTTATCTTCTATTAAAATCGTGTAATATTTGAAACTAATAATTTGGTATGAAAATAATGAATGATTCAAAGTTAGACGTTGATGCAGAAATTCTAAATAAAATTTAATATTATACATGTAAAACGAAAAAAGATTTATTTTAAGAACAATCTAAGATATTCAATAGAAAAAGGAATAAACAAACCAGTAGCATAACTAAAATGATCAGTATCGTAATGATTAAAATGGTAATAAACTAGCCGTGTGACAAGACACATAAATAGTAGGTGAATACTAGAAATATAATACTAGAATAATATTCGAAGGACTATAAAAGTAAACAAGAAGACCAAGTAAATAAAAATGAATTTCATACATATTCCCAAAACCATATTGACATTTTCTGAATAATTTACATCTTCCTACTCAATTTAACCACTTGAAAATGCTACTTTTCATACACACGTCCAGTTACGACCCGCCGGCGCATTATATTCACACACAAAACAACGCGAGCTCGTGTTTTATAAGCGATCATTCGTCTTCTCGTCGAAGTTTGCTATTAGATAAATGCTAGGGCGTCTTGCTGATTTATTGCCATCCATTATTGAGAGATGGGCCCGCGTGTATCGCGCCGCGTACACGACCACCAAAGGGTTAACGCGACATAATCGAAAAACGCGGATTTTCACGTTCAAAATCGACATTCGACCTCGACTGCACATAGCAACCGATCAAGATTTCACGATAAGACAAACACGATACAATGTGTATCGACGGGTATGCAGTTTATCGATTTAAAGGTGCATTAAGATATTAATCATGCGATAGAATTGTTCGGGTACAAATCTACAGCGATAAAATATAATATAATTCAAATGAGCGCTTTTTCACGACTAAAACCGCAGTGATATAATGACCATTATCGCGAAATTGTACAAATAATGTTATCAGAGCACGTTGCCTCTTCGCATCCGTATTGCACGCGCACTTGATGCGTTTATCGTGAAAACAGTAAATTACACGGGCCGAACGTATTCTAAACACAAATGGACATATTAGAAACATGTGTAATTCCAGTATTTTGACATAGATTTACATGACCTTTGTATCGTGTCGTATGTGCATTGTAAAATTGTCTGTGTGATTTTCGATGCTGAAGTTCGTCGCGCGATGCGACTTTGCAGATGGCCCGATTGAGTTGTTTGAAACACGAAAGTTTGCGTGACTGTTGTTCGATGTTTTTGATACGTCTCAAATGGATCTTATATATTTTTTTTGTTTTTGGATGTCTGTTTGCTAAAATGTAAATCATTTTTGAGAAAATTGTAAATATTAAATTTGACTTTGGATATAAATAACTCAAGTCGTATTCCAAACTTTTTAAAAACAATTACATAGTTTTCGATTGAGTTTTCTCAGAAATATCATTATCTAATTGAAAAAAAAACGAAATATAAAGCATCCATTACATAAAAGATATGTTTTTATGATTTTGACATAACGCCTCCATAAATACGAAGCGTTAACACATCCGGGACTAATATCGTCTATATATTTTCCGTAATTAAAATTTGTCTATTTACTGATACGCCTGCAAATAGATTAGAGCGCGGCGACAATCTCACAAAACTCTTGTCTTTTATCGTATTTGATTTTCCACATCATAAAAACGTAAGCGTGTGCACACTTTACGAAAATATCAAATGACAATTAAGGCCGAACAAATCGTCATTATTCGGAGGGGAGCGTTTTCGTTACGATTATCTACGCGGAAAATTCTAAATGGGACGTCGCCGTTGCCGAAAACGGCCCTCTTCCACGCTAGGAGAAGAAGCAGAAGAAGGCGGGGAGTTTCTTCGTCGTGAATCAATTTGAACGAAATTCGACCTCAAATATGAGCTCGTGCGATATCCGAGAGCAAATTGACGCGACCGTATCGAGTTTCTCGCTTCCTATATTGCACATCTATTCTAGGGCTTGTGTCGCGACATTGCGACGAGAATTTCTCGGAAATGAAAACGATCGTTATAAAAAATTGGAGTGGTTAAATTTTTTGAGAAATTCGATTCATTATTTTTAAAAGATTGGTTATTTTTCTACTGAAAAAGGTATGTCTTTTAAAAATGGATATTGCAACTCTCTTATCAAATAATCCGACGATTACAAACGAATAACTTAACTTAATTGATCAATGATTACCAATCAACTTGACAAGATCTTGAATCACTTTATTATTACTCATATTTTTAAAAATATGATTTTTTTCAAGATATCTCGTCTCGACGAGAAGCAAATTCTTCAAAACCCATTCCCTGTATACTTGTATATTATTCGCAGTGTTAGTACGTTTCATTCGATGTTTGTGCGCCTCCACCACCTTCTAGGTGTGCGCCATGCTTCTTCAATATCCCACCTCCATGCCTTTCGCCGGATTATCCGCCTTTTGTTGAGTATTTGTTTACGGTGCGATACCTTTCTTTTCACGAAATTGACGGCGTCGTCCGTCTACTGAAAGGCCGGCTTCCAGCTAGTTCAATTTTCGTCCTAAATACGTCCTTCAGAAACGATCCCGCTGAAAAGAAGCCTTCCTAAGAACTACGACTTAGGTACAAAACTAAAACGAACCACTCAAATTTTCATTACAAAACCGCACGCGCTAATCATCACAAATCAACGATTCATACCCGAACAAGCGAGACCTCCCGTCGCAGCAATATTCGGCAATCGTCGCCGGAATAATTCACATCCATTAAATGTTAAGTAAACACGTAGAACCACAATAATCGCGTCATGAACACGTACAGTTTGCGCCATCGCCCCGGGAGACCGTTGCCGTCTAATCCGCGGCGGTGCAGAGCGTGCGTCTCTCGCACATTAAGCTCACTTGTCATATGCAAAAGCGAAACTTTCCAAATGCGACTTAATATCGCGCCGACTATTATCAAAATTGAAATTTTCATTATACATGTGTTTCGCGGTTGAGCCGTTTCGACGGGGAGGGGTTTTGCTGTTGCTAAGCAGGGAAAAATGTATGTATTTTGGGAAATATTTGAAGTTGAATGAATGAATTTCCGTTGTGTGTTTTCGGCGTATCGATATCGGTTAAATGCTTTGCGGGTGGTGGACGTTTATATTGAAAATGTCAACTTGCCATCGTGGAGAGATTATTATTTGTAAGGGAATATCTTCCGTTGCCCGACCGAACGTTGGACGTGATGGGTATCTACTCGGAAAACTCATCTAGCGCAACGATCCGAAAATACTCAAGGTGAAATATCACAAAACGAAAAACCGATTTGTCAGAAAACAAATAATTTTTTGACATATTTCAGATAATATTCCAGGAAAAAAATAATACAAAAAAAATTACATAATCTTTTATGTAATTTTTTTATTAATTTGTATTTTTGTGAATGGATAAATTATCAAAACATTTTGCATATACTTAATAAAACTTAAACCTGACAATTGATGATAAATCATACAATTCTTCGACAACACCCAAATTAAAAATTAGTATCGAATGCACTTTTCGCGCGGCACGTTCTCACCTCCGCCGAAATTTTCCGCGACACAATGGCCACAGCGGAACAACAACGTTTGCCGCTTATTATAATTCCGGGCTAAACTTACTGAAATACTTGGGTAGTTAAATCCTCTTACCGATGCTGGGCACCACCCGCCCCCACCCCGGCGCCCCTCGCCCAGCCTTTCCGCCGTTACGTTACTTTGCGTTACGTGGTACGTACGTTTGTATGCAAAGCGCGCATGAATATTCAAAACGTATGTAATGCATATTCATTTCGCCGAGGAGGAACTGTGGTGCCGGGGAAAGCTCGCGCCGAAGGTTTGCAAAGGCTGGTCAGGCCAGACGCGAAAAAAACCGCCACCTGTCTAAAAATATAAGGGACGTATCGAATCTTCATCGGGACGCTTACTCGTGTCAAATGTGTAGTCGGAGATTTTGATGTTAATGGTGTACGAAATGTTTTTTTTTTGTATTTATGGGGAGAGTAAAAAATGGTGTGCTATTGTTAAGTGTTGTGCTGCAATTTGAATAATTGTTTGTGATTATTTGAAAAAATATGATTGCATACAATTGATATGAATATATGTATTAATTTTTTTTTTCAGAATTTCTAAATGTATATTGAATGATTTTTTTAAACTTATTTAAGATGTACTTTTGCAACTTACATAAGAAGTGTTTCATTTTTAAAATATTAAAAATCAAATAATCGCCTATTTTATTACTTAATATATACTTAAAATCTTACCACATTGTAAAATTTATGCATAAAAAACCATTGTTTAAATTTCCAATAGAAAGAAATCCTATCATATATGTAAATATGTTAAATATTTCTTCTTATAAAATATCATACAATTCGTCGAACATAATTGTCAACTCACTGAGTATTCACTTAACAATTCTTGTCAGGATCAATTTTGTGTTATATCTTTGTGATGATTACAAAGAATATTTACATTACCATACTTCTGATGAAATTTGAAAACGCCGGTACAATCTTGAACGAAAACTTTTCCGCCCACAAAACTCGCCGCGGCGCTCACTGTCCGTGGAAATTCGTCGTAGATTTCCCGAAAAATGGAAAAAACAAAATGCGGATAAATAAAGCGAAAATCGCTATCGTATATTTTTTACGAGGCAACCGACACACACGAAAAATAAATAGATTTAAGCGGCGTGGAGAACGTGCCGAAAAAAACCTCGGAGCCATTTCGGTCTGTACCCGCGCCGATACATAAAATATTCATAGAGGCGATTGAAAGCTTTACCGAATCGTTTATCTTCTTTGAAAACGTATTTTTGTACGCTTTTCATTTTGCTTTTATTTTTTTTCGTGGTTGATTTTTTTCACGAGCGAATCGCTTAATGAGCTGTCCGACCCGAAGCCGACCAACCCCTTCAATTTCATGACGCTAATTAAGGAATTATCCTGAAATCACTTTACGAGTGACATTCAAGAAGTTATTCTATCGGTTTTTATATACAAACTCTTCAAAGATGATGAATGTTGACACAAATCTGATTCAAGCCTTTTTGTTAGTAAATTTTATACAAAAAATATCCTTTGACAAGCATTAAAATATTATATTTATCTTTTGATATAATTAAATACGAGTTGAATGACTCCAACATTAAAAACCAAATGAACGTATTGAAAAAGCTTAAACTCATAATTGTTTTTCACTTAATATATCATTTTGAGTATGATAAATTCGTATTTTTTGCAACATACAATCGTTGTGTATGAAATCAACTTTTTACATTTGAAAACTGGTCACCTCGGCTCAAACACCTTCACTACTAATGCTTGCATTCGTACGAATATGCTTTTAATGCAACGTTGAAAGTTAATGCATGTTTAATGAGGGGGTCAACTGTAAAAATGACGGGTATACTGGGGACTTTTGATAAATGGACACCATGTCTATGCACGCCCACCGCTATGGTAAGTCGATAATTCTTTGCCCATACATCGACCGGTAGTCCTTCAACACGCCATTCGCAATCAATATCAATGAATCTGAAAAAAATCAAATCTTTTTTCGATACGTATTACAACTGTGATTGACATCTCTTAAAAATCAAAGTATTGACAAAGTACATAATTAAAAATCGATATCGTGAACTATTCGCAAATCCAAAAACTCTCTCTAGTTCGAGATGAAGCACAGCTTTATCCTACGGAATCTATGTAGATAGAGATCGGATACGACCCGTAATGGTGGAATTAATTACTCAGTTATTGTTCCGGATCCGCCACTCGGGAACTATCGACTGCCGAACCTGGGTTCTATCTCAATGAGACTTTCGTTTCGAGAGTCAATAATCTGCCGGTAATGAACTGCTTGTCGGAACAGTCCCATTCGAGTGAGCCAATAAAACTCGAACGAGTTTTAATCCCGCGACGATTCAACAGCGCATAATACGATCTCATCCCGTCCTTAACGTTTTTATATCTGCGAAATAAAATATTATATATTTTCCCATTTTCACGAATGCGTCAAAGATAATTTTCATCGCCATTTTAAAAATCAAATCGATACGTTTTATAAAAGTATATAAGTGTCCGAAATAGTTCACTTCGAACATATAAAAACGGGGGTCGTCGGAAAAGCGGGGAAAACGCGCCTCAGCATAATTACTGATCATATCGGCGAACATCCTTCAACATCTCGTCCCTCGCGTTGCCGTTTCGGAAATTTTTTGAATAAAAAATACATAAAGTGAAACGACGGATATTAATTTCGCGTTTGTTCGCCCGTTAATTCACGTGCCCTGTAATATTCGAATAGGTGGGTGCGTGCGTGAGCGGGTTCTTTGATGTCTCACTTAACGCTTCCAATATTAATACGCGGCAATTATAAATCCATCCGGTTTATGGACAGGGTTGGGTTATGCGAGACTTCAGTCGGGTTGGTTACGATTTCATTATGACACTATCAATCAAATTTCAATGCCGAATTTATAGTGTGCGATCATTTTCAATGGCGGTATCGCTGGATCAACTTCAGTGCTTGTTGCAAAATTGATTATGATTTATATGGTTGGATATTTAAATCGTTACGTTAATATTTTCAGACCATTATGTAGTTTTTCTATAAAATTTTCTCAATGATTTTTATGATAGTATTCAATGATTTTGACATATTTAAATTTTAGCTATAAAGTGATTCATATAACATACATATGTATTAGCATACTTATTCCATTTGTGTATAATATTATACATAAAATTATTCTTATCTATGGGTGTTTTTTTATTCTAATTGTTGTAAGCTAGAAAAACCGCTACTGCTATGAAAAAATACTGAAGACATTTTTTATCGAAATGACTGCAGTAAATTCATGTGATAACGGAAGAACAATAATAGCGGAAAATAATCGCGATAAATGAGTGATAGATAGGCTCTCGATTGTGATTATCTTATTTTGAAAAAAAAGTTTATGTATTAGTGAAATGCTAAGACGATTCCGCTTGAAATATCTCGAATGGCTTATGTCACGCAATAAAAACTATGATTCGAAAAAATTATACGAACCTCCTGCGGATATATTGATAATTGTCTTATCGACGTGTTAATTATCGTACCCAGCTAAACGCCGGATGGGTCTAGACAGGTTTTTTCCACGTTTATTTATTATTCGAATCCATTTTCGACTTAATCCTGTATACATAAAGATTTTTTTTATATTGTTTGCATATCGCACGTCCACCTCCGAGGTTTCGGCTCTATCGCGAGTTTTGAACAATAAAACTTTATACAGGGCCTTTATCGTTGTGTAACCTTATTATGCACACACAAACAACAGAACGGAGCCGGTTATTCATTCGTAGGGAATTTTATTGCCTCTGGGCGCGTTTAATGGCCGATTAGGCCCACCGGTAGATAAAGGTTGGAAACCTTTGCCTGGCCTAATGACGGGGGCCTAGAACTGGGCCCGGACACGAAAGATGACAATGTTATTGTCGACGAGGCCGAAGCCCCTCGCAGGCCGATAATAGCGCGTGAATTATTGATACTCCAAGTCGATATGGTGGCTTTGTGGGGCGCCATACTAGCGAAAAGCCACACCTTCACACTGTAAAAAGTCGCTTTGAATTGGAAATGTGGTGAAATCAATGCTTTCAAATGATTTTTGTATATAAATATTTCTATAGAAATTTAAATTTAATCTTATTAATTATGATATTTGTATATTTGATCTGAACGTTTAATATTGGATACTCATCAATAACATCGATACAAAAACACAAGTAGGTTACATTTAGGACCCAATAATTCTTGTGCGGATCTGAAAAAAAGGTTTAGGAAATCTCTCTAGATATAAAAATACTTCTAATTGTACATTTGTAGCGAGGCCCGGCCGTAAGTCTTGCGGGCCGAAGATACGTCTGTAAATTTTGTTCTGTTGCACGTAAGCCCGGAGAGGGGTCCCGCGAGGCTTACCCGGGACAAAGCTCGTCGGAAAACAACGAAGGCTTTAGAGGATGGGACCTGGGCAGAAACACTCGAGACTTTGTAGTTTCGAGAAACCGCAAAAAGTGCACCGGACCACCGCCCATTTATATTTATTTATAGGAATAATATTAACGGCGGGCGGGCGACACTTTCTAAAAGCCAATCTCCCCGCGCGAATCTGTCCTCTTTTACGTCCTGCGGATTCAATTATTGTCGGTTTTGTTGAAAATCTGTCGGTGTTCGTTCGTGAGTGCCGTTCGTGTAGCACAAATCCGATTTTTACGTCCTTATTGCATCAGCTGTGGCGCGCTATCGGTGTGATAAGAGCGAACGTAAAAATACGTAGATATTACAAATAAATAAATCCGATTTTAATAATATTTTGTTTGAATAGATGTACACGTGTCATTTATGTACATTTGTATAGTTAATAAAATTGTTGAAAAAAATGAGGATTGTACTATTTTCCGTAGAAACTAAAAGTATCCTTTTTATACCGTTGTAATTTATCAGCGTCAAATAAAACTCTAATATTGTATATAACTCCCTTAATTTTTATATCATGTTTCCGAATTATATAAAATTGCATCGTATTTCATCCGCTTAAATAACGCCAGACAGTAAAACGGCATATCGTGTGTAATCGAAACTTAAAATATGTATAAAAGAATAAAAAAACAAAAACGGAACATTAAAAAAGCACCCTTGACATTGAGAACGCCCACAACATCACGAAAATTAGTCACGGACATTCGAAGTCGCACAACTTTATTACGACATCGGGATTTTATCGTGGCACGAGACGTCTTCATACATTTCTATATAATATTGTATAATACATACGTAATAATACACGTTTGCGTAATGCCAAATCGAATTTCCATATTCGCCCCTAATATAACGTCGTCTATATTTTATAAGACGGCGCGTTTTTCAGGCCGAAAAAAATACGTATGTAAAAAGGCGGCCATGGGAAAAAAGGAGAGAGCAGAAGTTGGTTCGAAGGGACGGGCATCAATCACCGGAGGACCCGGGAATTTTCCCTTATATCGACGGGAATTGATGAGTAAATTTTTACGGGACTTTTACGGGGAGGTCCGCAATATACGTGCGCGTTCGGATATTCGGAATTATTATCGTCATCTTTATGGGACGTCCGCGCTCGCTTAACCTTTTTTTTTCAAAGAAATAACCACCGGAGGGTCAAAGGGGACGACACTGAAAAAGTTGACCTCTGAAAGAATTGTGAGTTTTGAATGTGCGACGTAAAAAAATGACGATGGGAATAATAAAAAATCGGATCGGTGATGTGTATGGTATTGCATAGTGATTTTTTATTGATTCGTATCAGTACTTTATGGTGTCTGATTTATAATATATTGATTTTTCTTGATAAAATTTTAATATTAATATTATGATTTCGATTTAATTTGCATATGGTGTGGTGTACAAAATTTGTACTACGAATACATCCCATATTTTCGTTCAAATAATGAATACAACATACAAAAGTTTGCTTTTAACATATTGGTTATTCAGTAAATATTATAAACGAGCGTTCTCATACTATTTGAAAACATTATGTAATGTCAACATTAATAATAAAAAAAATACTAAAGCAAACTTCAAAATACATGATTCAAATCTTATATTTATATTATATTATTTAAATAAAGCGTGCCCGATTCGAAACAAAATACTATCAAGGCACCATTCATATTAGCAACGCTGAAACACAATGAGCACTCAAACGTTAACGCCAAGGAAAAAATCATTAATTACAATATCACCGCGATGACATTAGTCCATTTGCGACAAAGTATGCTAAAGTAATTGGCACAATAATTAATGACATCTTCCTTGATACTTTACAAAAGGCGTTGCATGACGAACGATGCGTTTTAAAATGCACATCCACAAGACTAATGCGGAGATAATCGCGACCGTTTCGTTCGAGTGCATAAATTATGTCACCATTATGCACTTTCAGCCTTTTCAAAAGGCACGAGCTCTTTTTCGTACATCACGTTTGCATAAGCGGCTTAGATGGCTTAAAATTGCATAATGGGCGATTTTTCGATTATACCTACGCGTGTACTTAACCATGCAATATTTCCCAGTTGCTCCATTTACAATTGAATACAGATATTTTCCTATGTTCATATTTTTAATTAAGTCTATAAAAGATAAGGCTGCACTTATCCAACTCGAAAATACAGTCGTAAAGTATTTATTTTATGTCGTCGCGAAGTTTGCCAGACTACACACGCCATATAAACACACAGACGCAGTTCTTTTGCGGGCCACCGTCTTAAGCCGAAGTTCCGTCACGCTCAATTTGAATATTTGCTCGCTTCTCATCTTGTTTGTGATGAATTTCAACTCGGTTTCCCTCTCTAGGGTCTTCCGTTTGTTCGCGTTCACAACACGGAATGGAGATCTAGTCGGATGCGTTTCGGAAAACTGGTTATAACTAGACAAATCTGAGGTAACGTGTTGTTTGCTTGCGGTGATGGACTTTTAATTGTGTTCCCGAGACGGTGCGATATTGTTAAGCGTTTAATCCGTATTGCTTTTCGTTAGTTGACTGATTGAAAAAAATTAACGAAAATTTATCATATACTAATTTGATAATTATGATAATATTCATTTAGGACATTTAAAAAAAACTTTTAAATCCAAATAACTGTATAAATTTTAATATGTACGAAATTGAAGTCCTTAATATCCAAAATTGCACATCAATTACAAAAATGGATTTGATTCGTGTGACTTGAGTCACGTATCACTCGAATAATAAATACGTATATAAATCAATAAAAATTCTAAGAACCATCATTGAACCGAAACAATCCCAATCAAATCTACACAAGACGATAACCATACACGATACAATAACAAACGAAATAACCCACGAACGAATCGTGCAAACATCAAGCAAATTTCCCTATCACGAGAACAAACAGTTAGCAACGATTAGATAACACACCTCCACAACACGTGCTAACATCTCAGAGTTGACCCTAGCAAGATCAGCAACATTATCTGGAATGATTCAGCCATTGCACTCGTTAAGTATAACGATCCAATGTGACTACGTGACATAAATCACACGCGGACAATGCGGACTAATTCCTTATATACGTTCCGTGCCAGTGTCAATTTCCCAAATTGGCACCTTCGAATCATCCGCCGTAATTGCTTTATAAGAAAATTTGACTCGTTTAGGCCCCGTTTCGGGGAAAATTGCGTGATTCGCATCGGTGCGTTGACCTCTTTGCACATCGTACGATCGTATCCCGTGTTGCGGTTTTCCGTCAGACGCGCTTCCGAGAATCGCATTTTTTTGTATAAAATCTGTGTTGAAAAAAGATCGCGAATTGCGCAATAAATTTATGTGTTGTTAATTTTTTGATGGAGAAAAAAAAATCAAATTTACGATGTTTATGTGTGTTTCTCGTGAAAAACGCGAAACAAGAATGTTAATTTTCGCATAACTGTTAGTACGATTTGACTCGAATATTCTCGTTAATAGTGTGTCATTGAAATGGTAGATGAAAATTTACTTTTTATTTATTTGAATTACAAATCACTTGAGTTTTTTTTGCAGAATTTAATTTTACCTTACAATTAAACCGCAATACGCATTTACGCAGTATTGAAAAAAACTATAATAGCATTTACAATGACAGAATCAGTCCATTATGCATTTATTTAAATATTTATTATCTGATTGTTTTTTTTTAATGGAAAAAATAATGATTTATTACACAAAATAATATTTATCCATAGAATCAATCAGTCTAATGACTGATAAACCATTTAATCTTGAACAAGAACTGCTAAGTGTTATTTATTTAGAGTTTTCTTCGGCGTTTGAATACTAAATTAGCCTATGTGTGCTAAGTGGGCATTAAGCACATTTATAATGTATCGAGCGTGTTTCGTTCTAGATTTCCATTTTTATTTTAGACTTTTATATAAAAATTTATTTTTAGGCAATTTCAGCATTCTTAGTCGTCGAAATGCGCTGAAATAGCTGAGAGCACGCGCGTCGCGGTTCAGCACGTCTGAAACACGCGACGAAATCCTCCAGATTTGAATAATCATTTGAATAAATCATACAACTAGTTGTGAAAGTCATTAATCGTTTTTGTGGACTCCGAATCCTCGGAGCGTGAAAGAGATTCTCTCCAGAAGCGTAAAATATTATTTTCGTACAGGAAAGTATAACAATATTACGAAACACGTCCCCCTTGCTGAAAAAAGTGTTTACTTTCTGTGATAACGATCGCACGTTTGTATAAAAATATTAAGTGGGTGGTCTTTATTGACCCATTTCAGCGGTTAATGATTTATTTATTTCGTACACGTAAATTTCGTATCGATACATCTCGTGTAAAATAACCCAATAATTAAATTATTATTCAAAAAATAATTTCGTAAACGCGCACTTCGTAGGAAATTGATGTGAGCATACACGTTTATTAGTGAGCTGTAGGAAAATTCCACTTTCACTTTTCACTGAATGCCGCGTGAGATAATTTTCATTATGCTCGTTTTCCCTAAAAATTATTCATACGCTCGCAAATTTACGATTCGCAGAAAACAATGTCGGCCCAAGTCAAAAGGAGTCTCCTCAATGGCGCCATTCCACATGACCGAATTTTCCTGGAAAACCCAACGAGCGATGATTCGATACGTGGAAACATCATAGTTGCGGTTCTGAAGCGTGGCAAATTCGCGCAACGCGATAATCGTCAGATAATTCGAATTTCGGAATTGGTTTTTGGGCTGAGGCGACATCGAAATATTCCATAATTGTTTGTTCCGTTTTTTTCCTCTCCAGATAAATTTTATACGCCTGGGTCAAAGAGATAGTGATTTATTTAAGCACAAGGTTGTATCAAAATCGTTCAAATGTCAAATGTACTGTCACCGTGTCAATCACTGCGAAGATGACCGATTTGCAGTCTAATCGTTTGATATTTTCATATTATTACACAAGACGATTCTTTTTTGATACTTATTTTGTGTAAATATCGATTGATGAATTGGAATGTTTTAAATATTATATTAAATCATCAGAAGAAAACCGAGATATCCCACAACATAATATTTTAATGAATTTTATACTAGTTATAATCGTATATAAAAAAAACATGACCCACTTTTTTTCAGATATACACTCGTACTTCATATCTTTTTTCATACGCTGATTAGGTTCATTGAAAATAAAACGCAATATTTATTTAATATACACGTATAATTGATAAAAGTGATGAAACGTAGAAAGAAGTCACGTTGATTAAATACAAAAAAGTTTATTTGCATATTTCGAACAACGGTAAAAATTGATTTGAAAAAAATATGGCTTTATATTCCAAAAATTTATTCATTAAATTGTGTTTATCACACGATTTAATATTTTTTTAACTTCAAATTTAAAATGATTTCATACATTGATTTATTTTAATCCGATTAATTTTTATTTAAACCGCAAAAACTCTTAATTAGGAGTATAGTTATAATCTAAATGCAGTAGTATGAGATTTTATCCTTGAAAAAGTAATTTTGCTTTCAACATGTTTATCATTTTTGCATCACGCATATTTAACATATCTTCACGCAAGTAATTTCAATACACCTCGACTCCATTGCGAATAAATTGATTTTTCTTTCAAGAAGATGTGAATCACTTCCGCAAGAAAAACGGCATATCGTGTCGATTACTCCTAGGTAAGATAATTAAAATATTTACATAAGCCGATACGAAAAAAATACTTATTATGCGCATAAATTTATATCAATACTGCCATATATAATATTCTAGAAAAATATCAACCTCAATTTATGTATCCGTCATTCTCGATTGACAAAACGGAACATTATTATAGTGCGTCACGCTCACACCGTTCTAGTCGTAATGCAGCAAGGCACAACTTTGCACCAAAGACACTAAGTTTCAGAAAAATAACGTCATAAATTCATAGACACGTCGTCACATTATTCAGCCTGAAGAATGCTGAAATTCGATTTGAATTATGGCTGACATACGATTGCTCCCAGTCTTCTCGTAAGTGGGTCACAACGATACGTTTATCACCTATCGCCAACTATCACCATGTCATATGGTTTATCGTATTATATTGTTTATATTATATTACATCGCGTACACGAATAGGAAAGTAAATATTGTAATAATATACGTATATTAAAAATAAACGAGTGCAAAAGGTTCCGCATTATCTTCGACCTTAAGCGGACCCACATACCTAATGACATGTTTCAGCACCGAGATTTTTCTTTTCAGGTTAAGGTTGAACAAACAGTATCAGCGATAGTCCTTATCTGTGTGCATTTCTCCTTTGCGTTGGTTAAAAATAAATTTTCCCATCGATAAAGTGTTCGTGCTCGAAGGAAAAATCAACAAGTTGACAATCAACACAAGATTAGCGCTCTTTTGCTAAGATTTATATTGAGTTCTGCTAACATATAATAAACTTATTTTATTTTTCTCAAGTTCAAAGAAAATGAATTTCATATTCATATTTGCAGTTATAAAAATAATTGATTGTTGTTTATGTTCGAGATGAGAAAACATTAATGTTCAATGGGAACATAAGAAACGTCATATCAATGGCTCGCGCGAGAATGATTAGTATTCACGAATATAATTTTTTTCACCTCATTACATAGATAATTAAATTTCCATACGCCCGTGACTTTTTCGTCATCAATGGCGCGTAAAACAAACATTTATGCACATATGCAAATCTGCCCGAAATCAAAAAAATACGCGAGTCACAATATTTTTGATTTCTTTAGGCTGCAATTACGATCGCATTAATAATGATTTTTTACACGTATAAAAGTCCATGTTTTTAATTTTTAAAAATCCAATGATTATTTTTCTCATATGTAGAATATTTTATTTTTTTTATGTATTCGATATAACAACTTATTTCTGACCTCACTGATATTCAAAAAATTTCAAAATAAATCAACCATAATTACGTAAGTTTAATCTCAACTTTTGACATGGTTAAAATGAATATGTATGTATACATTTTGCACGTTATTACAAGATTATTACTGAAGAGATTTCTTATATAAATTTATTAGCAAATTTCACATTGATTATCAACCATGAAGATAAACGAAATTGTTAATTAACCTTTGTTGAGTTGCAATTTACAAAGATCCTTTTAAAGCAGCTCGGTTGCATCTGTGGCATATTAATCACTCAACGCTGATTGGTCAAACGTTATGTAATCAACCGCATTGTACGCAGTGATTGGTCAATCGACAAGCAGTTTACATTCATGTTAAGTAATCACATTTTGAGGTAACTCAATACTTGAGACAAGCTTACAGGAATTGAGCAAATATTTAAAAAAAATCTTCACCTTCTGCTTTATTATTCAAAATTTAGATTGAAGTCATCATCATAAATAGTTAGACAATATCTTTTAGATTTCATAGATTGTATGATTTTTCAAATAATCTCATCTATCCATCTACTGATCACGTAACATTCTCAAACTGTTGATGTTTAGAAATAGTATCTAAACTTTTTATCAATATTGAAAATAGCACTCGTACGATAATTTCCGAATATTAACTCAATATCACCGCCAGTACACAATTTATGGAGTAAGTTAATTTCTGCGCGAAAGATACTTGTTGTTCGCTTAGTCCTTGTTATTATATAATACACACATATCCTAAACTCGGCACTCTCGTCACTTGTCTGTCTCGTTTCTATCTCGGCATCTTAATTACGTTTTCGCAGGTAAACAAGATTTGCCGTATTAATTTCGCTGTCAACTTTGTGCCCCGGCCGTGTGACAACGACGCTAATATTGTTTTTCCACATTATGAACATCGCCCGTTGCGATCGGCGACGACCTCGTCATAACGAAAGCACGAAGGCTAAGTATTATATGGTGTGAATGTATAAAGTAATGTGTATGGTTTTGTTTTTAGTGCAGGAACGTGACGAAAGTTGCACTTGATGAGTTCGTGATGATGAATTGAAATGGGGTGCTGCGTCTTCGGCCGAATCGGTGCAAAGAAAGATAAAGGTTTTTATGCATTTTTAATTTATGTAAATTAAGTGTAAATATTTTGGTTGTATTGAATATATTAATTCATACTAATTTGTGAGTTAATAAATGTATGGAATGGAAAAATAATTGATCTCAAACTATTCGAATTTTTGATATGTAATCATCATCATCATCATCATTAGCAGCCTATAAGTTATCCACTGCAGGACAAGGCCTTACCAGACAAATGCGGCAGTCTAGGCTATACCTCACCGCGCTAGCCCAAGTCGTATTTCGGTGAGGGACATGTACCATAAGAACCAGTCCGCCCATGCCAGCGAAGGAGGTTCTCAGACCAACGATACGCGTGTCTATGTGTTAGACTCTGTGGTCGCTGTCTTCTGGGCGGATCGCAATGACCACCAGCGGGACAGACGAGTTAGAGACTAAGCAGACTGCGCCCTCGCTGCCCACTTTGCGATCGTAATGATCACCAGTTTGATAGACGAGGCGAGACCGTTGGTCCTACATGGTTCGGACCTCGGTAGAACACACGTCATTGGTCTTTACCATTACCAAAGAGTTTTTTTTTTTTTTGTTAATTAATTAAATGGTCATGCAAGTTATTCTTTTTGGTTTTTTCATGCCTTCATCTCGTTAGGTGTATCTCTGTATATTGTTCGGAAGTGAGTTAGTTATTGTTAGTTGATTAATATTTATGTCTCAGTTGTTTCAATTTAGACTAATTACAAGAGCATGCGGTTAATTTTAATTAGTATGACATAGGGCATGACATTAACCAAATATGTTAATAGATATTAGTTAATTTAGAATAAGTGAGGATATCTATGATTTTAGTCGGATTCCCAGTTGGTCCATTATTTATGGGTTATGTGTTAGGTGTTACTACAACAGAATCATGGTAGCGTAATTACTCTAGTCCTATAATGGTTAGTATTATATTGTATAATTGTTAGGGATTATAAAATAATTGAGTTAGTATGCAATATACTATTCTGCTATGGGATATAGTAGTGATAAAAGGGCTTATAAATAAAATAATATTGGTGACACTTTTACAGGATAAGGGTCACATAAGGTATTATTTTGAATTGGGTACCTACACAAGTTCACCTGAAAGATACGATTATAGCAAACTGGCGAATGGTTGATCGTGAATTAAAGAAAAGGCGGTCATAATTTATTCGTAACGTCAGCATCGTCGTGTATATTACGTATAACAATTTAATGATTAATTATTACTATTATTATTATTATTATTATTATTATTATTATTATTATTATTAACGAAATGATCATGCAAGATATTTATTGTTAGTCAGTTAATATTCATCACCAAAGAAAAGCTTTTAAGTTTGCTAAATGAACATATGTTATGGTACAATCGCAATTTTATGAGTCCGGGAGTGTATTTCTCGTAAAACCATTCCACATTCGTTTGTTTTGTGCAACCATTGTCAATATCTCTCCCAATTTTCAAACACAACAATTTACGAACCTTGTTCCAATTCGAAGAAAAAAAAAAAAAAATATATTTTTTTTTTTTTATTATTTTCGAATTATTAAAAATCAATTTTTTTTTTTTCAAGTATGTACATTCTAATCAAAATATATGTATTTTATCATTAAATTAAAGAAAAAAAAAATGCAAATCGACGACGTTCGTGAATGTCCCGTGTTTTGGTAAAAAGTGGCCCTCGCAAACCGAAATTCTGGACAAGTCTGATCCAGCGCGGGAATTTGATCCGCCGACGTGACGGCCGCCGGCCGACGCGCCGGACGCCTTTCGCGCAAGCGCCGGTGTTGCGCGCGGGTGGCTGTCGAGGAGAAACTAGTAAAATTCAGAGATTTACGGAGCGCCCTTTGACTAAAACGGACTATTTTATAAAATTACGAAAAACAAAAAAATTGATTTTAAATGTGTTCTCTCAATCTATTTATTTAATGGATAGATTAATAAATATGCGTGTAGCTTACGAGCGAATAGATGTACGTTTAATAAAATCGACAACGAAATAAAGATGAAGTAATTAATACTAATTTGAATTTCAATTTGACAGAAAATTATAAAAATTGGAAAAATATTGAGTGGTTACCGCCCTTCGGAGGCTGAAGTGATCCAGGACACTAACAATAAGATACACATTATTCACCCGCGAAACGAGATACATGCACTACGATTAATAACGCGTCGAATAAATCCCGTGAACAGGATTATAGCAGATCACAGTTAATTTGATATTATTAAGAAGCATCGCGTTGAGGCACGTGTGTTCATGAAATCACATTTCTAAGTAAAAACGGACGCGTATAAACGAAAGGAAAAACCGGGCGGACGCAAAAAAAAAAAAAAGGGGTTTTTTGAGCGTTTCTAGGAAATATTATTAGCACTCGCACAGATGTTATCAACATAGAATAGACGCACGCGGTCGGATTAATCGCGGTCGCGATTAATTGAAGGAGAGCTACAATTAGAACTCGTGGTAGAAGGTTAAGGTTGATGAAAAGAGGGCCGGAACTGATTGAGAACGGGAGACAATAACAACGGTGTTGCCACGGTGGCTGTCGAGGAGAAAACTCTGATATGTAATAATATTTTAAAAACTTTTAATGTTTTCGAAAAGTCTAAATCTATCAATTGCATTAGATCTATTAATTATTATTTTCAAAATCAAATCACAAGTTTTGTATTATTCAAGAAAATATTATTGAATAAATATTTTATCGACCCAGAAAAAAAAGATAATTTCAATAACATATTCACCTCAATAATTGATTGAGTCAAAGTTTAAAACGTGATACACAAATCATCACGAAAGATAACAATAATTGCACCAATTAGCACTATAGATCTATAAACTCCCAATTTGCTAAACACCCGATTTCCCGATCGCAATAACGATCAAATTGGCAAATCGATACATGCAAAACATCAATCCGGCCACACCTATCCCGTCATTTTCCCAAGCACTCGATCCGTCAGATTTGGCTCCTAATCCTCGCTGGGCGTGAAATATCGAACGCATAAATCAAAATCAATCATTTCTTGTTCGAGAAAAGCACGCTCTCGAACAATCGGCGTCGATTTTTTCGCGCTCGTGACGTGCGTAGGTGGCTGTGCACATCCACGTACGTGCGGGTCAAGCCAAGAAAAAAGTCCACATCGAAAATAAGAATGAATGAAAGGCCGGCTGTGACTGTTATTAATTGATTTTCCGTTTCGGATCCGGTTGTCAGGATGGCCGTTGCTGGGATCGAACTGCGGAGTGTTGCGGGTCAAATGCCCTAATGCCACCTTTCACGCTCAATGGGAAAAAAATATATTGCCGGAATCCATCATCGTTCAAATAAATCCGTCTCGCGGATTAGTTGTGGAAATTTTCTAGATTTCAATGGCGTATTTGAATTTGAAAAGACTTCCGAGTGTGCGCTGTGTGAATGCGCGTGGAAGATGTTGCATTCCCATTGTGGAGGATGGCGAGATTTTTATCTGTTGATTCGAAATTAAATCAATTTTTTCGATATCAATCATATTCAACTTTGGTAGTATTGGGAATTTTGACGTGTTTCCATCTATCTACTATATATGTATACTTCTAGATTTTTCACTTCAAATTGAATCTTTTAAACATTAAATTGGGCAATATACACTTCAAATTTGATGTTTTATACTTCAAATTCAACTATAGGAAAGTATTATAGGACAGTTGACGTAGTAACCAATGAAATCAACAAGAATTCATAGTAATGAATTTCATTGATAACTAGGTATGACAACGGTCTTATCAATACTTTCCCATAGTTGAATTTGAAGTCTAAAACGTCCAATTTGAAGTGTAAATCGTTCAATCTATAGTCTAAAACGTCCAATTCGAAGTATAAAACATCCAATTTGAAATATAAAAACTGTAATAATAAATAAATAAAAGATAAAAGATTCATATACTAAAAACAATCCTCATCAAATGATTGATAGACAAGTGCATCCATCTACTGGCCACCTCACTTTCGCTTAACTTAATCATAAGAGCTAATCCTTTTAAAAAAGTTACACAATTGAATTTTCAATATCAATAAATTTCACCCAAAGAAAAAGTTTATTTTCGATTCGTGATTCATTCGAAATAAACAACGCCCGGAAACTGAATTAAATATCAAGGAAACATAAAACATCACAGTTAATCAGCAATTTAAAAAGTATTGCGTATTTGCGATTACATGATTTTTAAAAATATTTCAACATAAACTTGTCGACACATGATACTGTATAAAAGTGGAAATGTGTGCGTTTCCAGGATACGATACCACCAAAAAACATTATAACTCCGTCCATCACTCTATGCGTAATCGAATAAACAAAACCTTAAAAAAAATATATTTCGTATGCCCGTTCAAACATACGTGATGTCCTCTAAAAAAGTTAAATAGTGATTTACATAAATTCGACGAATAGGCATGTCCGGACAAGAAACAGCCGGTCGTGACTCGGACGGGACGCAACGAGATAAAATCAGTTTCGTTAAACGTGTTACACTCGAATCAACATCTAATACTCGAAATTCGATCATCATTAGATTTTTTATACGAATGAGTAATTCAAATGATATGCAAATTAAATTGGAGCTTCGATTATTTCAATTTTTTCTATATAATACATCCTTTAATTTTTTTTCTCAAAACATACTCAATGCATCTTTTTTAGTTCATCCGTCCAAATGTACATAATATGACCCGAATATAAAAATTTTCATATCAAAGATCTTAAATTATGATTCAAATTAAATTTGTTTTTTATTTCTAGAAATTCACCAATCGGAACTGTGTGAAATCCGAAATGGTATTCGCTTCTAGGGCCTTCGGAAGCCGAACTCGTTAACAGTATCTGGGTTGTGCGGCGGCGAGAGAAAGATAGCGCCTTGATTGTAACACGCAGATTGGTATCTAGGCGCAAATTGCTTTTATCTATTTCGAATGTGTTTTTAATTTGTGCTAATTCGCCACGGTCGCCCCGGAGATGAGTGGGCAAACGGAAAACCGTGTCTTCTCTCGTTGACCGTTTTCAGGGGTCCCCAACGCGGAACAAGAACCAATTATGCACGTCAAATTTTTGGAATGCGTCATGCGAATCGAGACGTAATTGCCCTGGTTTGACCCTCAAATACAACGCTTTTTTTCAGTTCGGTGTTTTTGGTACTGTTTGCGGTTTTCGATGTTGCTGGTAATTATTGGTTTGCAATTGAAAGTTTTTTTTTTTAATAAAGACAAGAAAGTTTTTTGTTCGAAATAAGTTTTTATTTTTGGATGATTAATTAATTTGAAGTATGTTTATGAAACGATTCGTTAGCGGACGGAAATATGCTATTTTTTGTTTGCAAAAAAATTTGAAAGTACCTATCCTCAAAATTTTCCATAATTACTCATTGACGTAAAACCCATGCATTTATTTATACTTTGAATAAGGTTTGTAAAACGTGACTGAAAATAAATTTTCCTCTAAATTATGACGCAATCCAAAGCATGTGATTATCAATTAATAATATCTATAAGAACACATCATGCATATTTAAAATCACGAAAGAAAAACCCCATCATTTCACCAGTTAGTCAGTTACATACAAAACCAAACCACCCAGCATCCCTGCAGCAACCTAGTTAACAAACACACTTTTCTTCACACAACCCCAACATATCGCATCAAAAATTAAACCGACACATCCTCCAAGTACCTAGAACCAAAATCCAATCCAACAGTTCCGTTTCCGTAATCAATACCGAACACGAACCGTCGCATTAACCGCATTCGGCGCGCGAAACCGAACACGTCCGTGACCCGCACTCATTGTAATAACAATGTTTACGCAATTACGCCTATTAAAATTTAATCATTGTCACCATTATCCGGCGGACCAGTGTTTACCGGAATCGGGCCTCGAACCGCGGCCACCTTTCCTCGGCAGTGAGTCACAGAGACCAGACATGCACGGCACTAAGTGCCTCGGGGTGCCCACCTCATTAACCACTGCAATTTGTTTATAATGGGAACCGACAATGGACGTCCGTGTACTCCGGCATAAATTATTATCGAGGCGAATAAATAATAAGCGGCCGGCTGCCGACCCGATAACAATCGAAACTGGAACTGGACAAGACGTGACTCATGAAAAGGTCGAACGAAATCGTTTCGAATTTTCAGTATCCGATTTTTTCATTGAATCGTGCTTTGAGACACTTTTGATTGATAAATGGTCTTTGTATCGAATTTCGAATCAAAACTCGACTTGTATTAAGTTTCGTGTACGTATCTAAATCAATGAAAGATCCGAACGTAATGCGAGTTCATGAACTATGAGTATACTTAACGATGGGTGTTGCGAAACTTTTCAAGATGTCTGAACTGGAGCGGATCATTTATTCTGATGATGAATATTTAACTAAATTGTGTATCGTATTCGACGTGTAAACGCATTATATTGTGTATGTTTGCTAGTCGGTTTTCGCGTTGATTTATGTATGTTCTTCGACAATGTTGTGTTTTAGCCGTATACGACCGTACCGTATTCGCCGCAAATAAATCATTCTAGTTTTGTTCGTATTGTGTGCATATTTATCTAGTCGCAAACGAACTGAGCACAAATCAATGTGTTAAAATTTCAAATTCAACCAAATAACGGTCCACTATACGCTTAGGGGTCGTTGATCTTTAAAACAACCATTTAAACGATCTACAAAAACAACTTAATCAAACCGAACATCGATCATTCGAAATACGTACCACATTCGTCACAGAAAAATTCGCAGCGATTTCGAATCCACAGCCTCCTCTAATTTATCGCCAGTCCGGCGATAAATAATTTATTGTTTACCAGAGGACGGTTTCATTGAATTCAAATCGGCCGTTCACGGGCCGCTGAAAGTGAATCGGGAGAGAACAATACCTCGAGTCGTGCATGCGCACACCGCTTAAATTATTCATGGAACGGTCGCATTTGCCGACGCAATTATACCGTGCCGCGTTTATTATATATGAATTATTATCATTATATTAAATCATGTTGTTCTAAGGGCGAAAATCTGTCCGCTTCGGCTTCAGGTTGCTCCCGGCGCTTCGAATTTGACGTTGCATAATTCAGTGTTTGTCCACCTGAGATTCTTGTCTTTAGGTGGATGTACGGATTTTTGTATAATGCATGTTTATGAATGGAACGTGCTGTGTTTGGTTTGTTAATGAAATAAATGCTTACTCATAGGAAATCGCACATATGTATGTATGTTGTCGTCGATTATGAAATTCAAAATCGTTTTTTAGTCGGTTTGGGGATCGACAGGAAAATGGGTTCGTTTTCGATTCGGTTTGCGTAATTGTTGATATTTGTGAAAATTGTTGATGAAATTCGTGCATTTCGCGCGTAATGCGAAAATTATGCTGACATGCACGTGTGATTCGTATACAAATCACGCTTATCGACAACCTTGACTCTTAAAGAGCTATGCGTTAAACGAATAGAAAACAATACTCGTGTCAGCACACGTTGGTGTAAATGTGCAAGTGATTACGATCTTAATTACGTAACTTTCTATAAAATTAATCGAGATACAAATTATAAAATATTTGTCGCTAATTTTCAAATTAATTTCTGTTCACATTTTCAGTGAATTTTGTGTCGAAACTCTTTCTTGGTGTTTTTGAGTTTTTAAAGTGATGCGCATAAAATAATCTCGGCCATCCAACAGGTGAAGGGATCGACGTAAACTATATGAGTTTTTTTCCCTACCCGCACAAAGTCCTCATTTTATATGCTGGTCTTGCTCCCCGTGTGAACATTTGCTCGTATATTTAATAAGTGTTATGGAAATTTATTACTTTAAGAGTATTATTATTTTTTGTCGGACGGGCACCACACGAAGAAAAATATCCGACAGTGGTACGTAGTATAAAACGGAGGCTGGGCGTATATAATATTTCACACACATCTTTTATCTAGATAAAACAAAGATACAAGTAAGAAATATGTGGGTTTTACATCTCACCTTTTTTCCAGCGACCCTCTCCCGAAGGCCTAATGGAGAAATATGAGCGTATCTTTCGGGCAGGTGATACTGAACAAGAAACACGGATCGGATAGTTCAAAGTCCCATATTGTGCGAACAGTATGAAATTCTCATATGTGGAAACATCGTTTCGGATACTTCGCCATGATCCGTCGCATATGTGTATTTTTATCTCGATTTTTTTGCGCGATAGCGTCGTTGGATTTTATGCAAATGTATATTTTGACGCGTTGAAACTAGAATTTTTCATAATCGGCCATTTTCTGCTTGTATTTTATTATCGAATGAACCGCAATTTCTTTATTATCTCGTTCGACCACAAAACGTGTTATCTCTTTTTATTAAGTGCGTCGCAATAAACTAACATTTTACGAACCATAGTGTATCGGCAATGTTTCTATCTTATTATGTAATTTCTAAATTATTTTCAGGAATACAAAAATATTTCTGAAAATATAATAATAAAATATTACCATGTTTTATATCTGACATTGTGAAATGTATGCCAAAATATTTTAGATCTAATAAAAATGCGGTTTCTTTTATCTTATGTATAAATAAATAAACTATATAGTACTATCTTGAATTTATCCACGAACATATAAATACGTTAAATATTCTCACATTTCAAAAATATTGTGAAAGATGAAAGAAAATTCGAAAAATAAAACACAAGTTTTGCGTACACGAAAAAAAAATTCAAAATTTTACGTCAGTTTGTTATGGAATTGAAATGTTTCTTTTTGGATATTTTTACAAGTATTTTGAAAGCGTATATTATCAGAAAATTTATAATCATGTATGTTTTGATAATACACATATTCACAAATAATACGATACTATTATAATTTGAATATCAAAAACACATGTTTCTAAATGATTATCGAAATCTACAAAAATATATATCCAACTCCAACTATTATTAACGACAATACTTATCGAAGGAAAAAACTGCTCTATCTAGAAACTGATTAGCATTCTAGAATAATAACCTAAAACTCAAAATAATAAACTGAAACTGCACAAATGCATGCACAGCATCAGCAATAAATGTATCCCGATAGCGGCGATGCACTTTGGCGACAGACGTCGTCGCATTATATATTTCAGGTCGGTTTTCGTGTAACGGCCGCTGAAAACTGCATCGTTTGCGGGATTTTTCTTTAATGGAACTTACGACGGCTTATCCGAAAGCCCTGTGAAATTTCCACGACGAGCTTTCGCGACTTATCCGTTATTGAATATGGCCGAGAAAAGTCGAACGTTGCTGCCGCGCGAAGCCTCACACTATCTAAAGCCTGAAATTTTACGTCTTCTCTTAGCAAATTCTCTTTTGTATCGGAAAATTTTTGATCTATAATCAATTATTTGTTATTAAATAAATTAAATATGTATATCGATTATATTATTATAACAGATTATGCTACTGTATAATTATAATGTAATGTATCGTATTTTTTTGTATGCATTTTTTTTCAATAATCGATGTGAAAACTATACAAATATAAAAACTTGCTGTTGAAAATCAACTAAAAAATACATATACGTGATATAATGAAATAAAAAATATAATATCGGCAAAAACTTGGTCCTGAAAACACGTACGCGGTCCGGTTTGTTCTGTACGAAAGCGGCAGACTCTAGTTATGGCTAATCCCATGTTTTAGTGTTTATTTGATCGGCCCGGGAGATAGTCGGGAAAACGGGGAAAATCTACGGAAAAACCGAGCAGGAGCAGCAAAACCCGGAGCTTCTTCCTCTCCTCTGGCTAACCTTAGCGTTTTATTTTTAACCCATCGAACGCAGAATGTCATTACCGAACGGGGCGCGCCCATTACCCGCTATGGGACGTTTAGTGCTCCGCCCGGGATAAGGAAGCTGCCTTAGGTTTTCTTTGTTTACGCAAACACGAATCCCCTTTTTGCCAGACCGAGTTCCGGGGAAAAAAGGTGTTCGACGACTGAGCGAAATGTAAAAAATCAAAAAAGGAAAGGAGCTGTACGTATCGCCCACGATAAGGACAAAAAGACGAGTCGTCCATTTCGCTTCTTGCGAATACGAAAGTTATCGGGATTTTTCTCGGGTGCGTGTAATATGTGGATTTTTTCTGCGGGTTCGATGTTTGCGTATTCCAGCGTGACCGCTGAATCGGACGTTTATTTTACATAGTAAAAAATTTGAGGTCATAGAAAAATCAGTAGATAAAACGTCGCTTCATATCTGTGTTATTTGAAATGAACGTTTTTATCCGTTTCATTTTTATAGCACGACTTAGCGTTTTTATCACTCGAATAATTGATTTTTTCATTAATCGCAGAACTATTCACATTCAAATTTTGATAATAATAAACTCAAATTTGCGATATTTTTTCGCTCATAAAATTTTATTTTTCATTCATTTAAAATTCTATGAATTCCAAATGAGTTTTCTCAAAAAATACGTAACAGATTCAAATATCACTTTTAACGAAACAACGTGAAAGAAAACCATTTTAAACCGCCTCTTCATCACACATACATCTACATACTGCAAAATCATCCCACTTATCCATTTTCCGAAGTCTGGCTCGCATTCGGGCAGATGACTGGATACTGCTCACGTCTAACCCCGTCCTCCAGGGGCTATAATTGTGTTAGCAGTTTTCCCGAAAGCTTTCCCTCCCGCGAAAGTCCCGTGCTTTCCTTACACGCACGCACTTGTATCGTGACGCTCTAATCTGTAACGTGTCACATTAGACGGGGCGGAGGCGACACTCTCGGTAATATACAAATTCATTTGTTGAATTTTAATTATGAAGAGAGCCTCGGTAATTAATCTTGGGAAAAGCCCTTTCGTTGAGGGCCTCGCTCTGCTCCAGTCGACTGTTTGCTTTTTTTTCGTAAATATGCTTTGTTGATGAAATTTGCATATTTCGTACTTTTGTGTCTCACTTTTTTCAAACTAAGTCCATAGAACAATGGCTCAATAGTTTTCTATAAAATAAAAAGTTAATGTTATTTTCTTAATCCATTTAATTATATGAAAAATTTACATATAAGTTTGACCTTAAGTTTTTTTTTCATACAATATAATTAAGTATTATTTTTTTGTTCAAGCGATTATAAATCATATATTTTTATTTGTTTCTAAGAATCCAGAAGCTAATATGACTATTTGGAAAGCAAACCTTGACACAAAAGCGGTCGTCGAATTATGTGGCGATCCATGGAAATGCGCTCGTTATCGCCGCTGCAAGTCTCGTAGACGATTCACGGGGAACAATCGGCGATAACGAGACTACTGAAATAGAAGAGTAAAACTCGGGGAAAAAAGGTTTCGAAAAAAAAAATAAAAAACGATCACGGCAAACCGCAAAAAACCGCCGAGGATGCAACCGACCGGTGTGCTTCGATAAAGATCGCAGTTGTACGGGGCACCTCGAGAACGAAGCGATAAATACTCGAACCAAACGGTACGGTGAGTGCTGAAAAATAATATTTTAAATTAATTTAATATCAAAAGTCAAAAGGTTGAAGAGTCGTTAAGATGCAAAACGCCAGCAATTTGCAATTTTTTTTTTAATTAAATGCGAAACATTCATAACAAAATCCGAAATTTCGCACAAAAATACCTCGGCTTGATTAAATCCCGCAGAGTTACGCACACAGAAATGCGACGACGCATTTAATTACACACCCGCTCGTACAAAAAGGAAAACTCACTCCATGTTACGTATGCGTTTTCATACGAGAGGAATGCGTGTTCTGTCGAAGAATGTATGCAACATTTTCGAGACATTCCTCGTCCGCTGCGTCCATCGTGGTCGACTAGATTAACCATGAAGCGCGAAAAGTATACAAAACGAGATAAAAATTGTACGTGTGTATAAGGGATCGGTTAAATTAGCGGGTTTCGCGTCACGAAGCGAACCCTCAGATAAGACCTTTCCGCAAAAGGACATTTTCGAATCGATCCCTCCGCGAAAAGTTACGGTGTCACGTCCCCACGAACCATACGTTAAAGGAAGCCGATTAACGACTCAGATTATATCACGTTTTAAAAATGTTGTACGTAATTTATTTTTAGAGATTGTCCATATTTTATATTATAATTGTTGCTTGTTTAAATTTGCAGAAATTACAGTTTCGTTTCATTAAGTAGCGAACTTTATTATGACTACCAGTTTACATCAATTGCTAAAGTTGAATTATATGAGGTGTGTTCAGTAAATTAATGTATAATTGTCATATATTATATCATTGGGAATAATTATTTAGTACTAAAGTTAAGAATTAATCTACATGTATTATAATATAAGAAAAAAACCCCTGATAATTTAATCGTGTCAAAAAGGTATTATTTTGCAAAAGCTGTCTAATATTATATTAATGACTGTATATGAGAACAAAATCAAAACATACATAAAAATAAAAAGAACCAAGTAAAAATATATTATTGTTCAAAATATTGATACAAAAGAAACCTGTCCAACCACAATTTTCAAATTCAATAACATTCCAATTACCTCTCAAAAAAGATTCACTTCTTATATTATACATACATAGAAAGAATCTGCCATTAGCTTTTTTTCATTGAAATGGAATTTTTGCGATTTTTCTTATGAATCAATTTGAATAGAACATTGAGATTTATATAAAAAAGACATGTGATAACCACACCACCTGGCACCTCTTTATATAGAGAGATAAACGCAAGCGATAGTATTATCAGCACTCTTGGCATTATGAATACTACACGAGTGGCTGCATATTCACATCAACAGCATCCACTCGTCTATCGATTTTTTCTGCCATATACAATGTTATTATTATTGGTTTTTTCATGCAGGAAGCCTCAGACCGCACATCTGCATATTTATATTTCTCTCTTTAAATAATTTGATAACGTTTTTCTGTGTTTATGGAGTGTCTCCATATTTTTGGCGCCCGTATGATGTAACCTTTGAAACGGCGATGATTTAATGCGGTTTTACATATATCCTATTCAATTACATTCATATATTTTTTCGATTTAATGATTATAGATGATAATATAATTTATTTTTAAAAATATTCTAAAATAACTTTTTCATCAATATCATTTTATTTTATTATTAAAGTTTTTTTTTATTGAGTTGTTTTTTTTTCAGATTATTGAATAAGGATCGGTGATTGGTTTTATGTAGGACAGTCCATTCTTAATAAAGATGACGTACTAAATTGAAGGTCATCGTAAGAAAAGGAAACGAGTGCATATAATTTTTACATTGTATGCAAATGAAATTGCTATCTAATGCAGTACTCCAAAACTACTGGTCCGCATCAATGCCCTCAATATACAACCAAAATATATGAAAATAAAGATCATATTTTTCCATTATCTTCCCATATGTTCCAGATATTTTTGCTCAATGCAAATATAATACAGATAAAAAATGAAACAAAATTAATTACCATCAAAGCACACTTGACCCTCAAAGAGTAAAGAGGTAGACAAACTGTGATCCAACACTCGTACATCCATCCAGCATTTCCCAAGCGTTTATGAATTAGCCTTTCACATCAAAGCTTCCTCAGATAATCCACCGATACACGTGCAAGTTGCACATGCATTTTCACATGCAGTGTTAAATGCACGGTCTTTTGCGGCCGACTAATTAAAACGGCGAATGCATTTTAAGCTCTCTGCGCGGTGCATTCGGGCGATTAAGCGACACTTTATATATTATATGTGTGTATTTGTTATTTTGTCAGTGTTCGTTTCACTATTGAAAATTTAAGGGAAAGTTGTGAAGTTTTTTTTGAACCAAATTATTCATTTCATAGATTTTTCTGTGAATTTTTTTGTATATGATAATGGTGTTAATGCATTGGTTAAACTGACTTGCTTAAATATAATACTATATAAAATTATCAGTCATTTAAATGGATGACCCAACCAAGTATCATTCAATTCTTTTAAAGTTATATTTTCTTAATATAATATCAAATATTATATATTAAAATTTTCAATGATTTTAAAAACCATTATTATTTTAAGGCATCACTTAACAATTACTAATAAATAAAACTTAAAAAAAACCATATACAATTTTGATATAGCACACGATAAAAAATCGCATATCGACCGTGCATCGCATCCATTCATCGTCATCGTAACTATTTTTTCGGTCGTGACGAATCAATTTCCGTTCCAAGACGAACCGGTCGTCAATTCATAATTAAAAGGTTTAACAGAATATCGTTTAAGCCGGTCGGCAATCAATTTTGATGATATATGAAGGCTTCCGCTGTCAAAAGACGGCGGCCCGTACGGGAGATGGGCGCGAGGGGGTGAGGGCGGGGTTCGAATTCGGGGCTTCATGAATATTATATTATGTACACACGTCTTCGTGCCGAAATAACCTATGGGAGAAAAGTGAAACATGACTTTTTATTCGACGCTTCGTTAACATAATGCGTACATGACACCGGTTATAAATAATAGGGCGCCGTAATTATGGCTGGCAAAAACTGCGGTATGTTTAGACCGACATTTTATCACGTGATGTTTCATTGAATAAAGACTTCATTATTCATATTTTCCTCAACCTTTTTATTGATTTGAAAAATATTGACGAATACGTTTTATATGATAATGAAAATATCAGCAGAATGTATCGCTTTCAATAATCTCAGCAGTTGAGGAATTGGATTCTTTAGTTATTAGATCAATATTTAACCAAAAATAATTTTGAAATTCTATTTTAAACTTTTCAATGAAGATATCTACTCACAAATATCCACAATCAAATTATTTTTAATTATCAATATACATATTTTAAATCTTTCTTTAGAATAAAAAAGAATGTTTTGCTTATGATGATCGTATAAATATTACATATAATTTTGAGTTTCTAAATTATTCAAATCTTTCTACAATTTTCAAATATAAAAACAAAACAGCAACCACTTTAACACGTCGTCCTCGAATCGATAGTACATCTCGAAGGTAAACCCTTCAGAGGCGAAGCGAAATTCATGCTTGCGGGACACATGCACGTGGACACACGTCGAACAGGGAACGGTACACGTGCAAATCGCACACACAAGAGGGAACACACATCTCCATGTACGTCGGTTTCCAGGACATCGTCGGAAAATTCTTCTGGCGACGTTCCGCAGACGGGGAAATTGAACCGTTGTTTTGAAAATGTATTATGCCACTTACAACGATACAAACGGCGAAACTCTTACACTTATTTACATGTATTCGGCCCGAGTTTAGCGTCCGGATCGTCTGGCATTTAAATAAAACGGGCTGAAAAAATCCAGCCGAAGGCTTCGCAACCTTAAAAATCTATTTAATAGTTTTCGGGACGCGGCAATTAAATGTAAATTCCGCCGCGTTTTTTGTTTGTTCTTTCGCTTTCGGATGGGCTCGCTGAAAAAAAGTCGTGCACAAGCGCGTACGTATATTTTACAAGGGTCGCTCGTAAAATCGGCCGTCTCTCTCGCTTTTATTGCGCCACGGTCGTTTCGGCTGAAAAACGATACGTTTTCAGAGTGAAATTTTCCGATTATGTCATCATTAGTGCTGTGGAAAAGTCGCTCGAAACGGCGGTATTGACTCTTGATGTTGACGCTGTAATATAAATAAAAATAATATTAAAAAAGAAAACATCGCTTGCGGTGCAATCAAATCGAACGATTCAAAGCAAATATATAGTTTTGATATATATTTTCAGTGTTATTTTAGTCAGCGTATTCCTCAAAAGCATACGGTTATTAGTCGATGCTTTCACATGCTACGTATAAATATGTCGAGCAGACTTCATAAAGGATTCAGAATAATCGAGAAAGATAAATATCGCTTATTAAACAGAGAATCGTGGAAATATACGCTGGACATGGGGCAATGCATAACGATGGTGTTCCTTTGATCATGGCACGATCCGCATTATTTTTAAACTGAATTAGCGAGGCTGCACACGTTCGTTTTGAACCGTCACAATATAATTTCAAATGTTCTTAGTTCTCGCATTCAAAATGCAGTCTCGTCTAAAATCGAGTTCTGAAAGTCTCCATTTAAATTAAATGAAACAACTGCGGGATTAAACCTGGAGCGAGCCGTGCTGAAAAAAAAGGACGCCTCCTGAAAAGCGTCCAAGTGGCTCCGAAATGAAAAAAACAGTAAAACTCTGCGAAAAAATCTTTTAATCCTCTTTTACTGGACGCTTTAAAACGCGATGGACTCGTCTCTAGGTGAAATCGCATTTTCCGACGAATAAAAATCAATTCTTTCACATTTCTTCTAATGTGAATTTAAATGTGGGTTTTGAGCGCGAAACGTGTAGTGGAATTGTCATCAGTATCCACCAGATTTGCGTCTTCAGAATCGTTTCAATTCTAAAATATTTCCTGAAACACCGCAGGGCTTCCGTTTATGTACTCGAAATAGGCTTTAGGGGATATCCCGCGGTGTTTGTTTCAACTATCCCCTTGAAATTGCAAGACAAAGTCTCTTGTGAATATATTCTACGAATTGATACATATCCGCGGAGCAAACAATCTACTACGACGATTCTCCGATACGTATAAAATTTATTTCGTTTCGTTTCACTACGATCTTTTTTTCTACCGAACGAAACTCCTTTTTTATCGTCCCTTTATTTGAGTATCCAAAATCGAATACACGTGCGCTTCTCCAAATCGAATTTCCTCGATAAAATTTTAATTTAATTAATTCTATACAGTTCCAAAACTATCTTCGTTACACTATAAAAACATGGAAACGTATTTCCGACAAGTGCAAATATTCATCTCGAAAAACAAACATATTTCCAGATTCAACCGCGCAAAAACAAACATATCGTTTTACACTCCAGTAACAAGTATGTAAAATCGCAAACGTACCATTCGACCCACCTTAAAACGACACAGACACATACCTCACAAGTCCAACAGAAATGAAATCCAACACGATATGCGACCTCGCCAAAGAGACGTTCAAAATTTCAATCATTTCGCATAACGATCCGTTCCAGCGGTACCATAATAGCGTTCTTGTTTAGTCTGGCGTACGTCAAAAACAATGGTCAAACTCGAATGTCCGACGTCGCTCTCACGTGCGGATAATTTTCACAGAACGAAACCTAAAGTCCTCGAACGTCGAGGAATTCTCTCTTATTTTTCGGGACGAGGAATGTTTGTTTTAAATTAGAGAGTGAACGCCCTCGGGGCCCAGCTTATTTGTCTTATAGTTCGCCGACGACCCGGTCGGTGTTTGGCGTAGTCCTCGAGCTCTGGAAGCCGACGTCTTGTGGACACACTACTATAATGATCGTCATGTACCATCCTGAGACAACTCCTCGTGTCGCCAAGCTTGAGAGATGAGACTTCTTGCGAGGACATAAAAAATCGTATAATAAACAGCCCGAGACTGCATTGTGTTTGCTTGGTAACTATCGCTGATTTTATTATGAATAAAAAAAATTAAAATTGTTTGTTAAAAAATTTTCTTCGCTCGTCCTTATTTTGAATCAATATATTGCGAAATGTGTCGTCTGCAGCAATCAGCGTCTTCGAATCAAGTCAACAGAGTCATTGCTTAATTTCTTGTCCAAAATCGCGAAATTTGCAATTGTATATTGGTGCTTATTTTCGTTTCAATTTATATGTCTGGTCGCAATCGTCATCTGTACATTCTGGAACATACGTTAGCTTTCAAATAACAAAGCTACAACGAACGTAATCTCCAAAACATACGTGCGATTAATAATGGCGGTTTCACTTGGAAATTCGCATAATTTTCTTAAACGAGTACAATGAGATTCGTATTTAGAGTGTTTTGAGATGTCCAGACGCCCGCTTAAAGAATCAAGTCATCAACATGCAATATATCGAAACACTTCACCAAGAAAGTTTTTTCCACTGAACATATTCGAATAATTCCGTAATATGTGCAATTTATACGTGCTGTTTTCAACTATCATTAAATAACTTGTACGTGCTTTTGCAGACTCGAATATTATTTTCCAAGGTACAATGCACTTTTGCATCTTCAAATAAAAAAAAAACACGTAATTTTTTTCGTTCGCAAAAAATTCAGTTTTCTTCAGATGGATTGAATCAAAAGTTCACACGGTTCACGGTCGATCATTCTTCTGAAAAAAATGTGCGATAAAAATAAAAAGTGCTCAGAATCAAATTAAATCTTATATAGCTGCATTTTATTGATCTTTAAAGTGCTTTTGAATGTCTACATAGCGTTTTTTTATGATTATCTGCGAGACGAATATAATTTCACTATTTGCATGCAAAGTACCAGTCGATTGTACCGTGCTTATTGAATTAACTTTCGCTGCGATCTTTCGCGTTAATTCAAAACCAAATTAAACCCGTTCGTCTTTTACGATTCCAATCCCACCCAAATTGAAACCACACACACTGCAACACATCAGAAAATCAAAATAATTTTCCTCAATCGACCGATCGAAAAAGGACCTTCCACCGTCGCGGATAGGTCCTTGGCCCGCGTCGTCTGCCCGTTCGAGAAATGCAATTTAACTTTCGGGTCGGCGATTTTTTCGTCTCAACCCAGCCACAACAACACCGCGCGAGAATTCCAAGAAGAAGAAATAGCCGTCGGTCGTCAGGAGACGTTTTTCGCAGATTCCAGACATGCGCCTGAAATATGGGCCGCAATGTGCAGACACGCCGACTGCTGGCCGCACTTGGCGTGGGCGTTTTGCCGTCTGGATGGCCAGTGCCCAAGGACGATGGTGATTTGTGGAAAATTCGATATCCTCGAGTGTTGAAGTGATAGGATTTGGGCTGTGCGGATGTGCGATGTCGACTGGGAATGTGTGGGATTGTGTCATGTGATTAGCTCGTAGCCGTTCTGTGAATTTTATGAATGATGAATTCATGAGTTTTTATACGATCGTTTGGATTTTGGAATGAATGGTCAGTGTTTAAAATTGGATCTATGTGTATGAATCATGAGTTTTATGAATGTGTTTTTATGTGGATAATTCATTCGTATTTAGGTTTTGGAATAAAATATAATATGTGGTTTTAGTGAAGCGAATGTATTGAAAATATATTTTCATGAGAGCCATTATTATACGGATGAATTCGAATATGTTTTTTGCTGAATGCTTGTATCCAGCCTAATCTTGTACGAAGCTTAAATGCTGAATGTCCGAAAAAAAAGTTAAAGATTGATCGAAACGTCTTGTCATGTGCCAAAACAACTTTTTGGCGATTCGCGTGCATTTTAGCCAACATCTCGTTATTGTTCAAAAGCGTTCTTGCACGATGAGCACACACAGAACGTTCGCTCAGTTCAAAAAACGTAATAAGAAATTCGCATGTTCCTCACTAAGATTCTCAGACTGGTTCGCTTCAATTTTATGTATTCACTCTAGTCTGGAGGTCACGTTTTGGCTGCCAAGAGGACGGTATTAAATACAATAATTTACATACACTTTTGCTACTCTCATACCGGATCGCTTACGCATCCGCAGACCACTTTCGTTCGTATACCAAATTGGACATGCCCAACTGTAAAAATAGTCCAACAATACTCACATGAACTAGTGTCAAAGATAACGCAACATTGTCGTTTCAAACGTGAATAACATTGTTATATTATGCCTAAAAATATTCACAAAGACGGTAAACTTGTTCGAATACGTTACGTTCATTATATGTATACAGATTTTAAAATGCACCATGCGACAGCATTAAATTACCGGGGTGTTAAGCGAAAAGGGCCTCGTTGAGGGCGATGCGTGCGTGATGAACTTTATCGCCCATTTTTACGTTCATTAACGGAGGTGAAACTAGTCGGAAACGTGCGAGATAGCGCAAGGTTCTCTTTTTTTGATTCACGGCATCGTTTCCAAGGGATTTGGTTTTAATAAACATCTCGAGACACACCCTTGCGAGCGCCCTTTATGTACATCATAACCGTATCCTAAACGGCGAGCCAGGTGGATAAATCAACCGCCCACCGAGAGAGGTGGCGAACGAAATATTAGATACGCCCTGAGGGCGGCACGGGGGCGCTTTCATTAACTGTACTTTTTTTTTCGCCGACTTTTCCGGCGAGATTTTTCCGTGGAAAATCTTCGGAAAATGGGAATGGGAAAAGTGCGTGTAAACGCGCCCGTCCGGATATCTGCCGCCGAGCAAAGGAGGCGTGAACGTGTTTTCGCAGAACGCTTTTCCCGCTCGGTGAAGGGAAAAAAACGCTTTGGGAAATGGGAAATCGTTCAATAAATCCGCTTCGAAATATATATCATCACGTGTTCACACCTGGAGGTGTTGAATTGGACTATATTTCTCCTTAAGACATACGTGAAAAATGTAACGCTCAGCGCGAAATCCTTGTCTCTTCGACGCGTCTACGATTTTCCGTACACCCGAAAACTTCCAGTTTCTTTCTGATGAAATTTTGATTCATTTCCCGTTTATTTTTCTTCATTATTATATAACAGAATATTGACACACTGCGCAAAAGGTATGTATAAAATATTAGTTTTTACTTCCAAATACAATAAAACTGCATTTAGTTGATCTTTGATCCGAAATGAATACAAAAAGTGGGAATATCCTAAAAATTGCAATAATAATAGCCTTCTGAACAATATGTGAATATTAACAAAATCGATTCATAAAAACATGTTTTTCTTTTGACGTATTTTCAAGATTATATTTAGAATAACGTCCGAGATTTTTTTAACATCATCATGACATTCATTATGAAAACTCAACCGAATCAACCCAAAAACCTTCAAAAATCACGCCGGCTTATTTAGCGCACATTTCAGACCCTTATCGCGAAAAAATCCAGGTGCGAAAAAAATCGCACGATCAATTGAATAAGTGATGCGACGAGATTGAACCGTAAAAATTTGACACGCAACCACGAACGAACAGATGGTGCAAACAAATAAAAATCGCAACCGAAACGACCACAATAAGAGCGCGCATCGCTCCTAAAAAATATATTTACATGAATAAACCACGTGCAGAAAGCAGCGCTCGCTAGAGGAAAAAACCGAAGCCGAAGATACGTGTGCGCGGAATAAACCCTCCCGGTTATCTTAACACTTTGAGGCCCGGGAGGAGCACATATAGGGCGATAAGCGTTATTTTTTATGAGCGATCGTTAGCGGGGCACGCGGATTTCGACTTCAGATACGAACGTTAAACCCGAAGAGCCGAGTTAGTGGCGATGCGATAACGCTCGTGCGTCGTACGCGCGTTATTAAATATTTCTAGCGGTGGAAATGTGTCGGGGAATTTTGGAAAGTTGTTGAAGAATCGATAAATTGATGGTTTTGGGATTTGGTCGTATTTTTAATTTCGATTCGTTTGATTAGAACAGTTTCGTTCAAGTGTATCGAAACATTTAAGTTCAGGAATATCTAATACAGTTAAAAAATGTATGTGATCGTATTATATAACATTGACCTTGAAATTATTTAACAAAGAAAATTATTTTCTATTTCTAGTATATAATGGTCACAAATGTTAAGGTAAAATATTAAAAAAAACCAATATTATATATGCTTAGTTGACAACATATAATATTTACCCAAAATTTATATATTATAGTGAAAAAATTTTTCGATATGACATTTTTATTCGTATTTCTTTTACGATGGAAGAATTTGACATTTCAAACAACTACCGCGCAGTATGAATCAATATTTACGTTAATATAATATTGATTCGTTAAAATATGCGGATTGTTAAATATGAGTCAATAATTTCAGTTATAAGTTGAGTCGTTGATTTATTATGAAAAAAATATGACACACGCTTACTGATTGAAGATGTAAATATTTGTTCAAACTGCATGAAAATGTTATAACTTGATATATAGCAGTAACGAGTTACAAGGAAAACAAATAGAAAAAATTCAATACACGCTTTAGAATATATTAAAAGTGATTTATTTATTTATTATTCGTTTACGTCTATTTACAAAAACACATTGACTAAATTAAGTACAATTAACAGCGTGCACTTCCAGCGCATGACTAATCGAATTAACCTTCAAGAATATTCTCGACACTTATTACGTAAACATCGAAATACACTTTTCACCCAAACCGATATCCATAATCCGATATGCACACCCACTGACCAAATAATTAGACGCCGCAAATGACTCTTTCTAAAATGGATGCACATGTGCGCATTGGGCCCTCTCGGGTCCCCCACGGGCAGGACCTACACTAATCGATAGCCTTTCCCTTGGAAAGGGCCATCCCTTTGGCGGCAGCTTTTCCGTAAACCCTCCCCACACCGCTCGGGCTCTGTGTAATCCGATAGCACTGTATCTAATATTCATTATTCACAAAACGGGCCGAGAAAATACACTATACGTGTATGTGCTACACCACGGCGCGCACATTGTTCGTATATAATAATAATTGTGTATCCGCGTTGTATCACTCATAATTAAGCGACCGGCCCTTTTGTTGTGTGCGCGGACCTTTGCGAATTTTGCGTGCGTTTTATTATTAAAATTGACCGCGCATATGAAATTTTCAACGTTCGTACAATTATTGCTATCATAAAGGCTGTTTATTGCTTATTAGTTTGAAATTCGTTCGTTTTTGTGTGGCTGTTTGCGTTTTGGTTGCTGTTATTGTTATTAATTTATTTTCTATTATTCAAGCATCAGTTTATAAATAGGCGCGGAAGTTCGTTTTTTGTTCCCTGTATGAATTTAATTTGAGAATATATGTATCATCTTGTAATCATGGTCTGACCGCATTCATTGAACCCTTTTTATTGAAATGAATTTATAGAAAGCAATTCATAAGAGTATTTAGCAAATCTAGTGTGTATTATAATATATTTGAAAAAATTCTTATTGTCGTGTATATCTTGATGCTAATATATTTTGAATTTGAGTTAGTATATAATTTTCTGACAAAAGCTCGCATAATATGCAGCCGCACGAATACGAACAATAAGAATTTCTCGTGATAATGATTGAGCGAACGAAATCAATACCAATAAACCATCCCACGAAAGTGGAAAATTCCATTCGAAAAAAGGAAAAGTTCGCGTGAAGTAGCCCTGTGAAGGTTCGAGCCACGATACGAGACCATAGTTATGCAGCCTATATTTTTACTGTCGCTTGACATACGAAATATCGTGCGAGAACATTTTAAATCTTCCATCGCCCAAAAAGAACGATCACAACAATTGACGAATGCACAAGAAAACCCGAAATATTTTTCCATCAGAAACACGACGAAATTGTGCGCGCTCCTATGCATTATTATAGGAAATGTGTATAAAAAAGGTATATAAGAAAAAAGCCGTCGAATAATTTGGTTCGTTAAACGTCCGCGGGAGCCCTCCGCCTTTTAATGAAATCCTCCCTTAATCCTTGGGAGCGAGGGATGAACTGTTTTTAGGGGTTTGAGGCACGCAACTTTTATGTCCTCCGGCAGCACACCAACCAACCAACCACCACAGCAAACAGAGCGCAACCGAATCTACGCAATAAAGATCTTATTTCGTCGCTGATATACGAGCAGTTTTTATGACAATCATTTTGGGACGTTGCGCCGGGTGAATAAATAATATCTGAGGACTTTGTTGGGGATCGGTTCCCTCTGATTGCGCATACGCCTTTTGGGAATATTGGTTCCGTGTTGCTAACGCGTTATCCGTCGCTCTAAATATAAAAATTTGGGTCAACGCTTTTCAGAAATTAAAAGAAAATCCGGGGAAAAATCGGCGTGTTGTGCATTGTTGTTAAGGCTGGGGATGGCGTCGTTTCGGAATGAATTAATTTTGTGATTCGAATATAAAGTTTATATTCAAATTATAAAGGAGGGGAAGTCGAGAACAGAATGGAGTCGTTATGTGATAAGATAATCAGGAACAGGAATTCGGCTCACCTACCTATCCACCTTTCATTCACACCCCTGTGCCTAATTATTTGCCTTGTAAGAGGGATGACTACAACAGTGAAATCGATACGCGATAAATCTGTATAATGCTAAAATAATTATTTCATTAGATTTATTTTTATTATATTATAATACAATCAACCAATACATATTTAATAAAAATATCATTAATCTACAACAAATATTATACAAAATAAACCGAATTGCGTGTATCATAAAATAAAAAATTCAATCAATAAAAAAACCCACATCAACTCCTATCAAATTTTCTCAATAATCGACCAAAAAATTACTTAACAAATTACACATTTTTCATAAAAGCCCACATTTATTTATATCCCCTTTCGGGCAGGTTGAATGAACTCGTTCCCTTACATGCGTATAAACGACGGCAACGACACGGGACGTCTTCATGCGAAAAGCACCCCACGGGACCGTGTCCCGGGAATTGCGCACGCAACCGATGGATTTCCGTAAGTGCGTTTAATTATGATATGGATCACCCCTCTGCGCTTGTCAAACATCCGTCCCGTATCAGAAAACCACACGGTGGATCCCTCGATCCCTCATCCACTCGGTATGGTCGTCTGGATATGGTGTGGGTCATCCTGATAGATTTGTCTGGATATGGTGTGATTTTCGATTGGGGTTCGAAGATGAAAGTTTAATCATGTTTAATTGATGGAGAGTGTTTTCTGTGTTTTGGTTGTCTGTCAGATTTTGGGGCACTTAGAAGTTTTGTATATAATCGCTTGAAATATTTACGATATGAATGTTCGAATGAGGGTTTTAAAGGGAGTGCAATTTATACTTGGTCCTCCCTCCAATACACACATCTGACCATTTACTTAGGATTATTAAGAGGCCATTATGCCTAATTGAGGTCCTGTAAAAACTATTGACGCACACAAAATTACATTAATACCTGTATTTTACTACTAAACTGACCATAAATAAATTGTTCTTTAATTATCAACAATTTTTCATAATTACAAAAATATTATTCACAATACAAATAACATCCTTATCACGTTTCACGCACATCCTCACCAACCGGAAATACCTCAAAATTTGAAGAAACGCCCACTTTTCGCGTCCTCCCACCACCCACTGGCGCGGCGAGCACACCCAATATATCACACACGAAACTTTAGACCTCTCCATTTTTTATGGCATATCGATTTTTCGGTTTCGGGGCATCCATGCAGGGCACAGCCCATACGTCACGGGTAGGGCCCGTCGCCGAAGGGCCCAGGCCTTTGGGCCAGCGGGCCTAGATAGCGCTAAACGACCACGCCGCGCCGACGTACTGCCGTCGTAAAAAACTTTATGTCCAATCGACCACCATAACTCATCATAACACCACTATTACTTTTTCGGCCCGTAAAAAAGCAGAGCCGAACGGAAGCGGGCCGGTTTTCGCGATCGACTCGGACGTCGATAGTCGTATATAATGGTGGTTTTTTTCGATGTTAATTAAAATAGTTTTTTGAGTTGCATCTGAAAGTTCGCAATGGAAAAGATTTGTGATGTGTCAGTGTGTACGGGTGCAATAAAAAGCTTGTTACGATAAACGTTTCCATCAAATATACGATTCATATAATTTTATCGCGACGCACTGTACCGGCCGTATATATTTTCCCATCCATGTTTTTTTTTTCAATATTAAATTTTTTTTTTCATTCAAAATAAATTTTAAGTAATAGATGATATCATTTTTTAAATATTTCGATAAATATACATGATCAAAAGTGGCAGAAAATATTTCTACAAATTTTTCTAATGAGAATTTCAATTCTTATTAGAAAAATTCACAAAAATATACAAAAATCGCAAAACTCGATCGCTAGTTTTTATGAAAACTAAAAGCAAAATAAAAATTTTATACATTTTTAGACTAAATATTATTACATATCCCTCACCGAAATACGACTTGGGCTAGCGAATTGAGGTATAGCCTAGACTGCCGCATTTGTCTGGTAAGGCCTTGTCCTGCAGTGGATAACTAACAGGCTGCTAATGATGATGATGATGATGATTATTACATAAATAGAAAATAATAAAAAAATTAAAGAATTGTGTTAACTGATTGTAAAACGAAAAATAACGCATGAAAACGAAAGATGGATTTTTTCTGTAGTTCTATTCTTATTAGAAAAAATTATAAAATTATTTTCTGTCACTTCTAAACATGTATATTTACCTAAATATATTATCTATTGCTAAAAAGTTATTTTGAGTGAAAAATTAATTTATAAACATATGATATTAAAAAAAATATGGACGAGCAAATATACACGGTCGGCAGTGTACTGACGCATGGTACTGACATGGTATTGACGCATGAAAACGAGCGCGCCGATCATTCGCGAAAGTCCCTTTTAAAAAAGCTTAATTGCAATTTATAACGCGACTCAAGTGAATTTACGACTCGTTCGAAAACGGAAGCCGGGTCGAATTCGACCGCTTCTCGATATAAAATTTACCACTCTCGATAAACAAACGGATCGCGAGAAGAAGCGGCACTCGAGTGCCCGGTGTAGTGCCCGCGTTTGTCGCGGCTAGCATAATTGCGATTTATCCCGTGCACCGTAGTATTTATGGTGTTCGATTCAAAGGCGCAAATTGATTCGAGCACTCGTTCTAGTGCGGTGTTTGTATCGTTCATGCATTTGTGATGCATCGGTGGAAGTCGTTACGAGATGATTTGTTGAAACGTTGTCCCAGTTCGTAGAATGCACACGCGAACTGCAATAATATGTAAAAGCGTTTAATGCCCGTAAATCGTGAGAGTGATCCTTGAATCGGAAATCAGTTTCAATACACGTTAGTGCCAATACACTTGGACCTTGTATAACACGGTTATATAGCTCTGTTCGTGTAATACGAATTCGTGTTCTTAATTATTTTATAATAGTTTTTTTCTGATACCGTGTTATATAAAACATATTTTACAAAAATAGATCACAATTCATTAACCGTATTATATCGAAACCCGTATTATACGAAGCCCGAGTGTATTATATTTGATAAAATCCGTAAATAAAACAAAGATTTGATTTTCACATAAGGTCCACATATGAAAAACCGCAAATTTAACATGAACTATGTCGAGCACATACCTTACCGACATTCCGAAAACTTATGAAAAACTTTATCATTTTTAATATTCTCCATACATAGGGTGAAGCATTCGAAAGAAACGAGGGTTAATCCTAGCCGAGGTAGTACTAGCACGGAAGATTGCAGGCCAAATATTTGCGAGCCGAGAGACGACTACGCTCTCATCGATTTTCGCTGAGTCTCCGCGTGCACAAAAAAATGGTACCAACACATCCCAGTCTACATGTAGAGGCTGAAAGGGACGGAGACACCGAGCAGGAGGGACTTCTGTTGGATACGTACACTCGTATAATACTGCGGAGGGTCAACAGGTAGGGAGTGTGTACCATTATGCCCGACCTGCGCGCGAGAGCGAAGGGCCCTCGAGAATCTGGTCCTCTACCACCGACGGGTGGAGTTTCGGCAATGGATCGATTGTCGATGTAAATATATCTGGGTTTTTTTTTCAGGTATTGAAGCTGCTGGTTCATCTTTTTGGTGAAATATTATTTTGGTTGAGGTTGGTTTGAGTTGTGTGTTTTGGTTATTGTGATTGTATGAGAAGAACGAGATTTTCGCTGGTTAACAGATTTAATCGGAAAATTAAAAGTCTAAGAATATTTTAATTTGAAACTATGCTTTGGAGTTCTCAATCAATATAAAGAGCGAACTCGATTAAGCAAATTGAAAAAAATGCATATTACTATCCCGCCCATCGCCAGCAAAAATCTTCGGAACAATTCTGCACGAGAAGTGGATTAATTTAGCACTCTTCGCTCGGACGAATTATGAAACCGTTCAAATTCAGTCGACGATCCCCGATTTCGTTCTATTCTCCTCCGCCGCCCATTCTTCCGCCGATTTTCTTATTTTTTCCCGCATTTTATTTTCGGTCCAATTGATGTTTTTCCAAGTGGGCCGAAAGCGGACGGGTGGCTTTTCCGCTAATTCTCCGCGTATTTCTTTCGCTTCATTAAAAAAACTTGCGCCGTTGGCGCTCTTTATCTCCGCCAACGGCAGCAAATGCAAATCGTCCCCTCAGGATCGAATAATCTTTCACTAGTGGCCGGCCGCCCTTCAAATAATAAAAATGTAAATAAATTTGCATAAGCTCCAGCCGTTGGGCGGCGATGGGCGGGCGGAAGAGGGCGGCCGATTTCCCTTTCGTTCCTCCCTTAAGGTCCGGCAATTAGCCTGTTAATTGAAGAATTAGTGAGAACAATCACGTTCGAGCCCGCTGCCGAGATATAGAACGGAAATTCGTAAATTCGCATAAATACCCAGCCCCACGGTCCGAACAAATCCGTATTCAAATTCGGACCGCGTGACCCATTTTGCAAATTGCGTAGGAAAAATTCAGTACTATTATGCCTCGAATGGAACTACGATACTTTCTACTGATTAATTCCCAACAGATTCTTTAAACAACATTTTTTTCAACACAAACTTAATCAAAATTACAATCTCGACGAAATTTCATCAGATTTTCTTTTTAATCCAGATTAATGAAATATTCAAATGCCGATCTTATTTTGTTGTAATCCAATTCCGGTATTATCATAATAGAGAAGTATACGAATTACTGAAGCATAATTCGTATCGAATCGAAATCTGTAAATTACGTATACAACCCAACATCTAGTTTCAGCACATAGTGCGTCCAGGCACGTTACCCGAGATGGGGCGCTAACGCGCATTATCTATTTTGATGGAAAATGAAAATGTAATGGACCAAGAGGAGTTTTCCCAAGCCATCGCAAGACGGACAGCACTATACGGAACAGGAGCCAGAGCGAGCAGGAGGCAGTACAGACCCAAGATAGATCCTTATGAATAATTGATTATTTCTGGATGGTGAGGGAGGAAGTCGTTTCCGAATCAGTTCGCGAAGGCTCGCATATACACACAGGTAAAATCCACGAGCCGACTGGCCGGTAAGAAGCTTTCGCCGATAAGGGAATTGATAGACTGCCAGGGTCCATGATGAGGGTCCGGGACCTGCATCACGAATGATTGACTTTATCTCGCCGGGCCGCATTATGCGCCCGCCAAAGATTTTCGCCCAACTTCCTCCTTTCCATAGAGCCGCGCGGGCCGGGAGAAAAATTGTATGGGAGTGCTTTTTTATGGAGGTTTCGCAAGGTGTACCAACACTGCGCTAACTTAAATAATAAAATCTTCAGAATTTATTACTACCTTTCAAAAGTACGTTGCATAAGCTTCTCTCTTTTGTATCGGCTCAAAAATGAGTCAATAATAAATATTATGATCATCCATTCATTTCATGTAAAAAATTTGAATATTTTTATTAATTAAATTTTTAATTATTCTATGAGAATAAATACAGACATACCCTAAAAATCATAATAAATTCAAAATCTTACGAAGAATATACTAATATCAAAACGTTCTAATTTCACACAGAACCGAAATTTAATAAACGAGACGATTCCAGTGAATTTCACCAACCCTCATCTGCGATACCGAATCGGGCATTCACAGCAACGCGGGCAAAACGCGCGCCCAAGACTCCGCTGATTTTACGGCGCGGATTTAACCCATAGCCGCGCTCTGAATATTTTATTAAAAAAAGTAACCTGCTCCTCGGGGCGGAAGAGCATCGGTGGGTTGGGCCGCGCGAAATTTCCACCGACGACGACGACTGTTAACGGGCCAAGAAAAAGAAGTCATTTTCCGAAATGGCTCGTAAATTTTTATGGCGTCAGAAGGAGAACGCCCTCGAGGAGCGCGGCCCGACGAAAGGTCGCGTGCGTATTATTTTTTCATTTGGACCGCCTACCTCCCTTTGCCGCCCTCGGAGGCTTCCAGGGGGCCGCCTTTGGCTTTTCCGGGCGATATAAGGTTATCTGCGAACACGCACGACGACAAAACCGCCCTTAACCTTTTCGTGACGATTGTCGGCGGGGAAATCGCGCGTACGCTTCTCGGTTGTTCAAAAATTTTATATTATTCGAAACGAGCTGGTCCCATGCTAGAGGTTGCTCGAATTCGTGGAGATCGGTCGAGATTGGAAGCGGTCGTTGGGAAAGCTCGGAAAATCGTCGGATTTATTGTCGTGTGATTTTTTTGTGATGTTTGATGAATGTTTTGTATCTTTTTGTGTATTCATCGCGTTGCAGTCTGCTTTTCGTGTTTTTTCAGTTGAACTTTTGTTTCTTATTGGATAATGTATGATTTATGAATTTTCATTTTGTTTTTTTTTTTTGTGAAGTGTACTTACATTTAAATTTCATGGAGAAAGGAATCAGGTTAGTTGAGGAAAAGTTGTATAAAAATCAAAGTAATATATTTTTTTAAAAAACTGCTTCTTTTTATTCCCATATAATATAATATTTATAAACAAACTACAATACAAAATTTACACGCCATCGCATAATAACTATAATTTTTTCATATTTTTATTTAATGTTTATATTTAAAACCATACAACATAACATATTAAGGACAATTGTTTTCTTTTTTTTATACATAGGGTAATCAGATGTTTTACAAAAAGATATTTTTTTCATACAACAACTATCTTTATATCATATATATATATATGTGTGTATATATAATTCTTTTTTTCATATAAGGAAATTTTTTTTATACATGCATCTCCATCTTCATACATCAATAACAGTTTCATCTTAAGTTTTATATGCAAAAATATTGCTAAATTTTTTCATATAGTTAATTATTAGCGAAGTCCAATAACATTATTTTCACGTTCTTAAACCTAATGGATTAATATTTCCATTCACGTTTATTTATAATTATTAAGTGGAAATGAATAACATAAAATATAACAATAAAAATGGTTAAATTTTATTAAAATAACTAACTAATATTAAATTTATATGACTTAGATGGACAAAATGTTTCATTATAAAGGAATTGAGCATACCAACAAGAAAAATACACAAAATAAGATGAAAAATTATCAGAGGAAATGAAAATTGGAAACAGATGAAAAACTAAAACGAAAAGGCGACTCACCCAGAACGCGAAACGAAACATAATGGAAAGAAATGAGTTTACAATAAATGTGACATAAGGCTATATAGTAATGATAATAATCATAGTAATAAAAAATAATAATGTCCACACGAATAACTGGCCTTTGGTAAGTATCATAAAAGATTAAAAATGTAAGTATCACTCGTTAAATCGATCCGGTAAAATTGACACGTACACAAAACATCGCCAACCTCAGAGCACAAAATTTGAGACGATTTGAAATCACACCAGGAAAAATTAAAACTAGCTATGAAAACCCTATGAATATTTCATCATCTTCTATGTTCGAATATGTCAAAAAATTTTCATTTTAATGTATAGAAAAATATTTTTATCCTTACAAATATCAATGATTTTGTGCTGTAGCAATGTGTGTATTTTGTGTAAAACATTTAAAAATTATAGTTCATGAAGGTATGTATTACAAACAACATACAGATATATTGACCCTTTAATTTATATACATTATTATATATTTTTCAATAAAACTTTAAAATAAAGAGAAAACAAGATCACAAACCCAATGATAACAATTCAATATTATAAACAATATTTTTATCAATTTTTTCAAAATGAAATAATAAAAAATATATTTACAAAACATTTCAAATCTACAATAATAATAAAATAACATTTGAAAACAATTTCAACATCGAAGAGACGCAGGTGTGTCGGAAATACAATAGTTGCATTTGGTTTGAAATTTAGACCGTTCTCTTCACGCGTCTGATTACTGGTACACATAATAAACAAATAAAATGAACTGATTCTCGATTAAATCATTTAAAATTTTCATGATTGTGCAACTTATCGTTTAAAACATGATAATTATACTTTGAATCGTCATTACCTTTAATTATTATGTGTAATTTGTGTATGTGTGTATACATATATATTTATATGTAAACATTATTATATCATACATGGTACAATTTGTTAAAAATCCTACTCGTTATAATTATATAACATTATATTCACAATCTACACACGATAACAAATAGAAAAGAAACTGCGAAATTCGAACCAACCTTAAAATATACACATATAGGCAACTGAACAGCTGCAATAAAACACTCAATCCTTATCATTCATATATATATGTATAATTTTCAAATGAGATACACATATATATGCATGTATATTTTACAATTTTCCATTTTCTTTTCTTATAAATAACAATTGAACTGCAGACTCTTATACTTTATGATTTATTAATAGTACAAATATACACACCCCTGTTTGAAATGTAATAACAATAAACGTGGTAATAAAAAATATCAACACATTTTTCCTTGTATACCATTCCCATAAGAGGATCGTTGTTCAAATGAAAGGTATTTTACTTTTGGATGTTTCCAATATGATGAATATGAAAAATTAAAGGGAAGATACGAAACGAAAACACTACGCGAAATATGTAATCAAATGGGTTCATAAATCGCACAAATCTAACGATTTTTTTTTTAAATCAAAGCCAAAACCGTACAAATATGTATAGTCATAACGAAAAGCTAATTATTTTACATCAGTCCCGTGAAAATGATTTCACATAACATTAATTTTCGTCGACGATAAGTTCCAAATATAATTTATATTCAATGTGTCATAAAACAGTGCTATCTCTAACAACATGCAATTTCAATAAACGCCCCATACGCGTATATTAATCATACACGCATAAAGGCAGGTGATTTACCAAAAAAGCACTGTAATAATTTGCAGTCTTTTGACATAGAAGACAATAAGAACATTTTTTTTTTGTAAGAATAGATAACAGTGCTAGAAATTAAGTAATAATAAATACATCGCACGGGATAAATTATTTTCATTAATATAAATAGACACCAATGAATAGTTTAATAATATACGTTCTATTTAACACGACGTATCTTTTTTGCAGATTGTGACATAAATTTTTAAAATAATTGTAATAGGTATATTTGGTCGGTAAGTAATTTACATACGAAATGAGATCAACAATAATATTTTCATTGGGTTAATTAGGTATGTCAAAGGCTACAACATCGGGCACACAAAAGCACATATATGTGGACTATCTAAATGCTAGTGCAGTTTTATTTAATTAATATGTACAATGTTCTCGAAAAGAGGGTGGTATTTGACTTTTTTCAGAGTGATCTTTAACGACCAGTTAAATATATTTACAACTTTAAAATTACATTTTTAGATTACTTTTTAAATAAATTCTTTTTGCGATACAAATATAGATGTTTATATGTATAATTTATATTTACATAACATACATATATTCGACCAATCAAAACGAAATTTTCAACATTTTTTTTTAGAGTTTAATACCAATTTTTTGCATTTAAACGTAACAGAAAACTGACGATATCGTCCAAAATTACGAAAACGATTACCGCGCTCATTTCGAAATTTTCAGGGGGGAAAAATTTCAAACTTTGTCATAGCCAATTGTTCGTCACATTTAGCCAAAGCGACATGTACTATCGAAAACCAAAAGTACAATTTATTGTCGAGGATTCGATAAATCCTGAAATAAATTCGAAAAAAATAACAAACAACCGACGTCGAAAATAAAGCACATTGAACCGAATTAAGCTCGTTTTTTTCTGAGAAAGTGACCGTACTAGCTAATGCTAATTAAATACAACGAAATTTAGCACGTTTTTTTGTTCAAATTTCATACAATTTGCAAATTTTCTCTTCAATCAATATGTATCGATAATAATAAATACACATATATAAAATGTAATATAATAATATTAAACAAGTTTGAGAGCACGTGTGACAGAGTATTATTAAGGCCGTTTGATTTTTGCATACACATCCACCATTTGGAAAAACTTCGAACCGTCAAGCCAATAAAAATATATTAATATACTTTGCCATATAAATTGCAACTTTCACCATACACACTACAAACATTATTCGTCCCTTACAATGTATACATTAAAAAAGATATCTAGACACATATATTTAATATATATATATTCTTTATAACTCCCTTAGATTTACATGTGTAATTTAAAGTATTTTCCCTTGTCATTATTTTTTCAAGTTGATATTGTTCATAGTATGATTGTTTTATTTTTTTTGAAATAAACATTTATATAATAAGAGTCGCCCGAAACAAATTTATGAAAAATGCAAAGAAACGCGTATCTCTATCAATTTTTCATGTTTTCAAATATTGATACATTATTGAAAAAAAAAGATATTTGGTGAAACTATATGTAATGATGTTATGGAAGCGTTCATGAGAAAAATGAAAACGATAAAAAGCACTTATTACGAATGACGGTTAAAGCATACAAGCTATCATACATATAAATGGTATCGTATTTATTAAATCTAAATGAATTCTGAATGCATCGTATGTGAACCATCTTACTAAATACATTTAAATAAACTTAAAAAAAAACTTAATAATACCAAGAAACGTAAAGTTCTAAGTTAGATTAATTTAAATAATAATGAAATTGTAAGTAGCAATTGACCGTGTAGGTTGACGACGTTCAATTGACTTCCACGTGTAGGAACTCAACGTAAATGAGATCAGAACGTCGCTCGCTTGCAGGTCAAAAATAAAAAATACACGTAAAAAGGGAAAATAAAACCAAAGGCTTCGTTTCCAAAGTGATTGCGGCATGAGAGAGAAAATCGGAAAAGCTACAGCGGAAAATCGACAGAAAATGTAGATAGAAAAAAAATATTTATAAATATGGAACACTTGAGTGACGCATTCGCAAGCTGAATTCGTATTATTTACTTTTCTTCTTCAATATGTGATATGTGGGTATTTCGTATTATTTTACAATTATAGTGTAAAAAGCACATCCAATAATAAGCACACTTAATAAATCGTTTAAAACAAATCGTTACATATGTAGTATTTGTATATAATGTTTTTAACCGTAAAATTTGAATACAAAAAGTTTCTTGCCATTTTTTTCGTTTTATTGGATTTTTTTGGAAAACGTAAGTATATTTATATATAAGAATATATATAAATACGATTTCTAAAGAGAAGCTATTGTGCGAATCGCAGAACTTTGGCTCGAAACGTGCGCAACCCCTAAAGCTGCAAGCGTGATCGGCTAGCGTCACATACATCAAGCGACTAACGAGCTGACTACCTTGTTTTATTTATAAAAACGACTACATGTTATTTTTTATTTAATATGTTACCTATTTGTTTTTAATAAAAAAAAAAGTGTCTCTAGCTTATTCTTCATTTATTTTTATTTCATTATCTGGTGACGGACAATAGGCGGACGAGTGTGCGAGCGGCGCACTGGACGCTACTTTGAAAACATATGCAATGCTTTCAAAAAACATGTGATTAGAGAAGAAATGTAAAAAAGCCGTATCTAAAACGTGGAGCTTCCGTCGCGGTTAAGTGGGTAACTCTGGCCAAGCCGACGGATGCCCCAAAAAATACGGGAGGAGAAAACTATCTTGGTCACCAGAGTTTAAGTGTCGATTCACAGCCTGATTTTGTTATATTTTATCCCTGGAGCAATATACTTTATCGCCGTAAAAGTTCATCGTTCACATTGAAAGTTATATCAATTAGATTAAATAAAAAATATATATAGAAAAAAAATACATATTAATAGCGGTCATTGGCCCATCTCTAAATCTACATTTTTTTCTTTGTACATATCATCCAAAAATTCGCAATCGATTTGGATCTAGGCACTCTATTGTGGCAAATGATAAAACGTGACACACACACACAACCGGCCGAGAGTGTTTCTTATTTATTATTATTTTTTTTATAATTTTCCATAACCATATTATTACAAAGTGACTGTAAAAACCCTGCGAGCGAGCGGCGCCGCCGCCCTCCCGGCACATTTATAATCATATGAGATCAATTATGTTCAGTTGATTGAAACGGCACGACAGAGACCCGACAGAACACACAAAACGTCTTTACAAAAAAATAATCATTCAAAATATAATCGAAACCAAAATAAAAAATCACGGATGCAACGCTAAACCGCGAAAAACTAAAAGGAGATCTTCTCGCCGTTCCGCAATCAGTCTTTTTTTTCATTTTGAACAAACCGAAGACGACCGCTCAACAATCCGAGTTCATCAGTTGATTGCTAAAAAGGGCTCGTCCCAGTTTATCGCCAGATTGGAGTTATCCATTAGCGACAGCATATCTGACACATCCGGAGTGCCGAAGAACTCAAAGTGTGAACCCGAACTGGAGCTGCCACCGTCATAGTTGTCTATATCTACGTCCAATCCATCGTTGATATTAATGTCATTCACATCAAACTGCGTGAAGAAATTCAACGCTTCGTCGTGTTTTGCCAACACAGTTGACTCTCCCGTCTGTGAAGACGAATCTGCTCCCATGGACACGTCGGCTAAGAGCGTGTGGTCGTCAAAATAAGAAGCGGACTCGGGAGAATCGGGTGCAGCACACGAAGGACTGCAAGGGACTTTAGCAGCCGCACTAGGAGGAGCTGGCGCGTATGAGACCGAAGATTGTAACAACGGTTTCAGATTGCTGCTGCTTATACTGCAACTGCTTGTCCGCATGCTGCTTAGGTTGTTATCGTTGTTGTTCGAGTCGTTCCTTGTCTTGAGCGTGGGGAACGGCGGCGACCTTTTGACCTTCTTGATGGGTTGAATCATCTTGGGGGTCGGCTTGGGTTTCTTCTTCCTCGGCCTGTATTTGTAGTCGGGGTACTCCTGTGAGTGGAGCAACCTCAACTTTTCAGCCTCATCGATGAAAGGTTGTCTTTCGTTATCGCTTAACGTCTTCCACAATCTTCCGAGACGCTTTGAAATTTCTGCGTTGTGCATGTCTGGCGTCTGCTCGCATATCTTCCTACGTTCTATTTGCGACCACACCATGAACGCGTTCATAGGCCGCTTTATATGGTTGGGGTTGTTCTTCTTTGTCTGCAAACAAAAAAAAAGATCATCAATCTCCTTTAATTAAATCAAAGACAAGGCGCCACGAAAAAAATCGGCATTGACCGTACACGTTAACCATAATCGTAGATGCAAGGGCGATTGTGAGCCGCTTTTTAAAACCGCAAAATTATGCCCGTATGTATGCAAAGCGACGCTTTCGAGGACGCAACGCAAACAACAGCACACGCGGCAACTAATTGATATGCGGCGCGACGACGCACAACAGTCGCGGATGAAAACCGTAATAAAAACAAGTTCAATTTTCGCCGAATTCGATAACCGATAAAAACGCATAAGCAGAAAACGACAGTCGTTTAACCGCATCGAATGATTAAAAAATTACTGAAAGATCCTGCGGCGGCATATCGCGAGATTTACTCTCACGGTTTATACCTTAGCGGTATTATTTTTTTTTCCATATATACGTTTTTTTTTTCTTTTTGTATTTTCGCTATCCAGCGGCTTCCTGCGGGTCTACTCGTAAATAAGGATACATGTGTGCCGTGTCCGTGCCGCTCGCGCCGGTACGTGCGCGCAATTTATTACAGAAAACGCCAATAAACGTGTCCCATGCTCGGTCCGCCACCGCAGACTTCTCGCCACCGTATAGTGGAGGAGACGCACATACGAAATAAAATACCACGTATGACCAACAACGTCGATTTATAAGTAATGTTATCGCCGTTTCCTGGCTCGTTAACGGCGGCGAAACGCCCGGGGCGCGCACGCCGGCTCTGCACTTTTTCCCTCTCTCTAATAATGATCGTTATGGTTTTTATTATTTTTTTCTTTTCCTTATTATCATTATTATATTCATTTATATGTCATTGATATGCGAGACGTCGCTGCGAAAAATGGCGAACAGTAATAGGATGTGGGAAACAAGCGAGCATCGCTTCGAATATTCATCGTGTGTGTCGTGTAAGTATGCGCCGATGCGATGTATTCTCTGTGTAGCCATATATAAGAAACGCAGCGTTCATAAAAGTGAATCGAAACGAACGTTCGAAGGCCACTGGTTTAAATCTGAAGCGGTGCTATGCAAAATTTCGATTTATAAATAGAGGACGATCGCGCGACACATTATGAAAATTGAACCGTGCAAGGATTCATTTCAACATCTCTCGGATCTTTATACAACCGCTTTTCATCTACTTAAATCTGCATACAACCACCGTCGAGTACATAAACCATTCTAAATGTTCTCATTACACACACGACGTAACATACGAGCGCGAGAGCTACAAAAGACAAGGGCAACTGGTCGTTCGGTTCGCTTCCTGAACCGTCGGTCACCATTGCGTCACATGCACACACCATGGCGGATAAATAAAACTCGAACACATGTTCGCAAGTTCAAGCGCGCCCGGGCATGTGCAATAAATGCGCCACGGGGCAACAGCTGCCGGTTACCGTCGCCTTTTTGCCTTTTACCTCTCTCGACGACGTTTTTGCTCTTTCGGGACACGTCAGGACTCCCGTGAGATATGTACGCTTCGAACCGGTTACAAATGTTGTCATGAATGTTAAAAGTTTCATGTGATAAATTTTGGAAACGAATCAATCGACGCGAAACGTTTGCGAGCGCTGTCGTTATGAAAAATTAAACTGTTTGATGATCGAGATTTTGTTTATGAAAAAAAAAAATGAATATTCGATATTATAAAAGGATATCGGCTTCGACGTTGACGGACAACGATCGCGTTTGATTGATTCGAATCGATACAATCGCAATTTCATAAGCTTTATTTGATTGGCGTTATGATTTCTGATTTACGCAATAGCGTAGATGCGGTATCGCTCAGTCGAATTCTGAAAATCGACTACTAAATATTATGCTCTTTATAACCTGGTGATTTGATGCCAGACGTTTATGCAACGAGCAGTTTATTTCCAAATCGAATTGATTTAGCTAACATTGTAATTGTTGCGTCATATTAATCTGACATTGATATATAACGACCGTTTCAATTTCATTGGATGCATTCGAAACAATTTCAATTCAATACGTTCAAGTATCTTCACCGAAATTAGAATGTATCACGTACATTTTTTATTATTATTTAATTAAAAAAACATCAATTCAATTCCAGATACAAGAACGAAAAACGCACCGTCACATCTATTACGTACAAAAACACAAAACCGAGGGCGTCCGCGTAATGAGAAGTCGCAATTTCAACATGCACAACAAGATTCGATTCAATTAGTCGATTTGTCTCAAGGAAAAACTCGCGCGTGCACCAATGGAAAATTTCCAAGAGGAGCATAACCAACACGAGAACAACCGCCTAATAAAACGGCGCGCTAATAGAATAATTGCTTTCGATTAGATTGCAGAATTAATTTCAATTGACCGCGGCACGCGCGGGAAAAGGGCCCGTGGATTGTTTCGTTACGACGGTGGGTGGGTGGGTGGCGATGAGACTGGTAACCTGTCGTCCCACGGTGGATTTATGTCGGGACATGGGGTCCCATCGCGTAGCACGTGGCCGTGATTTGTGGGCCTCGGGAAGCGAATGGGACAAGGACCCGAATATTGCCAGCCGTGTGTTAATACGTAATTGCAAAAAAGTTAAAATAAGACTCTTTCGCCAAGAAAATATATATATGGATGTTTGTATGTATTGGCTTCTATATTGAAAGTTTTTATTGTTCCCTCTGCTGCGTTAGAGAGACACAACAAACAGTTAAACGTTATTGAGGTGTCTTGAGTAAATATCGGGGCTAATAATGTATCGAAGAAATCCCAGCCTTGAACTTAGCTGAAATTATTTCTGTTTATTTCACTAGGCGGGCAATATGGTGGGCTATAAAAACGATTAAGATAAATTGCGTATAGCTTTCGGTTATAAGGAGTGATTCAAAAGTCGAAATTGAATGAATAATAAATTTAACGCTTATAGCATCATGCAATTGAATCTAAATAGAAAGTCGTTAATGCACTAATTAATTTTCTACTTATAGTTCGATAAGCGAAAAACAAATAATTATTATCGATAGATAGTCGAAAGATAATGTTACTTCAGAATTTGAACCGACTTTGAAAACACGTTTAAAACTTAAAATAAATAAATAATTCGATACGCGTAATTGCCATCGATACGGTGCAATTAAAAGCACACGAATTAAATTGAAAAATTACAGAAAAGTTTATCGAATTAGACCCAGTTTCGGGCCGCCGTGTACGGCCGGTCCAATTTCCGGTTCAATAAAACCGATTCCTAGTACCGAGTTCTATGATTAGCGCGCGAAAAAAATTAATTGCCGGTTATTAAAATATCGAATTCAAACAAAATTAGAATCGGACAAAAAACTAATGGTACAACGCCACGGCCGCAAAGGAGAGCTAATTAGAATCGACGCCCGCGGCGAAGACATAATACGTATTAATCCGGGCGTCGATATATAAAGAGGCATTATGTTGTACCAGAAGACAATTACCCTCACCAAAACGACCGGTTCTCGACACACAGAAGTGTACCGTGCACAAACTAGGCGACCGGTGTTACATTTAGAAGTCATTAGTTATCTAACATCTATATAAGTAGCTAATAATAACAGGCGAACTGGACGCGACCGCACGACAGAGCTGAAATCACGGAACGAAAAATATAAAAGCCGTGGAACGACTCTTGTGATCATTTCCACTTCGAGCGAACTTGGGGGAAAAAAGCGGCAAAATTAAGGCTATTCCTTGTGTGTATGTGTGTGTTTGCGTTGTACTACGGGGCAATATAATAATGGTGAAAATGCGCAATTTGCATATATCGTGTGACGTCGAATCGCCGTATTAACATACGGCGTGGGCAAGGCATACGTACAAATAAATAAGAAGTTAAACGCTATATATTATTCATAATGGTAATAGAAATGGTAATTTGTTAATGTCGCAATACACATAAATATCATTATCAATGTCGCACACATATAATATAAGGTGATTGAGAATAATTCTCGCATTTCGGCCGATTATTTTCGTTTTTCATGCACGTGTACGTTACGCTGGTGTTTTATTTCGTTCTGGAAGTTTCGGTTTATTTGCAGGCTAATGCTAATTTGTATGCACCCATGCGCTATTGACGTGATCTTTACACGTGTACGAAGAGAATGCATTCATAAACGTACATATTACATTGCATACTTGGCAGCTGATTCAAAACAAGAAGTTCGCCTATGTTACGTACGTAAACGTTGTGCGCTTTGCAATACAAGCACATTTCAATCTTCAAAACTAATGCGAAGTAGTTACGAGACAGTTATTTACTGGTTATGAATTGGTTCTGATCTAAAAATAAGAAACGAAAGACAAGCCAAATCACATGTGCGATGCACTTAACACGTGTAATCTCTGCATTTCACTTCCGTACAAATATCGATTTAAATTTTTTTAAATATTCGAGATAAATTTTCGTTTCATTGATATAATCTTTATCGATAAAAATGACATTTTTATTTGAGATAATTAATATAAAAAAAATAAAATTCAATCGACTTTTTTTGCATATCTCGACATGAGATTAGATAGATAGAGCAACGCGGTGCAAAAATCGTTACACCGTCAAAAAAATTGTATCGGATCGATTAAATTTTTAACCCTTCACCGTCGACTCGGCCTTTTTTGCCGCTTCTTGCAAAAATCGCAAGTTTTGCGAAAGCGTCGCGCGATCGGTTGCGATTGTGCGCCCGCTCGCTGCAGCCGGTTGCATCATCAGATTGTGCACCGTTGCACAACGACCGCCGTTTTCTCGCCGGCCTGTACATTATTATATGGCATTATACCACGTGAAACTGTTCACCGAGAGCGTTCGATTTTCGACGAAGGTTAAAATGCTAATGGCGAGCCCGAAGATAGCAGCCACAGGATACCAACAGCCTGCGCAAAATGTATCTCGATATCGATGCGCTTCTGTGCACCGATGCATCTTAATACCGATGCAAATGAACCGTCGCCACTCTTGCTTTCGTCTGGGTTTATGTTAATGAGTTGGATTGCGTTAAGCGATCGCTGATTAGTGCTTGTGTTGTCTGCGAACGAATCGAGTATGCATATGCTGCATTCGCGGAGGCGTTTGTTGCGCACGTTGCACTTTTCACTGCGGCACGTGCTAATGTGCTATGTGCGCTGAAATTTATTTTTGAATCAGCGAGTTGTTTTCGGATGTTAATTTAATATGTTCGAAGCGAATAAATATTTTTTTATAAAAGAGAAGTCGCAATTATTCACTATCGGAACAGTAATTTTCTAACATAAAAAAATCAATTAATCAACATCGATCGGATAATTATTCATATCCGCAATAAAAATAAGCACAATAACAAATAGATCGATGATAATGGACATGGAAAATACTGAGAGGCATCGTAAATCGAACGCATTAACGGTATAAGAGCCATTAAAACGGCGATAAACGAACCAACAGGACGAGTAAATCATAATTTTTTTCACCGCACCTTTCATACTATCCAACAAAAGTAATACAGCGACGCATTCGACAATTGCGACAATAACGTTTTTCGCAAACGCACAAATCGCGCGCCTGGTTTTAAATAACAAATGGTCTCGCCGCGAAAGGGAATTTCAGCATTAACATTGGCACCGTAAACGGTGTTCGCATGTTTTATCATAATATTAGCGCGGTGGAAAACATCGCGTTTTACATTGATTTAATTAATGAGCAACATTCGCACTAAAAGGAAACGCATTAAGTCCAAGGTCCCAGGGAAACTGTGCGTTTCTTGCATGCGCGCGAGTGCACATACATTTGAATTTAAACTATGTGCATGTTCTTTGCTAGACCGATAAAGCTTCTTATATGTGGTCCACTGATTTGTATTAACGTCTTGGATATATATTTTTTAACAAGTTTTAGATCTCGGATTCGAAATAAGCCGGAAATGATTTGCAACTCTGATTTTTAATGCCCTTTCGCAATTTAGTTAATATATAAAACTATTTGTAATTTTTTTCAAATTCATATATAAACTTTTCGGATCCTATGGAATAGGTTTAATCGCAAGACAGTCCCGGCGTTTCGGAGGTCGAAATTAACGGTTCAGTTACTTTTTGATTTATGCAAAGGTTACAATGCGGACCGAGAAATGGCGCAACGTGTGATTATCCGCAATTAATCCTCACTGTGAAAAAAATCGTTTATTAAGACGTACGTAATAACAACTCTTTTGTTCGCCTCGTTTATTTTGGATCGAAAGCTTAATTGTATGTTTCAATTTAATAAGTAATCTAACTTGATTTTTCAGAGAAAATAATATCCTGAAACGTCTCGCCGATTTGCAATTATGTATAAATAATGTGTCATAGTAAGTAAATTTGTCTTGTAATACTAGGCCGTGGGTGTCAAACGAGAGGGACTGGTTTAGGCGCCGTGTTTATTATTGTAATTAATGTGAACTTATTATGAATGCACCATTACGTTTGTCAATCGAATACATAACAGATACATAAATATTAATCATAATATATTGAGAAAAAAGTGGCGTCGTGGAGTCGCCAACATGTTAAGTTCACGGCAAACAACTGCGCTTTCTTATAATCGACGCGACACGTGCGTTCGCTTGTTGCACAATCGATTATATTTTTTTCGGATTCGATAATACAATTATGAAAAAAAGTATTCCGAATAAAATATGTGTTCATGTACGTGATAGAAAAAGCACAATACAATTGTTCTGTGTTTGAATTCGTGAAAAAAAGTTTATTATACGAGCACTGTAATGATGGAATAAATTAGAGACTGCGTTCGAAACTGAATTGATTTTTTATAGCATCGTAAAAAAATTAAGAACGGCGAATTTAACCTCCTTTTGTATAACATAATAGTTTCCTACCGTATACGAATATTTAATCAAAGCAACAATTGGCTTGTTTAATTATCGTCACGGTCGACTAACACTGTGCAAAGCTACTCGTGCGATTAACGACAACGTACACTACACAGTTCTGTTAAAACTATTATTTATTTCGTAGTAAATTTAGCGGACGATTGTCGAATTTACATTATTAATTCTTCGAAATGTAAAAATTATGAAAAAATTCGCCAAAAAAAAATGCAACAATCCGTGAGCAATTGTACGAATCTTGAGTAATATCCACCAAAGAGGAAACGTGCACCGAGATAACGACCGAATCGTATCGTTGTGCAAAACGATTTCGGTTGCCTAGCAAATTTTCCACGATGTGTCGATATATAAATTAGACGAAAAATTAAAAAATTCAAGCCGCACGTGAAGCGGAAAATTTCCGAATTGTGGCAAAACGGTCATTACCTTGTATCGCGAACGTTCACATTGTTCATTTCTAAACGTCTCCTTTCACAAGCATCGGTCGATATATGATTTCAGTTTGATCATTGAGATTTTCACGAAAAATTATATACGGTTATAAAACTTGAATTTTTATATGTAGCACATATACGTGTATACTGTGTGCGAAAACTTTGGCGCTTTACGTAAATCGCGCGTTATTACTTCGAAAGTGTTACAGGTAAACAAGAGGAAGCACGCTGAAAATATGAAATCATTTGAATACATCCGATAACCATTTGAAATTTAAATTTCTCGTTGCGCGGGCGAAAATTCCGCCATATATATCCGAACGAGAAGTATAATAAAATACGAGCGTCGGGAAACACGCTCCCGGGCAAACACGGGACCCCGAACTATTACCGGGAAAAGCTAGTTCAACGTGGACGCGGCCAGAAGAAAAATAACAAGCTTTTCAAGAGTGAGAGGAGGAGAAGTTGGTGTGCGGAAAATTCAACTTATGTCTACGTTCTCGGTGCAAAATTTTCGCTATAATAGACAGACAGAGTGAGAGAGAAAAGTTTATAATAGATAACTCGACGTTTTCCCTGCCCATTTTCCACAGTCAACCGCAAAGCAGTCTACGAGGTCGCCGATCTACCAGTTTAAGCGACAACGTTGAGCTTCAATAAACAGCGCTAATTCGAACAATCGCTAAAATTTGAGTAAATATTCATAGAATTTTACGTTCGGGTTTTAGCGGAGAATATTCGTTTTGTGCATATACTGTTATGTGCATTCTCGCGTTTCGGCTCACACTATTTCGGATAAAGTTTGGGCTATATGTTATCTCGGCAACCGCAAGTGTGTTATTATGATAGCTAGACGATGCGCCTTCTAGATTGCGATATGGCAAAGTTGCTAGCAAAGTTTTCGGGCTCAGCCACAACACTATTATGGAGAATATAAATATACAAACAGTTAAAATTTTTAAAGCGATTTCGTGCATCGCGTGCTTAACTATTAAAAACCGACGAAAACGCTCGTCACAAAAGGCCTTTTTTAATGAAAGGATAATATATAAAAGGAAAGAACGAGCAAAAAATAGTACTGAAAATAAAAGAAAAAGACTTTCAACTACGAACGGACACTGCTAACGAGCAAACAAAAGCGAAATTAAACTCTTGTGCAATCAAGCTTTCTTCAATCTTACAAAGCACATTGTAACCGGATGAGAGTGCATCGTTCCGTAATAACACAGTTAAGTTGATAGGTGACGCTTATTCAGAAAAACGAGAAATAAAATATAACTTCAGGCGAAAGAGAATATAAAGGTGTATATGAAATTTTCCGACGTGTTGAAAATTGTCAAAGCTATTTACTGACACTACGTTACAAATTAGTTAGCGTCAATATTCAGTACACTACCTTTCAAAAATATTGATTAAAAATCAAGTAAGAACTACCTATAATAAAGTAGAAGTGAAATTATTATAAAGTTTTATTGTAATATAAATTTTTAGTATTGTATTATTCGAATACGTCAAATAAGACGTGACAAAAGGATTTCTCCTCAACCCATCAACAAGTGCCATCACGTCAAAAATTCACAATTTCCGAAAACGGCACCGGAGTTGCGTCGCACTTTTGAATCCCTCGAGGAGTGGCAACCGCCCTTTTCCTCTCTTTCGAGGGCCAAAAGGGCAGCGATAGATGAATTTTAAATTTAGACGAAGTGATCTCGGGAGAAATTTAAATTTGGCGAAGGCCTCGAGCCAAGGGAAAGCCCAGTGCGGATGCTGTGCGAGGAAAAGCGACAGTTACGCTAGTTTCGGGTCTCGCATAATTTTCCGTATAAATTTTCGAGTGGGATTCAACAAAAAACATAAAAATAGTCACATTGAAACGTTTTTTGTTCGTTGATTGTTTTATTTTTACTTTCGGTGTAACCAAAATAAATCATGAAGGTTCATAATGATACGTTTATGTTATACATACTGTTCTGGAGATTTTGATTATAACTTAAGAGACTAATCCAATCGAAATTACCTGAAACAAAAAAACAAAAATTTTAATGTCATGAAAAGTAAAATATGAATGTATTATATTAAATTTTTAAGTTTTAATTCGGTCCAAGTTGTCGTATACGGAAGTGTTTTCGGATGGCGGTCGTCCGCCCAGGTAAAAGTTAACTTGTTCAGACGGCGTAGTTAAAAGTTGTCGGGGTTAACTTCCCGGCACAAGGAGCCACGTTCGGTAGAGCGAATTTTTCTTTCAAAGACAAACAAGAAATACATTTTCTTATTAGCTCTCGAGAGCGGAGAGCGACGATAAAAATGCCGTATACACGTCGTTTTTATTCCTAGAATGAGTGAATAAACGCGAAAAAAATAAAACGAAATCGAATTCAAACGGTGAGTTCGAGTTGTATTGACACACCGGTGTCCGGAGAGTGTTTACAGCGCAAACACAAAGTACGTGATCTCCGTTATTAACCCTTTACGCGTCGAGTTTGCAACTCACTTAGTGCACGTTCCCCTTTTTGCATATGGATTTTTTTTTATTCAGAATCCGAAGCCGTATAAAAATGCGTCACACTACGATGTACAGCCGGTCGATTTATTATTCCGTTTCAACGCGACAAAGACTAGCGTCGCATGTAATATTCCTTCTATGCGTGTTCTGGATTATACTGTGGATTATGCAAGGTGGTGCAAAAGCCTCTCTGCCTCCATTTGAGCCGAACCACCGCGTTTGCTGTCGAGGCTCATTTATGAAACCGTAATGGATGGATGAAACGGATTGATCGGGACAGACATTGCCACTTTTGTACCCATGCGAATAAATCTGTGAGCTATGAAGCTCCGTTATACTAAAACCTCTTATTGTTAAAGAAAAATATAAATCGCTCGGAAACTAACGAAGGTTTCCAATGGCCCTTGTTTGATAAAAAATTGTTTCGATTAGCAAAAAAAAAACATGTAAATGTGCAGATATTATTATTACCGAAAAATGTATATACATATAAGACAATTCATATCTGAAGATAAACACACGAGGCATTGTTGTTTCGTTTATGTTGGACGTGGGGTGGAAAAAAACATGATTCGGAAAAAGCGTATCGCGCACGAAATATATAAAGTTTGTAATCACGCCGAAAGACCGAAAGCATTACAAGAACAATATCTTTTTACGAGACATAATTCACGTATAATGCGATAATATCGGCGTACGTAAAAACGTGGAATATTTCATGCGTAGCGAAATCTTAACGATACAGAATGATCGTTTGCATTAACGCTATCTGTCCGTTCGTAAAATAGAAAGCTTTCATAAATTCACCCAGCCCTCCCCCCGGAGCAGGCAAAACAAAAATAACATTATACACTGAAAGCGAAAAGAGACAAAAACGGAAAACTCACATAAGAATATAATACGAAATTTTCAATTAGGCTCTTGCTATGTTTGTTCCTATGTTCGCGACGGGGCCGGAAAACGTAGGAGCGCCCGGCACAACAGGATATGACTATTGAAAAGAGATTGCGGAAATTGTATACGGAGAGAGAGATAAGGGAAAAACAAAAAAAAATATTATTTTGTTTTTTCATTCGGAGAGGGGCGTCGCGACGCCTCTGTACGCATCCGACGAGAAGAAAAAAGTGTTTTGTATGTAAATCGACACACATTAAACACCATTCCCCCGCGCAACCGGGGTAATGTTCTCTCCCAGGAGATAAACTCCTTGATAACTTTAAAGGAAAAGAAAAAAATAAATACACACATAAGCGAAAAAATAACATAAACGGACCGTGAGGAGTGCGAGGGCCGAGGAAAATCTACGAGTTTTCCTTTTGTTTTTGGGGGTTCGATAGTCGAAGGAGAAAAAAGCGGTCCCATTACACCGCGGTGTATACGCATATACGCAAGTTTCTGAGAAAACTTTATGAAGCATGAAAATTATGCATACGCCGTTCGCATAAAAAAATCGATTTGCATACATTATTATCTAATACGCCATTTTTTACGAGATTGCGATTAATTAGCATAAAATTTGTATTTTTCACGACGCGATAGAGCGTCCTCATGCGAGCGAGGCCGTTCGCAATGATTCACCGTGATTATTTTTCGATGTCATTATAATATTTTTACAAGCGGTTCTTCCTTGGTTTTTACACCGAAACAGACTAAAAAAGAATTCGAATGATTGCCCGCGATTAAAAACCGCGCCTGAAATCTAGATGTTATCTCTAGCCGGAGCGGATAATTCGGCGTCGTCCGAATTTATATGTTGCGTGCAAACATTGCAAATATGGCCGAGCCGACTTTCCGGGCGACTCAATGCCAAAATAAGCAATTTATAAAGAGAGAATTATTGCATAAAGTAACATAAATCTTGGCCTGTTCGCGTTGCGGGTCGTCGCTTGCAAGCCAAAAGGATAAAGTTTTTTGTCTCCACCTCAAACCCGGTCCGTGGTCGCTGTCCGCCCCCTTTAAACCCCTGTCGACTATTTTATTTGGTTGATAAATTTATGTGGGTTTTATGCTTTTTTTCCTCCTACGGGCTGTATCGAAGAAAAATTGTTGACATACAAAGATACGCGATCGCCTGTCTAGGGCGGTTTTTGCATCGCAAAGAAAAAACCTACAGCCCGCAAACAACCGGAACAACCCGGAACACGCACTTCTTCTATATATTTCAAACATTCAACCCTAGTTGGGAGTTCGGACACATATTTGCACATCGAAATTAGCGACGCAACATGAAAAATTCAAGGGTACTCCCCATACATAGTTCCAAGTAAATCTAAACAGAACGCGCAGGTGGCGGATCGTTCCCGGCACGAATAAAATAAAATTCCCGTTTCATTCTGTTTACCCTGTTTCTACAGTACGTGACGCTAAAGTACTTGCATTTATAATACCGGCAATGCATTTACTGTACGTACAATGCAGTTTGTGCATGTGCATACCCTCTCGTCTGGGACCGTCTCTCCACCCTGCCCTCTCTGCAGGTGGTCTATTTGCTTTTCCGTTTTTTTGTCAGCTCATTGTTTTCAAATAAATGAACCTGAATGGAGGCAGAGGTTTAAAGCGGCGAGCTTCACTTGTTAACTTTTTCTCACTCTAACCGTTAACTAAAACTAAACAGAAGTGTTCAATTAACAAAACCGACGAACTCTTCCAAAATCCTAAGTCCTAGCTATTCCCGCTCTAATCAAATCAACAATTCCTTTTCAACTCAATTAGGATTGTGTCACTTATAAAACATAATTAGTTAATACGAAATAAATAATCATGACGACACACACACATAAGATTAGCGACGACGTGAGATCGACGACCTTCGTCGAAGATTTCATGATCAAATTAAATGCAATGAAGTAAGCCCGCGTTAAACAAGATTGCACGAAAAGGTCAAGGAGGATTGAATACAAACCAGTTTCGCACACGGACTGAATATGCTTAAAAAATGACGAAAAAACCATTTTGCAAGTTCACGCACGCACTGCCTCCACGCGTCGAGATAAATCGCCATATTTGCCGATCGCTGCCGACGTTGATTAATCAATTGGGGTCGACGGTTAGCCGCATAATCAGAGTCTCGCATACACAATTTATACGGCGGGAATGGCGAAACTCGGGAGTATCAGTTTCGAATTAAGCACACATTACCAGCGAGTCGGTAACGGGTGGGACGAGCGGGGGTTGAAAATTGATGAGAGGCGGCTAAATGTTGGAGGTCGAAAGTTGGTTCGTTCCCCTTAACTGGTATAATGCAAAGTGCACCAGACTGCGGTTGCGCTTGCCGGGACACGTGCGAGTTTCGTACAATTTTCGGAACGTCTGGATACATACACATTTGGGTTTGTATCATCGAGTGGTACCTATCAGATGATTTGAAATTAAATATCGAGGATCGTGTAGAGAATTGCGGAAATGTTTTTTTTTTATAATTCAATTACGAAATTTTATAAATAGATGTGATAATAAATTTGTTTGTATTGCTCAGTTTTTGGAGTATTTGATATGTATTAAAATAAATATAATAGATTTATGTAATACTTTCACCTTGGACGTACACGTACATTCAAGTTTCGTAGTAGATTATAATGATTTTTTTAGAACAACCGAGTTTCGGGACAGGAAGGGAAGGCCGCCCAGCAGACGATAAATTTTCCTTTCCAAGAAATCGCAAGAAGAATACGACAAGGAATATAAGGGGGCCGTCGAGCGTGACCCGCGACGACAATACGAAAAACTTTTTTTTGACACCCAACCGCGCGGCAAAACAAAGAGAAACAAATCTTGTACGTGTATGAATAATCGCAGAAATGGAAAGGCCAGATATCTGGACCGGCGTGATTTATACACCGCCCCCTTTATTTATTAACGCGCTAGTCCCTATTCGGGATGAACCATCCTCCTCTGCTCCGTATATGGCGATGCTGTTGGGTCTCCTTCGCGTTCGCAAATAAATAAAACGACGACGACGTCAGGAAGGAAGCGAAGGAGACGTTTTGCTTTGCGACTGCCATACCGCGCCACGGCCGGGGAACTGAAAATGCGCACACGAGAGGAATGTGAAAATTTCCGCGATAAGGACTCGAAACGTCACACGTACGAACGAGGAGGATCGATGTAAACATGTCATAAAGTTTTTGAAAGCTGTTGACGAATCGACGAATTTTCAAATGTGAAATTTTTGAACGAAAAGTGAACGTTTTTAAATTTTTAAGTAAAAACACTTTACAAAATATTAAACTTGACAAACATTACTCATAATTCCAAATTTGAATTATTAAAGATTATGTTAACTTTTCGAATACATTTACAAGATTGCCTATGAATAAATAAAACTGATTAATAAAAAATCGCAGCATTAGCAATACGGAAGCTCGCGTAAAGAGAAATGACATGTGCACACGCGACAGATTCGCAATTTTCGAGACGAAATTAGAAAACGAAAAGCAGTTAAATGAACCGTAAATGTTTTAAACGCGGATATTTTCACATCTTATCGAGTGTATAAATCAAATCCAATAAAAGGCGCTCGTAAAAAGCTCGCTCTGCGAAGCTAGCAAAGGCTCCTCAGACGAAAAACAGAAGGGTCAATTATATCGACGACATCTGGCTTCGAGTGAGAGACTTTTCAGAGTTTCAGACGACCCACCAGCCAGAATTTCGCCGACTGTTCCGGATTTCGACTTTTCGATATATTATCTCCAACCTATATATATTTTTGGGTCCTCTTCTTTATCGAAAAACTCAAAGCTAGCTCGTCTCCCATCTGGTGCTATTCGAGGACCATACCAGACGGGAATCGAATGAACGTTCTGATCTTAAGAAGAAAATAAATAAATAATAAAAAATAAATAAAAAACAACATTTTTTCGTGCAGTCCACGCAAGACCGATATTATAATTTTAAATGAGGTTGTAATTTAATCGGAAATGCGAAATTTGAATAAAATGAACAACGAATTTGAATAAGATTAAGTACGTAAAACGAATCGATACATATTAACGGTCAATCATTTCGAATTCGTGTATAACATACATATATTCGTCGATTGATCGCACGATTAAATTTAGTCGCAATGATAAAACGCGAGATGGAAATAAAAAAAAATACGAACCACTGGTCTCTGAAAAGTATAAAGTCCAACGGTTAGTTGATCTGGTTAATCCGGCACACAACTTTTCCCATTTGCTATCTTTCTGCCAAGTGAAAACTTTTCCGCAAAGTAAATGAAAAATATTTTCGGGGCGATATTTCAGCTATTCGCCGACCACGAAAGTGTATACGTACGAAAAATAAAAGGAAAAACACGCGAGGAAATCTCCCGAGATCGAACTAGGAATTTTCACGCTTTTCCTCCGTAATATGCGACACGACCAACTCGGATGCACAACCGTCTACGCGGCGCTTACCGGAGAGACGAACCGGCTATTTTTATTCGACAAGCCGCATAATGAAGCAACACCGTATACGTATGCGAAGTCAAATCGTCCTTTGGATTCCAATGTGATTCATTGAACCGAGGATTATGTAAAAATGAGTATTTCCTATCGCGACGGCCATGCGTTATGCATGAGTTCCGGGGGCCAGTTCCGCGAAACCGATCGACATAGCGACAATCTTATTTATTCTACCGCATCAGACGATAGCTCTGAACGTTCTTCCTCTTTTGGTTATTGAGTGGATTTTCGAAAAATCGACGTTTCCCGGCTGTACGTGCCATGGTGACCGTCTAATTCGGCACGCGTTCAATTTAAACTTTGATTTAGCACGACGTCGCGCGAACGGCGCCTCGGGATTTGCACAATCTCGGTTAATCGAGTTAAAATTTTAGGGAGGAGAGAGCGTCTTATAATTATATTCTAGGTAGCTAGTCTCGAAATTCAAATGCGATTCGTATACGTGTGGCGTTTCAGAATAAGGAATATTTCATTTTTTTCATGTTGCGTATACGCCACGAAGTGGAATATTGTCGTCGAAGGCGAAAATGTATGCAAATGCATTTCGGACTGATTCATTCCCTAGACTCGTATTTACATTGAAAAAATATATGTCAATCGATACAGCAGGGGTCACACATTAGGGGGTCGTTGCACCGACGCTGATCGCAAAACACATCATCACGTATGGATTTATTATATTTTTTTCAATGAAACTGTATGTAGATTTGCGTAGAATCTAATGGTATTCAAGCGGTCTCGGATGAATGTTCGAATTTTTTTCCGATAAGTTGCATCTGAATTCAGATTTTTTTTTTATTATTTACGACACGAGGCTTCATATTGACAATTCAATTTCCATTATTTCAATCTAATTGTAAATACACGAACAAGAATTCTAGGAAAGCAAAAGCTTCAATCAAACTCATTCAAAATATTAGTACGAAAATTGAAATATTTCACCAGAATCAATTTGTCCAAACGAAAATTGAAATCACTGATGAACGTCAAAAGAAAAAAACACACAAATGACGCCATTACACTAAATATATTAATGACTGATTCGCGTAAAAAAGCGCTTATATATCACCGTCTCGAATTGAACAACGCACCGAGAGGATCCGGCTCCGAATCCTGCAACGGCCCCAACAACCTCTAAATTAACCCTCACATTCACACAACAAGCACTAATTTCGAAACGTATAAAATAAACAGTCGACCGGCGAGCGTAAGGCACACAAACGTGTGTAGTAAATCGGTAATGGGCCACTAGAGCGTTCGAATAGTTTAGTTATATAGCGGGGCTATAGTGATTGGAGAGGCAGTTAGCAGCCGGGAAGCGTGTCCAGATTGCATGATCAGATGGCCTAAGTAATAACGCCCCAGGCGTTAATACGAGCTTTTTTCGTCGCCATAAAAAACAATGCGTCCCGAACGAACCTCTTCGTGCTCGCACGCGAGCCGTGAAAGCTCTCGCCGTGAAAATTTTCAACGTTTTACACCACCAGGTAGAGGTTCGATAAGTGGTCGGATCGATGGCCGAAGCGAGCGCCCGGATATTGGCAGTCGAAAGGAATAGAAGGCAAGAAGGGTGGACGAGTGCTGTACCAAGGAGGAAACGGAGGGTAAAAAAGGACGAGATGTTTGCGATACTCCTGGGTACACTCGAGGGTCAGGCTCTTCCGCAACTCGCTGACTCGACGTTTGAACCCTTATCGGGTCACGGAGGGCATAAAATCTCATATAAACGATCGGCCGTCGCGGCACAGTCGCGAATAAGGGCGGGTTTTTACGGCGAGTGTAACATCTGCGATATAATGTGCCGGACGCCGATATTGAGCGAGATCAATTAAAACTATATTTTCGAATCTATCTATTCAAACAAATATGTCAATTTTTTATTTGAAACATAACTACCTGGTTTTTTTTCCTAGATTAAAAATCGAATTCTGTTACGAGTATCGCAATTATTCGTTCGAAAAAGAAGACATTTAGTTTGTATTCCGTTGAGGGCATTATCGACATTGCAGCCTTGGATTGTATAGAAGCGGACACACAATCGCGAGCACCTTGAGCCTCAGCGGGACATTCGAAAAAGAGCATGAACGATAATGGATCCGTTCACTTCGTTGGCGAAAAACGCTTCCGACATCGTAAAACCGTCAAACTGAGACTCGGCAATTTTCTTCGCCGTAAATACGAACAAGCAGTCGCGTTTGTCATTCCGCATACATTATGAGCTTCATAAGATAATATGTTAAAATCATACGCAATTATTCGAAAGATATAAATAGTACGACCATTGCTAGAAATGGTAAGCGCGTTCTTCAACGCTGGCGCACATATCGACCTGGATTTCGAAAAAAGCCAAACGCAACATAAAAATACGCTAACATCCAAGTACAAGATAGAAGATATGGGTTTTTTACACGGTCACAATTACATATTGCGTTTGTGACCTCAGGCGTGCGTGTATGGAGAAAAACCGGTGTTTTTCGAATCTACCGTTCACGGCCAACTGGTGGCGCTAAACGTGGGCGCCACACTTCGACAAATAGAAAGCGACCAACTCCAAATGCAAGGACAGAATTGAAAAAAAATACTAATATCAACAATATAGAATCGTGATCATCTTCGGATGATTCTATTAGGATTCATAAATTTATTGATTACGCTATCGTTCGTGAAAAACATCCTATATCAATAGATTTAGTCACGAAAATTTATTATAATATATTTGATTTCCTTGAGATATATTAAACTACTACCTGTATTTAATTAAATATTTATTCATCAGATGATTTAAAATCGACTCATGTAGGTGATTCGTTAAATAAAACATAACTATTAATATAAGAGCGGTTATTTTTTCTCCATCGATTACATAAACGAATATAAGAGAATCCAGCTCGCGCAATCTAAACGCATACTGAATAATAATTAATGGACCGATTAGAAAAACAATTGCCAGCGGCTAGTTAAAAATAAGGTTTTCGACGTCGTAAAAATCAATTTCGTGTCGTTTTAAAATCGGACACGTCTCTCCGAGTGGAGTAGATGGTCAATAAAAAAAAATACTTAATAACTTGGCGCCTAGTCATCCATCGAATACTGGCTACCGCTCTCCGCATCGAGATGTTAATCTGTTTAGATTGCGCAAAAGGTGAAGCACAGAAATAATATCGACGAAAAAATCAGATCCTCTTTCGCATTATCTGTCTAATCGTGAAAAAACACATGAAATTTATTCGAACGCCGCTTTTGTGAAGCATATGAGCGCCGCTTCTCTAGCGGTAATTTATATTCTTGAGGCGGTAGCTACTGACAGATATTGATTAAAAAATAGCGATTACGAAAAAAAAGCATCAATCAAAACAGCTACTGTGTATTAAGATTACCCAACACTATATAGCGCAACATTTAATTATATCAAGATGCGATGAGCAAGATGATATATAAATGAAAAAAAAGAACCGAACAAAACAAACATGTACGGCAGACGAAAGGTGGCCGCAGCGATCGCTACTGTCTTACCGAATCCAGAAGCGCTCAACTAAATTATTCGAGAGTGTAACAGCAATTTAAGCACAACACTCTACGTACAAAAAAGTTAAAAGTCCAAACATTCGCCAGATTGCGTCATCGCGATCCGCGCTCAGCCTCGACACGTTCAATTCATAACTCGAGTGAAAAACTGAAAATTACCATCACGTTCGTATAATGTGGAGCTATTTTTTATTATTTCTCGTATTCTTACGCACAACGGCACACACACACTATGATTATGATAAAATTGACTGAATAAATCACGACGAGCGGATCAAAGCGAGTCGTGACCGCTCTCCTCGATATGTGCTTCAGCCTCATACACAAAACGCACGCAAGAGAGCCGTCCGCAAACATTTGGTTTATTTGTTTATTTTCATTTTCGAAATGAAACGACAACTCGAAAGCACTCGTTCGCCGAAGAAATTATCTCGAGACCGAGTAACGAGACACTTTTGTACGTGGTTAGTGTGCATGTGGATATTGCGAAATCGCATTTGCCACTCGGAATAGGAGTGAGCTCTCTCGGTAACGGTACACGGTAAACGTTTATTTAACAAATTGTCTTCCGAGTTACGAACTGCCCCGAAGCTATAAACCATATTCGAATCGAGCGCAGCTATCTCCTCAAGCTGATTTTATACAATAAATAAGCGAGAATTGCATATCGACGATTCGCGCACAAACTTGTATTAAAACTAGAAACAGTTTGCGCGTGTTTCGAACTTAATTGCTGTGAATATGTATTTGAAATAGTTGGTGGGAAAAAAATTGCGTCTCGACGCCCTCATAAATCCATACGAGTATCGAAATTCGTTCGACATTCATATAACGTTCAGCTAATCGGCCATTATGGAAGAATTAATGGATGACAACGACATTTACACGTTGAGATATCATCGCGCTCGTCTTTTCAGATTTCGATCTACGTACGACGTGTTTTTTAAATGAAAAAGAGCCGATTTTCCCACGTTCGTGCGACATTAGCGGTTTCGTCGAACGTATATAACATAATAGATAGCCAGATCGTAAAGAAAAACGTGCCATATTTCTATTTACATGTAAATGTTCTATAATCTAATCCGAAATAGACGCTCGTATTGCTCATCCTTTTAAGCGTTACGCTCTCTCGCTCCATAAACATTAAAAATCCATTATCGACACCATAATTCTACGAGTTATAAAAACGCGCGTTTGTCTTAAACGGGAAGCGCACCATGAAGATCCGTATAAAAATTGTATTAATACATTATTAAATTTTATCACGGCTCAATTCTCCTTTCAGGTCAAGGCGCACGAATAAAAATATCTAAATATATCGTCCTGTCGCTTTCCGTTAAAAGCGATACGTTCTTTCGAGTCGTATATAAATTTCGCTAGTTAGACGAACGTCGTCTTTAAAGGACGTCCAAGAATTTCATTATAAGTATCCCCGCACGGCAAAATAACGAAAAACGGTACGAACCGACGAGGAAAAACAGAAGAATGAAACAAGGGAACTGAAAGCAGAAGCGAATGAAAATATTTTCCGTCGAGATAAGGAAAGGGCGCGAGCAGAGAAAAATTATCAGCCTCGAAGTCTAGCCGCCTAGGGACTCATCGCCGTGGAAAAATGAGACGAAGACTAAAGTAAAAAAAAGCAACTCAACCGTTTTCCCGAACGGGAGGAAGGATAAATCCACATACATACACGTAGAGCTACGAGAGGTGTACGAAAAGTTACTCTCGTTCTAAACAAAAAAGCCAAACCCGCTGAGATTTGAACAGTTTTGAAGAAAGTCGTGTGCAACCCCATTTTTCATCAGATAAACGATGACAAATTGAAAATTCGGTGATGATTGATCACCGCTCCGTAATTTCCCCGTCGAAATCATTTCCATTAACACTTGAGCGAACAAATAACCTCACATTATAGATGAGGGGTGAAATATTTAAGTGCAGGAGTCACGGCCAAGCGGCTATGAGTTTGTCCACGTTCGGTTTTATAGCCGTGATTTACCATTGCCAATATTTTTGGTCATATTGCACAATTTTTCCACGGAGTTAGGCAATATATAATGTCGAAGAGAGCAGCGAAGCTCGGGATAACGGCTTATTGATTTATGTTTGTGATTTATCAAATGTGTGCATGTGTCACTGATCTAGTCTGGTTCATTCCTAAGAAAAGATCGACCTACCGAAAACTTGATCCATTATCGAAATATCAATTTAGTTAGCATACAGGTTTCAATTAATTAAAGCCAAATAAAAATAAGACATAAAGATAATGTTCTACCAAATAAAATCTTTCGATTCATAATTAATCGTACGATATGTGATGGTATAATAAAAAAAAACTTCCGTATACGATATTTTTTCTAGACTGTGCGAATTTCATCGGGAAAATTATTTTTATCGCGTCGGTAACATCGGCACGCTTCCATTAAAAGGAAAATCGTGTAAGGGCATTAAAAGTTTTTGTTTTTGCTAACATTCGTAATTGGAATTGGATGGAAATCATAAAAGTGGTTCCTTGTTTGATATTCCTGAGATGAAAATGTAGGCCGAGAAGATTTCTCGTAGACGCGGAAACGAACAACACAAAAAAATGTCAAACGCGGTCCACCGGTAATAGACATGTCATTTAAACAATGTTTTATTGTAATACGTTCGCGCTTGACGTTATTTAAAAAGAGTATAACGATAATTTTATATGTAGAAAAAAAAGCGGAAAACATACAATACGGTCACTGAATATACGTGCGGAGTGAAAAAAATCGGCCATAATGGGATTTTTTCTCTGGGCGAGAGATTAGCCGCTAATGTCAGATAATAAAAAGGGAGAACCAGAAGAAAGCGGCAGATTTATTCGCGTCGAAAGACAGACATTGCGATTCCTCCTCTCTTTCTTCGGACGAATCGAAAGGCGAAACAAATCAAGCTTTTTGCTTCCAACACAACGCATCGAGAAAGAGGAGTTTTCGGCGAGACGCTTCTTCCTTTTATTTCGCTTTTTTTTTCGAAGAACCCGAAACCACCATCGCCGTTTTGTTTATCTCTACGGCGAGGGGTAAGCTAATTGCCGAAACACGAGTGATGGAAACAAATTGCTATTTCTCTATTATGCCCATAATAACCGGGATGTAATTGGCCACTCCCAGTGTACATATGTACGTACTGATCATCAGAAGGCAATGGTAATGCGCCTTTGATGCCCCACACAACCCAACAGTTCATCATCATCGCGGAGACTGCAATTACATAACCGAAATTAGGTGATAGAGAGAAGCGAAAAATGAAAAAAAAAATAATATATTGGGTAAAGCTAGAATAATCAAAATTTTTTGAAAGTTTGCTTCCGAGAATAGTTTTTAGTGATACAGCACTTGGAATATATTTATGTAAATACAAAGTATTGAATTTTTAATTGAATATGATGGACTAATTGAAAAAAACATATACATACATTTTTTCATACAAATAGGATTAGAAAATTGCAAATTGATGATTGACATTTTACTGAACCAATTTGTTGATAAATTTTCAGAAAATATTTATATTGCCTAACTAACCTAACCTACTACCTTATATTGCCTATTACCAAATTTTCTTATGTATAATATATAAAATTAGAAGATGTAACAATGCATTTATGCTATGAACACTCATAAGAACATGCACAAATGATGAAAATTGCTTTTTTTTTCATCAACCCATTCTAGGAACAGATGTACATATGTAGTATTCATAATATACAAACTAGCTTATATCCAATACTATCATTACCTGTTATAACTTGTATAGAAGAATCGTGTAATAACAATTGCAAAAAATACATTATTAAACACTTCTAAGAAGTATTGCCAAACCAGCAACATGGCAATTAAATAATCATAAACGACACGACCTAATTTCGCAGGAAAACTTTACAATACAAATCGCTGACATGGCCAATTGACACTGAAATTTGCGAGTGCATCTTTTCGTCGGAAAAAAACTCGAAAATCAAAACCAATACAACGGTTAAAAGCGGTCGCTAATGGCGCGTTTATGTCGATGTTCCGCACACATATTTATACGATTCTGATTTATAAGCGCCTCGCATACTTAAAAGAGAGGGATTTCGAACGAACCGAGAAGAGATGGGGCAAAAAAAACTATCTATTCATGCGCCGAAGTGGGTTTTTTGACACGGCACGATCTTGTCCAAATTTACATCCGAGCGAGCGAAAGAGCGATCTCGATGCGTATATATTTCGTGTACGTGGAAATATAAATCGAAATAAACGAATGGTCCTCGAGTTAAATGACGTGCTTGTGTGTATACTCTTTGCGGTTAAATTTAACCGAAAACGCGCGCTAATTCCGAGCGAAATTTTCAGACAAAAAAGTGCTTCGAATTTTTTTCACATTACGCGACAACGGTGCGTGTATGCATTATTCGTACGAAATTAAGCAGTTCACTCACGTAGAATGGGGAAATCTTTCAAAAAAAAAAATGAATATGTGTACAAATAAATAAACCGGCAAATTGAATACAAAATACCACAACGTGTAAAAGTGCGAACGGCGTTTAAAAAAAATCGCTGAATGTGTCAGTCAAGTTGCTCAATTGAGAGGTGCATTTGCGATTTCTAAAATTGCAAAAATAATTATGTGCATTTTACGAGCATCGCATTATGAATTTTACTGCGAGCTAAACGGATTTAGCAACGCGCATTGCGAAACGTCTCATTGAATCGCGCATAAAAAAATAGCGCCGATCATCCGACCGATAATAGAATTCACCGTTCAACTTCGAACGATCGAACTTTAAATAAAAGCGTAACGTTTCAATCAAATTAGTCGTGTGGTAATACAGTTAACGGCCGCGACCAAACACGTCCATTAGGCTAATCAAATAACGACAAACGCGTCTCTTTGATCCGTCGGAATTGCGGTTTTTTCACACCATGAGGGTGGCTGTGGGCGGCCTCAGGGCCGGAAAAGTAGGGCCTCCACCCCCGATGATCTTCATTAGCATTTCAATACTGTTGAAGGTGGTTCAGTGGACAGCGAACGGGGTGTGACGGTGCCCTGCGGCGCCGACATCCCAAAATGTAAATAGTCTGAATGATTAATTAAACGGTGCTGGGGGTGTTGAGGATGAGGACGAAGGGTTTTGGTTCGGTGCATATTTTGACCCCCGAGGACGTTCTAGGGGTAGCCGTTGAATGACCGACTGGGGGCCGCAGACCGTCTGGGGCCTTCGTGGATGTTTCCTAGGCAAGGATGATACGTGTTCGTGTCTAATATTTGACAGGATGCACTTATTATGATTGGTCTTTGATTTGATTCGAATGTCGGGGAAAAATTATATAAATATTATTATTATGTTTTTTTTTCAGTGTATATGGTATATAGAGGTCATAGTTTGAAAAGGATTGGCACAGCCCTGCTGTTGGGTTGTAGCATCACGGACCATTAGGTCCGAGTTGGAGGCCCTCGGGGCCAGAAACGAGATCTTGCACACACGTACAGGTATCCATCTCGAGACGAAACTAACATCCTAAGCCTATTATTACTATTATTATCGTGGTCGTATATGCATATTGCTAAATTAAAAACGTCGCTTTTTTTCCACTGTTTCTCCGTATACGAAAAACAAAAAATCGACAAATAAAAAACGAGAACGTTGTACATATACGAAAAAAGCTTCTATGTATCCTCTTCGAAGTCGATTCTATACGAATGAATAAAAAAATAGAACAAGTTTACAAAAGCGGTTATGTTTCCCACGCGCTCGTTGTTTCTTATGCGATTCCAACGTTTAAATTTCTACAAAAATAATATAATATTTTATATATGTGCTAAAAAAAATATTAACACGGAGGCAATACTTTAATATTAATAAATTTCGAACGCGTCACCTCATGTGATTGGATACCCCATTAGACCCACAAAGAGTCCAAATATTTACATATTTACGATAATTCAAACGATACTTAAACATTTAAATCGTTCATATCAAAAAACGGGAAAACCCGATTGCGATTTTTTGTAACAAGTAATTTTATGCGGCCGAAAATAAATAAATAAAAAAAACGAAATTTTTCCAAACCACGAACAGAAAAATTACCGAACAATTTTTCTCGAACACGTGACAAAACTTTATTACAAAAAGAGCGCGTTTTTGCGGTTTCGTACCGCTCTTTTCGTTCCGATAATTATCAATTATCACGCGCGCACACACACGAACCCCAAAAGCCACACTCCGCTCCAAAACGATATATTTTATCAATATTATTATGGAGCACGGGCATAATGGCGTATGCGTGCGAAATAGACAAGTAGCAATTTGTTAGGTCGAGCCGACGAGAATCTATCACTCGGACGCCATATACACACCAACACAACAGTACGAAGAGGAACTGGTTCTAGCCATCGGGATTGGTAAGTATCCGCGGAGCCACACCACCAACAAACAGTGCCGGATGGATTTATCGCACTCAATAAGAAGGCAACAGTGTGCTACGCAACTTCGCACATAAATCAAGCGAAGGCCCCTCCGACGAGAATACGCACGCCTCTGGACCCCTCACACACACGCGACGATGATGTATCGGGAGGCTTTCGCGGAAAAATCGGAAATTTTCCGGGAAAATTCGGCGATTATGGAACAACGTGAAGTGTTGATGTTGAATATATTATGAGATCGATTATTCGATGTGTTGAAAATGATTTCAAGAGCGGCTGACCTTTCCCTTTGTTGGCGAAACCAGTTCCATCGCACTATCCGAAGCGCTTACCTGGAAAGAAAACGGGAAAAAAAGCCGATTGTTATTACGGCATGCTTCTGTTAACGTCATTATAAAATCATTTTTTAACGACGGTCGAATGCGTGATAAATGATAGAAAAGTCGGCGGGCCAGCTTCCACGTTGTACGAATCGAATCGAAGCGAAATCCGCATTTTTATGTACGAACAGAATGAAAAACTTCAAGGCTCCGATTCGACCACATGACGTGATGGCCGGCAATAATGATATGAGAATGCGATGGAATTAATACAATACGTACGGTGGAGGAAAAAAAGGCATAGACCGAAACACCGAAGATTCCGTCCGACTACGAAACTGTAACCACCTTATGATAATTGAATTTTATTGAGGATATAATATGGACTGTTGAACTTTGGAAATTTCCGCGGCTGTTTATAACCATTGTTATTGCATTATATTATAATAATAAAACACACGATGAATTTGATGTGCGTCTTAATTGAGTTCGAAAAATACGAGCTGCTATATGCAACACCCATAACGATACCGGGCAACAGGTAATGTTATAACATAAATAATAGTTTTTACGTGTTTATTGCCCATATGTTTTTTGTTCGATATGAAATTTCGCCGGCTTGCAGAGAAAATGAATATGTACAAGTAATTTATTCATGAAAAAATCACATTGGACAAAATTGCTTATGTTCTTATAATAATGAGTACTTTGTTTTTATTTTAAAAAAGTGACCTTTAGTGACCTAGGAACAACTCGGTACATCGCATGCATGCCGATAAATTGTTGTACAAATTTTAGAGCAATGATGTCGTGTCAATGATAACGAATGTAATAATTGGAATTTTCTCAATAAAAACGCGAAAGCAATGAAATATTTAACTACACCTTTTCATTTACATAGTTACAATTTGAAAAGTTCATTGGAAAAATATGCCACTAATTTCGCACTTGCTCTCCTACAATATGCAATATGAAAGTATTAAATTTCGCAAAGAATTTTCGAATACTACTCGGAAACGATCCTGCGAAACTTGAGCGATAAAAGAAGAGCCCGCAAAAAGGACCCACCACTCTTGAGAGAGCCCTGCCGAATAAATACCCCGAACAGGAATATTTAATCGCGGGAGAAAACGACCTCCCTCAAACTCTCGAAATTGCAGCGCACAAACTTTTATTCGAGAGAGTTTTTAGCACGAGAAGCCGGATGAAAATACGAGACGGCTAGAGGAAGAGGAAAAAAGCCCACCCTGAGGAACACTATAAATCGTCGAGGCGAAAGACTTTTTGCCGAAGAACCGAACAATAAGCGCGGAGGCGTTGCGCTCCTACTCCCTTTGCCATGTTAATTTATTTCATAGAAAAAGCGGAGGTCGTAAATCCGCGAACGATTTTTCAGGCGGCGTAACATCACCCCACGCACGAAAACTATTCACATTACGCGAATTTCATGAGCGTGAAATACGCGTGTAAGCGGACACGAAAGTTGGTCAAGTGTCGACGAATAATAGAACATACAATGACTTTTGAATTGTATATAATGGTTGTCGTATGGGTGTACGATTTTTCGAATCCGCGTTCGAACCATTACCGCGGAAAACTTCAACCGGAGCAAGGAAATATAGCATAGTATACACAATCATCAGAAGTGTGTATAGGATAATTAACATGAATACGCACATTCCTCGTCGACTTTTTCTCACAATTGTTCGCTAATAATATATACACCGGACCGTTTTCCATTGAAAGAAAAACTTCGCCTGCATTAATCAAACAAGATCGAGTTTATTAAAATACAACAATTATTTAATTTAAAAGTGTTGCTCTAAAAAACGCAAAGTGTAATGAAACGAGCGCACGACCGACTCGCTTAGAAAAATAAATTGTTCGAAAACATCGGACATTATAATATGGTAAAACTCGAAATGCACGTGTAAGTGGAGCGAGAGGCAACGAATAAGAAATGACAAGGCATTATATGGCCGGAGCCAGTAATACAGGTTTAGTGCTAAAGTCGATTAAGTAAACCGACCTGAAAACTAGGAAGTGTATATAGACGAATCATCCAAAGATATATGGGTCGAAAAAATCTCGATATATGAAAAAACAGGCTGAAAAATCTTTGCGCACCATTTTGACGCGTAAACGAATTCGTTATTCTGAAGCACAATGAAAAAAAAGTAGGAACAAGATGTTGTCGACGATACATAACATTACAAGAAAAACGTTGAAGCATCGCCTTGAAGCCAGAAATTCGGTTATCAACTCAGCAACCGTTCAAATTCGTATTGTTTTCTTGCCAGTCAAGGTTGCATGATATAATTCAAACGAAATTAAGAAACACGTGCTTTGGTTAATTGCGCGCGACCACCGCAGATACATTATATATTGTAAGTACACACGGATTACATCACGGCGAGAATTAAATAGAGCGAGATCGACCCGCAAGACCGCCGCCGATTCAATTAATAATTGAAATTAATTCGCGAACAAATTACGCTAAAAGAATTTCGCTGTCGGCTTTTATACGCACGTGAAACGAACCGAAAACTAAAAATCGCCGACGCTAACTAAAAACGTAATTCAATATATGAGACGATAAAACCTCAAACTAGCTAGCCGCATGTAAACTGTCCGAATCGAGTGTTCATGTTTAGTGGGAAAAGTTTGCGCCAAGAAAAGCGAACGGCGCGTCTTCAATATTAAACCGAAGAATAAACTGCGGAAGAATGTTTCGCCGAAATCCAACGGAACCCATTCCCTGGTGATAATAATAGAATAATACACGCAATTTCCGAACGTATCGGATAATCTCGTTTTAATTATGTAAAGGTCGAAATCCTTGACACAGCGATTAATGCGGACACGACGCATATTTCATCGGAAAAATCGAATCAATTTTAATTAGCGCGCTGAAACGGGAAACCGTCCGGTTGATATTGCATCCCGAGCGGTCGAGGAGGAGCAAAACATTCAGCTAGGGAGAAAGGGTTTCAGATTAAAGGGCGTCCCTCATTTTGATTTATCCCGGTTATTTATTCGTGGGCGGCCCGGCCCTACATCCGCGGCCGATTACCATACGATTTGCCCTCGTGATCCGCCTATGTTGGCCCGGCTACATATTAGCCTTCAGCATTACTCGGCCACGAGCAAACCCAACCCGAACATACAATATCGCGTTATGTAATAATAAATTGTGAAACCCGAACTCATCGAACGGAAAAATCTTAGAAAATTCGCAGCATGAATCACGCGAGATGATGTGTGGCGTCGGGGCGCAAACGAGTTGAGTGAAAAGTTGTCCATATAAAAGGGGGAGAAGAAAAAAAGAAAATATTTCAGCTGCACTTTGTTAAGACTTCGCGTGAAACTTTTTTAAATGCGTAGCCGAAATGGCGAAACTTGAGGCAGCGTTACGCGTTGCCAGGATCTCCGAATTTCCGCTTCATTTATGCAAAACTTTCGCCAAAATCAATACGATGACCTCCATCCGAGGAAGACGCCGCACGCGAGATAAACAATGATAAATTATACAATCTGCGATACGTTTCATCGAACGCGATCGAATCAATGATGCACGATAATTTTAAATTGAACCCCGAACCGAAACGAAACTAGACGTCGAAAACGGCCATTCCTCGAGATTAAAAATTTAATATTTAAGACGTCGGCGACGGGTTAAAAGGCGCACCTCTGCGGTGAGTCGGCCTTGCGGTTTTGAAACCTGCGATCCCTCCAGTGCCATGGACAACCCAACATCTGTGTCAAATTGGACATGTTGAGGACACTCGAGGGCCGATGGGATCGATCCGCCGTGGCTTGAAAACCTCTTCTCTGGCGTGTGTGTGCTATTAAACACTCGGACTTGTCGTTCGTTGTATATTTTTCAGAAAAATGCAATCGCATGTCTACCGCAATCAATCATGGCAATTGTGATATACGCGAGCGGCGCTCGTGTGCAATTTTAAAAAGCTCAGATTCAAATCTATGTGGATATATGCATATATCGTTAGAAATGTATCTGTAGAGTGTGTGCGATATCTGAAATCTATATAATGTTGTAGATGCTTGGAAAATGCTATTTTTTAATCGTGAATTTATTTGATTCGATTTAATTTGACAGGCAATTCATAATCTTTCAATCAATGAGAGATATCAAGTTAATTTTTTCAATGAAAAGTTGAAGCTCGACCGAAAAACCAATTATGTAGCTCGGCGACTTATAATAAAGTTTCATCATTTATATACGGCAAATTTTGAGATAAGTTTAAATATAATTTATCGTAGTTTTTCAATAATAAAACTACTAAAATTCTAAAAAAATATATTGAAAAATTTTATCCTACTATCCGTCTTTTCTAATATCGATCGCCTAAAGTCCGTCCGTAAAAAATTCGCGCCGTATCGAAGTGACGCTTTTCCATTTTCGTACCAGGCTTTCACTTTTAACGTGTTGAGAAAAACCATGCAATAATACGAGATTTCTCACCGCTCGGTTCGTATTTTGTGTAAGACGTTCGCTTTGGCAATTCTAGTGTGACGTCAAACGAGCATTTGTTCAGTTGCGCAAATCGAATCGTTACGATTCGAGTCGATATATCACATATATTTACCCGAATCCGCGTCGGAACGTGGAAGGTGAAGGTGCAAACAATATTTACCTGAAACAAAAAGAAAAAACACATTAAAATCGATTAGAATGCGAAGAAATGCGGTTACAAAGTGCCATCGTCTTCAATGTCAACGCTGGCCCGATTGTACGTGGATAAACTATATTTCCTACAAGCACACGATAGCCTAAAGTGGTCTCTTGAATCACAAACGACCATCTCCATATTCATGCGATACGATATGATGACGATCAAAATAATAATGGTTGGCGGGCAACAGTTGCATAAATAGCATATCGAAGTCTATATGCGTGCCGAACAATTAAACTCGACAACACAATGCGTTAGTATTTTGTAACTTAACTGCTCCGGTAAAACGAGTACGCATTTAACCTACCGTGGACGCTATAAAACTGTATACATTATTTACTCAAAATCTAGTAAAAATGCGTTTTTCTTATTCACAGATCTGTGGCAGATACGAGAACAGAACGCGCATACTAGAACGGAGTCATGCAAATACATATACGAAAAATCATTGACATTCAAATATTTATATCGATAAAAAAAAATTACAAATATAAACTTAGCCTTGATATTGCAAAAATTGTACATGGTCTTTTATTAATAATATAATTAATCTGTAGAGTGATAGATACGGTTTTTGATCATATAATTTAGATATCAGGTGTTATTTATGACTGTTTAATATAGTGCCTTCACCTCTAACAACCCACAAAAGATATCGTTTTTTCTACATTTGTGCGTTAGTGTTGTGTATATGAAAAGCGTATAAAATAATTGAAGAGAAAAAAAACCACACATCTGCATAATCTGCGTCTGTGCTGTTATTATGATAATTCCAGTAGAACGCACTCGATAGTTGTATGGCGTGTCTGATACATATTCATTTGTAACGCAGCGTAATAAATACTTAAATATTATATCATTCGAATGAATTAATTATGCATTCGGTTCAAGACGTGTTAAATACGAGACACAATCGCATAAAAGACGACTTTAAAAAACAAGATTAGTGGTAATTGACACTCGGCGAATGTTACCGGCTTGGCCGTGATCGAGTTAAATAACCGCTATCATGTTATAATCGCTGAATCTATTATACTTAAGAAACAAATCGAATTTTAAACATAAACTCTATGTAAGCTGTTTCAAAACTAATAACATGATCGAAAGCTTTAACGAAAACACATAGGAAATCCGTTGTAATGTCCGAACTAAAAATTGGGCAGAACGCCGGACGCGGCCGCATATGATGATGATGATGATTTCTCTCGGTTGAGGTTAGTTAATGATGCACAACAAACGAGCGGCACCAATATTGATTTTGGAATGTATCGAATGGCGTACTAAGTGTAGCGCGATATTTGCTCAACAAATATACGAGATTGTTTATTGCCTAAGCAAACCCAATAATGGTGCAAAGCGAACGGAACGTTTACACACATACACAAAATGTATGTATACAACGGAACTGGGTTATAACGAGCGTCTGGGGATCAAAAAGCTCTGCCTCCGACGATTGTGTGAACAAACCCTTATTTTGGCCCGCTCTAATCGCTATTGATTATGCTTTTATCCTACATACTACAACAGATGTATACACCAGAAAGGATTTTGGCACAGCTGTATCCCGGGAAAAGGCTTTCACTCAAAATCGAAGCCAATCGACGATATGGTCTGAAAAACAATTTTAATACAGCTATCCGGTCAATTGACGCGGGTGGTATCCAACATATGGGGGTTGTCCTGCAAGCAACGACCAACCCAACCTCCTCCTCCACCAACGCTAATGGATGGACGGACACATGCGTGACACACGTAAGTTAACCGCCGCGACATGCTAACGTTAAAAAATTAAAACGCTAAAATACATTTTTAATACGGCGACCTGCCCCCCTCCTCGCTCGTCTCTAATGCATTTAATATTCATAACGGTTCATTTCATACGCTCGCTTATATTACATAATGGGTGGAATCGTACGCGCGTGTGCGGCCGTTGTCGGTGTTGTGTGGGGGCGAGGAAAAAATCTTTTCGCGCGAAGAAGAAACGCTAAACGGAATATCGTATGAGCAATGGTGTTGAGAGATACCCGAGTAGGTGCATAAAGAATGCGTAATAGAGATAGGGAAGAATGTGTGGAATCAGGTTGAATATGTTATGACTGAGATTCGAGAATGGATTTTGTTTTTCGTGTTCGAATATAAAAATCATCAATGGAAGCAATCGTCTTAGAAATACAGATCTAACCAGAGCGCGGCGTCTCTGAGAAAAGAGAAAAATTTTAATCGATTAATTCCGACTGCGATAATGGAAGCCGATCCGAAGAAATGCACTTCACGCCGTTTTGAAACGCAACGCGTCGAATTTCTGTGTGTCACGGTGCATTTCCGACGCACTAATAGTACTGAATAGCTCGACTCACCGACACCACCACGAAATTCCTTCATGTGAAAGAGACGGGAAAAGGCCCCAGCTGTCCACCGAAAAGCTAAAAAATGCGCGGCGCAATCTCGTCTTTTTCCACGTTATTATTCCGTTTCGTATAAAGGCAGGGGTCCAAGGAGGAGACGCGGTCCGTCGCTGCACAAAAGTTTACGGTCACAAATTTCTCTGCTTCACGCTCTCGACCGTCTTGGTCCGGCGACTATAAAGATCGTCACATAATTGAGGAATTCGAAGATCGGCCAACAACGAAAGAATCGCCGTCGGTTTATGTGCCGAGTGGAAAAAGAATAAATCGCGGCTGGAGGGAAAAAGAGGAAATTTCGTACAAGAGGAAAACCTCGCTACGTGTGCTATATATTAGATACAAGAGCGAGAAATCCGGGACGGAGAGAGCTTTTCAATAGCGTCGAGTGATGTACGAGCCTCCGACCGGGCAATTTGGACACAATCGAAACAAGAACTGAAATACCGTGTGTCTTATATATTAAATCTCGTCTCCGACTTCTTTGGGCGGAGAAAATATACGTACGAGACGTGTGTCACCGAAATGAGACTGATATGCGAGAGCTGAATAAATCGACCATTAAGGATACAATTCTGAGTTTTTTTTATATTTAAAACCGTTATTTTATCGAAAATGCAAAACTAATTGACAATCGATCGATCGATATAAATAAAATTAATAACAAAATTATAGTAATAATAAAAAGGCGTATCGAACTTGACCGTGAAACTACTCCTTATCCGAAGTAAAATATATGAAAAAAAGCTGCGCACGTACACGAACTCGCACGGAGATTATAAAAAATATATATACAATAATAATAAAAGCGACCGATTTTTTATAACCGAAAAATACTCGAGAACTGAAAACCGGTGCAAACAAGTACGCACTTTTTATCGTTTCATTGTTGCGTTGTGTTAAAACGCGAACAATAAAAAAACGGCAGCAAACGGTGGGTCCGAGATAGATCAGGGGACCTTCGGCGTATCGAACAAAAGGCCGAATTACGAAACGCTTTAATTAGATGATCGTCGGTAAAAATAAATATGTGCAAGTACAAAACAGCGCGATAGCGATCGCAATTACTATGCTCGTGTGTGGGTAAATTTTCGGATAAGTGTGCCGAGCGTTATTACCGAGAGAGTGGGGTCTTATAGTCAAGGCTGGCATTTTTCGAAAAGTACGCATTGTTTTTCTTTCAATTTTCGTATTTTTGAATGTTTTTTTTATACAAAAAACGCACCGAATTGTCAAGGATCCGCGTTATGGGATTTTCCGTGAGCTAAATTCGTGAAAAACGCACTATTGTTTTCGTATCGAACGAACGAACGCCTTCGAGCGTTATCATTAGCACTGCCAACAAGGTAAGTCATTCTATTATACGGAAAACTTCAGCAAAAACTATAAAAATTACCGATCGTGACAACTAACGATTATAACGACCGATGATCTAGCAATCCGTCAAACTCGAATGATTCGCGACTTTATTTCAAAACCGGCGTGAAAATTCGATTCCAAATTTGTCAATTTTACGACCAAATTGATTTAGCACCAATAAGTGTTATATAATATTTTGTGTGCACGTACATACAAATATCAGTATTGATCGTCTCACAGGAATAGTTCCAATCTAGCTCGGAAACATGTGGATCCTATATATACAGGAAGGATTCTTAATATGTTTTATGTTATAATTTTCGGTAGAATCACGTTTGATTTCGGATAATTATACGTGTTGCGAGTTGCTCGTAGGCCGAGCTCGCTCCGGCTAATGGCCATCGTGCACGCTCCGCAAACGCACTTCTTTCGTACATTTCGTAGCATTAGTGCTGCGGCGTTTCTGTTGCTTCGAAACATTGTCATAATTCTGGGTGTTTATCGATCGGTAACGCCTGAGCGACGATCGTAATGATTATGATTTGTTTTCAATCTCGGACGGCTCGGCGTTGGTTCTCTCGCTGCTTTTTCTGCCATGAGAAAATTGAAAAATCGAAGGGCACCCTGCGGTAGTGTCCATTACGATTCGCAAAAGCGTAATACGTGGGGCATTTAGATAGGCCTGAACCTTTTTTTTCGTCGCGATATACCGAACTAGAAATCGATCTAATATTAGATAGGCGTATAATAAGAAAAAATTTTTTGATTAAAATTTAAAACGATTTATTTGAAAAAAAAAATTAAATTAAGAATAAATGATTTTATGGCTTCATGAAGCACCACTTTAGCGAGCGATGAATATGAATACTTTAAGTTTTTACAATTTCTTTTAGTTGAACCGAAGAAAATCTTACAAAACGACTTGCGGATAATACACGTAAGCGTACGGATCGTGTTATGGTAGCGTTGTCGGTTCCGAAATAATCCTCTTATCCTTTCTAAATCGTGTCTGCCACAACACAATAATAGATCCCAATAAAAACTTGTACACGATCCTTTCTAAAGTGCACGTGTTTGCCTTTAAGTAGGTCTTGAACCCACGCAAGTTCAGCCGCGTTTATCGTGCAGAATGCGGGTAAATCAAACGACAGCAGAAGGTTATGCAATTTATGCACACAATGTGCATTCCCTTCGTCGCATGATTTATGCGCTATGGTTTTAATGCTTGTAGGCCACAACTATTAGCCGCGCGTACTTTTTTTCCACTTCAATATCGATCTGCCCACATTCAACATCGAAGTTCGCTCTTCGCCGGTCAATTATATGATCTAATGAAGCATCCGGAGGGCAAAAAAGAAAAAAGTTGCTTTCGACTTTGCGAGGCCGACTCCTCCTTACCCACGCACGTCCCGCTTTAATCAACCAAATCGGTTGACCGAAAACTTCGATTGTTTCCACCGTTCCAACAAATAAACACGATAAATTGCCTTCGCGGTCCCTTCAGCTTCGGCTCGAGAGGTCTCCTTTTTGGTCGTGTCTCGAAAGCGGAGGATTCTTTTTGGTCCTTTTCGGCCGCCGACCTACCAACAAGCACTCCTCGACCAGAAACGGCAAGTAAATAATTTTAAAGTACACAGTTTAAGACCGATTTTCTGGCAAGGAAGACAGCAAACATTGTTCGACGCCAACATCCTGTGTCAATAAACCAAAGTTATATTATCTTCTGTTTTTCTTTTTTTTTATCGTTCGTCTTCAGCCACTTTTTGTGCGGCTTCAGTTCCGTCACGACTCTTTCCATGAAGTTATTTTTTTTCACGTTTACCAATTATTCAAACAAAAGACGGCGTCAAATGTAAGTCTGGATTTCCAAATTCGTCGATTCAATAAGACCAGTCTGAATTTGAAGAACGAATATAATTGTACGTACACTATCTGGATATATTATTGAGTACTTACTCATTGAAAACACGAAACTAGGTTAAATTCAATTAAAACTGAAGGGGGTTAATCTCAAAGATACATAAACTCCATTCGGTTTACATAAAATAATCCTAGTTTCAGAATCTGTACTCTTTAGCTATCTTGAATCATCCTTGACTATCGAAATATAAACATCTCTTTATGACAAACCAGTTATACAATGAAATATTTACCAAAGCGAAAAATTAAACATAGTTCCAGATAAAACATTTTTAAAAACAAATAAAGGCGAAAACTTTTTCAGTAACTAACAGACGATCCGTCCATCGCAATTTTCGATCATGCGAAACACCACGTGTTTCGTCCATCTAATGTAACACATGTACGAGATAACAAGACCCACACGCACGTGGAAACTCGCGTTCAGGAGACCCACCCTGGTGCGAAGGCTTTCGCCCAATCCATCAATTAGACGTTAAAGTAATTAATTAAAGCTCCCCAAGAACGTCGGCTTGGCGCAATAAAAACAACTCGAGGCGCAAGAGAAGAGCTCTGCAGATTAAGAAAAAGCTCGAATAAACACTCGCGAGAAATCTAATAATCGACAATGATCCCGGCACACTTCTTAAGTGTGCGAATAAAAAGATTAATTCCTCCTCCCTGTTTTTTTTACGTTTTTTCCTCCGTTTCGTTCCCTACTGTTCTTAGGTAAGGAAAAGTACGAGGGTCTGTGTTTTTCTCTCGTTTTCGCCATTTATTCTCAGATTCTACGGTCAAAGAAGTTTGCGTCTCATCTCTTACGTTTTTTTTCTTCCATTCTATATGAAAAAACCTCTTCACGGGCGCCCCGGGCGACGCGTTATGATATTTTTATGCGTTTCGACAGATTTATCGTCTGATTACGAGCGCGTTTGATTTACATTTTCAGTTTAATTTAATTGTGATATTCAACACGCGTCCCGAGCGACACGCGGAAATCGTAAATATATTACGCTGTACACACACGAAGGAAGGCCTAGACTAGGAAATGAATCGTGCCAAAATTTCCGCTAGGCGATTTCCGATTTTGTTGTGGAAAATTTGTGAAAGCGACAGTGTCGCGCCGCTACGTGAGGTCGCATAATTTATTTTATTTAGCTTGAAGGGTGTTTAAAAGAGAAAAGCCCGCTGCGGCGGGTACACAGATAGTGAAAAGGGAAAGAAGGCTGTTTATTTTACTGCAGACAAACGAATGCCACTCGATGCCTTCATAAAGCACGGCCCGAGCGCAGACGATGAGCTTTTCTCGGAAAATGCTCGACGCCGCGTCTATTTGCCCACTATTTGAAAAATATACAATGCCGCATATAAAAGTATGCTGTTAACTAGCTTAGAATTATTTTAATTGAAAAAAAATACATCTTATTATTATAAACTACGATAATTGCAAAATTGCACGACAATTATGAAAATTGTATTTGTTTTATAAAGCGAAACGACTTATCGCGGTTGTATTGTGAAGTTTAATATATTTCACTCCGTTAAACGATCCGGTCAATTGTAAGCTGATAAATGCACGACAATTATATTTAAATAGGATTTTATAACACACACATCGTAAAATAAGATTGCGAATGTAACCACGCTACGACGATATGCACATCGTATTGAAATAATATAATGTTTAGAATGAACAATTTTTTTTTTAATATTTCGACCCAGTTACTAGAATAAGTAATCGAATGTTTATTACGAACATACGATAATAAAACATAAATAAAGTTATCTCCTATTTATGTATTTATATAAATTCTCTGTAGAGCGTATCACTTTCATGCATTAAACGAATGCACTCACAGCGGCTTACGCTTACGCACATCAGATATCGTTCAAACGCAGCTCTTTTAACCGCTCTGAATCGCAATACGTAGAAAAATATATGAAGAAAACTGATAAGATCTGTAGAAAAGGTGTAATAATGAATCACTTTCTGGTACGTTTCAGCTGAACTGAGCAAACCATTTCGAAACGTTTCGAATTTCTCGCGAGATATCATTTCAAACATTTTTTTGTTTATACGATTCGTTATACAATATTTGGATTCAGATATAATAATACAATATTTAAAATTTTAAAAGGTATCTACTATGTTTATAATTATCATAAAATAATTAATCATAACAGATACAAACACATTCAATCATAAAACAGAATGAATAATTTAAAACACCATATATCTCCCTTGAACAAATTTACACTTGAAATCGCCTAATGCGCGAGCAATCAAGATTTTCACGTAACATTCTATTTATTCTTCGAAAACAATGAGCATGATTTATAAAACCACAACAGTAGATACCCACAACAATCGCCAGACATCCGAGATAAAATTCGAGAAACCCCGCAAAAGCGCGAGCACCAATTAACACGAAACGACCAAAACTCGACCAGCGAGAAGAGAACCATCAACGCACGCACCATCCGCGTGAATACCGCAAAACCCACGAAAGTCACGTACGATGAAAACGAAACGTGTTGCCAAGTGCCAAGCAGTCTGAGACGATTGTCCTCGCGAGGCTGTTTGCAGAGCTGATGGCGTTTCGCATACATTATCAGCAAATAATACACAATTATAATCGCGCGCGCACTTGACGAGATAAGCGGAAATCAGACACCCGGTGGTATCAACACGTGCCGGCCCGATACGAGGATTTTTCCACTGGCAGAATTTTCCGAACTTTTCCGATCGTTGATCCATATCGTAACAGTTTTGTGTAATTGATCCATAGATCGTGATTGGGTCCGCGAGCTCGTTGCATTATGTTACGTTCGGCAATGCGATGGCCGCCAGCTGGTCAAATACGGTTCAGTTGAAAACAATACGCGAGTGTGGTTTTCGATTAGTGTATTCACAATTCTAAATATGGAAAATCGACGGAAATCATGTGTGCAGTGTGTGTGTTAGTGTAAAAAAAATAGATTCTTGAAATTTGTACCGATGTTATTACGAAATAATAATAATAGTGGTTATACTTCATACGAGTTCTGTTTATATATTCAGTGCGAGAAATGGGATGCCGATTAAACTGATTGTATTTGCTCTGAATGCTTAGAATTACAAACGTTGATGCGAGTGTATGTGAAAAAATATTTAAAAAAATAAATTTAAGCTTTAATTCGATTTTACATTCCTGTAATTTGTTTTGTGCGTAAATAAACAATTACTTAGTGTCGTGTATGTTTCTTTTTTATTATAATATGATAGTAGTATATCAACAAAGACGAGTTTCAAATAGTAAAAACATGGGAATCTCGGATAGTAAAATGGCGACATTAAGCCAGTATCATAACTCGTTAATGACACGTAATGAGTGACTGTCATCTCGGGACGAACGGCCAAGATTAAAACTCGACAAACGATTATTATAAAACGATTAGCTCTTTAAACGCAAACTGCTGATTTTATGTGTAACTAACTGTACGGCTTGGACTTTTCCGAAATGGCAAAAAAATATTCCAAACATGCAAATTTTGAATAACATGTTTTCGCTATCTCGTATTAACATAAAAGAGTACTTAAAACGTCAAAAGAATCATAGCTTTGATATCGTTCAATGTGATTCTTATCACTGGTAATGTTTATTGTGGTTTTTTAAATGGTGTAAAATTGAATATATAAACGAATTTGACGGAAAATGATAGCGTAATACGTGTGGTCGAACCAGTAGCGGATTTAAGAGCTTCCGGAACCACTAAGCACTTAGAATTTGACCTTCTAAATTCTGCAATCGTAACATAAGATGGAAAAAATATTTTATTCTAATAAGAATTTTCATTAACAATGTTTTCCAAACGTCCCTAAAAATTCAGAAAATTTAAACACCCACCGTAACAGCAATCCATCATTAGAATCATTTATGAATTTTTTCCGGAAAATTTGAAGGAAATCCAACTATATATTTAGAACGGATACTAATTTTAAAATGTACACAACTGTGAGACTATTATCAAACCACAATTGTCTATTCTTGACTTGCAATGCTAGCAAAAAAGTTGGAAAAAAAACAAATGTTCATGTTCTACAAGAAATGTTTTACGTGCGAATCAATACAATATAGTTTCTACTTTTCACGATGACAAATCGTACGCAACTATCGCGTTGTTCTCATTGAACGTTTCACGCCTTTATTTGATATAGATAATAATAGTAATGTAGAAAACTAATATACGAAGTGGAGGTACAAAAAAACGCGTCTGTCTGTATGGCCAAACGCAAATGTGCCACTCAAAAGTACAATGAAAAAATGCGCTCATAGCAACAGCCTATAGATAAAATAACAACGAGTTATCTAGCCTACGTATTCAGTCACAATGTATTAAAGTAACTTTGTTGTTTTGAAGTGTTCATGTTACTAAATTGACAATGCCAATCAAACGAGATGTATGTATTCTTATGAAGACTCAAAATGCCGTAATTTCATAAAGAAATTTTTCTACAGCACAAAATTGATTATTTAGTTATAATAAAGATGGTTTTTGTTACGATAAAGCGATTCGGTTGGACTTAATGACTTGTACATGACCGAAAATGTAATAAAGTGATCGTCTGTACACAAAATTTATAAAAAAAAATAACGAATTTCGAAACCCGGCAAAAATTCAAATTTATTCACGATCAAGTGATTAATTAAATATTTGAACTTATTGTAAACGAATTCGTTGAGTCAGTTTAGTCGATCATTTTACTTTTGTATAATTAAGCTGAAGTATATAAATCGTTTCAGTATTGTGGCATTTTTTCAATAACGTATTATTAGTTATTATTTTCCGATACTCGAGCGTCTATTTATTGAAACTACAAGACCAAAAAAGCGTACTTACGTAAGCGCTGATAGGTAAAAAAATTGACACGAACGAAAACGTAATGTCTCTCAAATGGTAAAATAGGAAGAAAAAAACGGCCACGACCACAATGCTTTCTGTCAGTCAAGGTTGTTAAACTTGTCATGTCCGATATGTCAGCGGGATCATTATCGTTCAGAATATCGGGTCGAAACAAAATAGACGAGGTGTGCGCCGCGTTGGGTCGTTGCTTTCTACGAGGATTTATTGGAACCGCGACTTCATACCAAAACAAACACACACACGACACTTGACCCTTAACTAGAAAAGCACACAAAAAAACTAACAATCAGAAAAATCGAGATAAGACCGCATCCACGCGGCCCATTCGACACGTGTCAATAACATTGCGTACGGAACGGTTCAACTTGACCTCTCTCTAGAGAGGTAACCGCTCGCCTATGACGGTCGGCTAACCCATGAATTATGACAAAAACCCGGCAATCAGAGCTCCATTGTGTTATTTATTTGATGGTGAAAACGTAGAATCCTCCGCGGGTCTCATCATCGTACCCAACACGCGCTCCGTACGTACAATGCAAATTGCGCGCGCGTTTCACGGTCAAAGTGAAAAAAAAATAGTTTCGATCATTGTGAATCTATTTTTTGTGGGGAGTTAAAGGTCGGCCGAACGCGAAATTTGACATCGCGAACGTACACAATGACCCCTGAAAAGTGTACGTAGAACTGTTGGCGACCAAATGACTGAGTGCGCTGTCATCGACCGACAATTACCTCTCTTTTGAAACGAGCTACGTTTAGTTGGATTCGGGTTCGACGCACTCGTTTTGCGGCCATGCAAATCCTTCGAAAATTGCAAATTCGTTTTCCTGCTTGCTTTCGGGTGCTATAACACGGTGACGACAGTGGCCTCAATTGAGATTCCACATGTTGATTCTCTAAGATCTTTTACATGACACTTTCGCAACGTCACGACCTTATACGCGCTGGACAAGTTACGTACGAACGGCAATGACACAAAACGTGTACTAGAAAAGTAATCGTCGTATATGCGATTTTGCCCATATCACATAATTAATGACTGTCCTAAATCTCAATCGGCGTCAGTAAGAAGTACCGAATAGAACTATTCGAATCGTTTCCTCTTTACGGTCGATTTCTTAGAAGTGCCGGACGCAGCCAAAAAACCGGCAAACACTCAAACGATAAAACTATGTAAATGTTTGATCGACATTGAGCAAATAAAAGTGCACACTTCACGTAATCGCGTATATCTTCGCGTTGATGAAATTTTGGCACATGCACTCGAAACGGACGGAAAAAAATTGCTCACATACGTCAATTAAAAATAAAAGACTGACACAAACCGACGCGTGCCGCTATCTTTCAACACAGACATATTCATCTTTATGAAAATAAAGTGATATAAATCATCCGAACATCCCTACCGAATAAGGAGACGGGATTATGGAAATTTGCGATTTGTGCCCAGTCAGCGCAGGAGGTGGACCCGCTTAAAATACGACTCGTGTTGCCAGCAAGACGAGGAGGACTTGGGCAATAGCCGCCGGTGAAACAAAACTCAATTTATCAGAGCTGTCAATCAAATTAATTGAAACCGCCGGTTACACAAAACCCACCACTGCTCCAATTGATGATGATGATGCACCGCATTGGATGTAAAATTCGAGCCGCTCTCGCAACGATTAGAAAAATCGGTATACTGTCTAGTGTCGTGTGCATCCCTTTCATGACCGATCCAATTTACGAAAAGGGAATCGGGTATGAAGAAAAACTTCCGAGAAATGGCAACAAAGAGAGGCCCTCTTTGGCTCGACGAGATTGCCCGATGCATAATTTTAAATATTCAACAATCCCCAGACCCGGTCTGCTTCGCCACGGGAGCTTCACGACTACAGTGGAAAAAAAATTTTGAAACAAAAATAATGTAAAAAAAGGCGACTGAATACAATAAAAAAATTGAATATTGTAGTAGGTATAGGAAAATGGAATGAAAAAAATGCGAGTTCATCGCGTTCGATGGAACGTCCGATCTTTCCATATTCATCAGGGTGTATTATATATGAAAATGTTCGCGCAGGAAAAAGCATTGTTGTCCCGAAAAGCATTCCGAAAAATAAAATCGCATTCCAATGTCGAATTCAAAGTATATTTCGTGAATCTGAATGTTTTTAATATTAACATTTTCGTGTTAAAACATATGAATTATGCATTTCAGTGCGATGGTTCGAATAAGGAAACGCGTTTCAGCATACATATGCCGTGTCCTGTTATAATTATCACAAGTTTACATATAATATAAACATGCTTTATGGATTATCAATAGCACGATGAAGTCGTGAGGATAATGGACGAATTACACAAAAATAACTCCGCCGTTAAACAATTTTCCACCATAAAAATAATTCGATGGCTATTATATTTTTTATTACCATTTTTCTGCGTACGAGGAGGACGTCATCTGCACACGAAAATGGATATTCATTTGAGTGCTCATAATGATATGTCTTACGTCGCGACAATTACCGAAAATACAAAATACGAACACAAAAATTTCCCATTTACAAAGAAACATTCACGAAAACGCTATTATCAACGAATACGATATGCATTCGAATAAATCTGTAAAAGATTGGATCGCAAAGAATTATCATCGAATTACGTTCAAATAGTTATTTGTAATTTAAATTTTTGCGAATCCGGCCGTTTCCCTTTTCCTCCCTGCGTATGCTCCGGCGCGAAAAAAATATGAAAAAATATACGAAAAAAGCTTAAATACCACGCTTACGTGAACGGCAAGAGAGAAAAGAGCCCTCCTCCCCCCCATGTCCCGGAACGAACCGTTTAAAACGAAATAATACGAACATAAATAACATAGCATGAAAAAATAAAAACAACATAAATATGTAAATGAGAAACGTCGTAATATCCGATTATGCATGTGAAGAGCGAGGGTTGCGAAAAAAGCCTCAAAAAAATCCGCGGTGCGCTTTGGCGATAAATCGCGTACGAATCGATTACGAAGTTAACGGGCCGAGTTGATTTAACAATTATCGTATAATCGATTCGCTAGGAGTTGCACGGAATCCGAAACCACCCTACCCTCGGCCAAAACTCGAAATATTTACGTATATACTTCGGGAAAGGCTCTATTCAACGCGGCGAACCGGCTCGGGTAAACGTACCAATCGAACGCACACATAGCCGAATAAACTTTGGTCCTTCGTCGTCCGCAATCTGCCTTTCGGCGAACGCGGCTCGAAAGCTAAATTTATCCCCAAAGCCAAAACAAAATATCAGAGTGCCGAAGTGAAACTATCTATCTAATCGACAAACGCGAAAGCAAACTTTCGATCGGCCAACTTGGCTGGAGAGGGAACGGTTTCGATCAAATCACTCACACCACTTCCCTTACACAAGAAGGCGGGTTTCACAATATCCGATGACATCCCTCGCGATTTGCCCGTCGAAACCATCGAGAGTCACGATTATGATTTATAATGTGTGTGTGCGTGTGTATAAGGGACCGGAAAACGTATAACGCGAGTCGGCGATTAAAGTGTTAAACGGTTGTCAGTCGCGTTGAACATAATTAATTGTAGTGTGAAGTGTGCACAATAGAGCGAAAACAATAGAGGTGATTTGAAGGATACGAAACGAGCGTGCGCGGAAGCAAAAAGAAACGCTCTATATTCTTTCGAGACATTTATTTTTTTTCACACACACACATTCGAACGAGCGAATTATGTTTATTCTGTTTAACAATTGCGCTCGTGAGCGTTTAAGAAAAATATAAACCGGTGCGACACCGATTTGCATACCGGAGCGATTGGACGTCGGAGCATATGCGCAATCCGTCTAATACGCTTTTATATCCAGAGAAAATATTCAATAATATGCATGTGTGCAAGCTTAAGAATTCCGCGAGGATGTACACGCTCGAAATTTCCCCGGGGGATATAGTTTTGTATTGATTTTCGCATAAGTTGTGCAAGTGGTCTTTGGCATGCACCGTCTGCCCTGCCAGCGCGCATAGATTGTTGTAGCCCAAGATGTCTTGGGTTATATCGCAGTCTACGACGCCGCTAATCTACCTACAAGAACTACCACACCAGTTTCATATTTGCCGTAGGAATTTCCGAGTCACGTCCCTGTGCTCCGACGAACCATCCGTCGAACTACAAACAACGTGAGGCCCGCTTCCCGACGATTTTTCAATATTTGGCCCGGCCGGTGCTCCAAGAGGATGCATGGGGGTTTTCCTGGTTTTTTTTCAGCAAAATTTCAGGAGTTTCTCGCGGATATCGATTCAATGAAGCCGGAGCGGGGTGGCGAAACTTTATCGCCAGGTGGGCTCAACGGATGCGCGAGCGGACGCGGTCGTAATATTGATTCTTCGCGGTGGAAAACGAAAAAAAAAACTTTTCCAATATCCGCTGTCATTTTGCTTGTATTCATTCACCTTTGTTCACTATATAAATTCGGCTCCGGTTGCCTTTTTTCCCCGATTTTTTTCTTCCTTTCTCACGACAGCCTTGCCGCCCGTAGGGGGTGGGAAGATATAGCGTATATTTATACAATATCTGTTGTACGTACCAGGTTTTTCGAGACCGGCAATCAGTATAGTTGTGTGCCCATATTACGACACCGCGTCGGCTTTCTATTATCGAGTTTTCCTCACTTTTCGCGCACACAGCGCACGAAATTTTTATTAATGGCGCGAACTACACGCAATAAATTTCCAGACACAAATAGAATTCAGAGAGGAAAACTGCTACTCGCTTTGATTGACTCGCTGGGAAAACCGTCAAGAAAATTCACGTGGTTTTGAGCCTAAATAAATCTATTCCTGTTATATTAATTGTTCAAGTCAACTAACGAAATTTTCAAATATTTAAACGAAGACGTTATCTATATCTCGATATTTAAATATTACAAAATATTTTATTAAAAATTGTAAATATAATATAATTTTATGGAGAGTTCAAATATTAATTGTAAATAAATTAAATGATTAATTTACCTAAAATATCACATTGTGGTTTCATATTTAAATACTCTCGTCATCAATTCTAGTTAATAGCGTATTTGAGTTCGCTGAAATGTGATTCTGTCCACCTGCACGGTTAGTGTGTGGGCAGCACATTTTGATGATGTATAATTATTACAAAAACTATTAAAACAGAATAATTCCGATGAAATTGAAAATCAATACATAAAATATACAACCGCTGCTTAAAATAAATTTAATTACTCTCAAAAAAGTCTCGTTGTGTCAAGAGCCAATATCGACTAATATTAACAAATTTACCGTTCGATATACAACACTTACTTCCACACGTCGTAAAAAGTCCCGCTCTAGTGCCATGTAAATTGAGTCGGATATTTACCTGAAACAAAACAAACACGTGAGCTTATTGCATTCATTCAAAATGAGTAAAGAAATCAAGTGAAAGAGAGGGAAAATCTGTTGGCGTCGAAAATCTAATTTCTTTTGATCGTGCGAATAACCGACGCATATTTGCACTTGGCATAAAACGGCTTGCATATTTGAGAAAAGCAAATAGCCCGCGCTGTTCGTTAACAGAAATGCAATCATGCTACGCGAGCTTGCCAAAGCTGAAATTCCTAAGAAGATTCGCTCAAACGAATCGCGTCAATCTTTCGCAGGAGATTAAAATCTATTGTACGTACGAATCCGACTGAAACATTCCTCGAAAAAGCTGGAATTAGCTTGGAAACTCACAAGGAAACATTTCAAGATCACTTTTCGGATAATAAAAAGTACGAACGAGCGAAAACAGGTAGGTACACAACGAACTTCAAATTGAAAATTCGATTCAATTCGGAGGGTTTTATTTGATTTTATATGAAATACAGCTTTTAGCTCCTCATATTGTACGGATAGAGAATTTTACGTGAAAGTGACTGCGCTTCGAAGATCGTACACACAAACAGCGAAGTGTTGTAGTGTTTTCAACATCGGTCAGAAGCGAAGGGAGGTTTGTCGAAGGGGGTTAGTTTATCCGTCCCTCAGACCCACCCTGTCCGGCAATAAAAAAGTATTTTATGATTCGAGACGCCCGCTCGTATTTGTTGCCCTTATTTTTCTTTCTCTCCGCTTGAACTTTATTGGTTTCGTATTATTTTCGGATGCGTTAACGCGCTCTTTTTCGGCCTTTGAAGTTTTCCCACGGCCAGAAACAATTTCCGTACATGAAAATTGCAATTTTAATTACGAAAGCAGAGCATTCGTATTAAAAACGAATTGAAACTCTCAACACATAAACGTCTAAAAAAACAATGTTAACAAGTCTTTGAGGCTACTTTACGACGCATCGGACATCCTTGAATCCGTATCGGCTGAATTTACGCAACTCCAAAGCCACGTTTGCATAAAACGAAAGAACCTCGACTCGAAACCGGCACGGCAATTGTTGAAAAATCGATAAACCATACGCGGAAACGGACTCGAATTGATAACCGATCATCCTCTAAAGATCCAGCGTATATAACACCGAACATCGTTCGTATATCGACATGAACGACGGTCGACATAAAAAGACTTTTGCGACCCATATAACAGCGAAACCATCCCCCATAACCCCGCGCTCACAAAACACCATCAAAGATTAAAAAGAAGAAAAAAACGAAGCGGCACCGAGCCCGCGCGCGATCTCATGCATAGAAAAGCGGATTTTCCCGCTTCGGAAAATGGCCTCGGCAAAAAAGCTGGCCGAGGATGACGATCGCGTTTCCCCGTCACGATTATGATTCGCGATTTTCGTCGTCGAAACATAGCCATCGCCGATGGTGGTCGGAAAGCATGGGGTCGCCGGGCAAAGTTGGCCGGTGTACGTTAAAGTTTTCCGAGCTTTTACCGCGCCCGAAGACTATTAAATCGGCTGCAGAAACTCGCCGGGGCTATATCAAGCCGGAGCCGAACCGACTTAATAAATATACGATTTTGAGAAAGTTCCTTCTGTGGCGAAAAGACGTCGGGTTCGGAACGAGACCGAAGAAAAATTTTACGAGTCGTTTCGCAAGGAATAATTAATAAATTGTCATCTGAAGTGCTATTGTAAAATTAAGCCTTGAACCGGCTGATCTTTTTACATAATACATTATCTTTTTTCGATTACGTTTATTTTATAATTCTGAATGTATCTTGATGGCACAGATATTATTTTATCTTTATTATTATATGAAAATATCGTAATTTTTTTTTTTATATTTCTATACAAACCTTGAAATGCATTAATAGATAAATCTCATATATGCAAATTGAATTTTAAAAAAATTTGATCAAAATTGAAAAACGAAGAATCAATTACGTGACGATCTGTATTCATATGAAAAAAAACGAAACCGATGAATACTAATTAAAACACATCTGCTGCGGAAAACGTGAGAGACACGAAGTGCCGCAATATAGAAAAGAGCCCGGACCTAATGGAATAAGTAAATATTGTATTCCCGAGCGGTAGCCGGCGCCGTAAAGGTGTAGTTATACACTTTTTTCCCCTTGCCTCTTTATACTCGGCGAAGAACGGTCCAAGTTTTTGTAGCTTCCCGGCAGCCGAGAAGTTCGGGAAAGGAAGAAGGAACGAGCGGCGGAACAAAATCGATTAAAAACAATTTTATTCGTTTTAAGTTTCAGCAAGAGAGAGTGAGCGGGTGGGGCCGGGGAGAAAGAGCCGTGGAACGTGGGTGTTTAAGGGATGAGGACGGAACGAGGGAGCGTTTGCCCCGACTCTGTTTCTGCTCTGCTCTCGGCATGTGAGAGTGGTGTGAGAATTATTTACTGAGAATGGTGCATAAGCCCTGTAACGTACAGAAAGGGAAACGCGCTCTCGCCTAGAGAAAGAAGGCGAGGGAAGAAAAAAAATAAAAGGAGGATATATTATTTGGAGGAACGGAGAGAGCTAAGACTTTCCCCCGCGAAGGATTTGTACAAGGAAAGCCATAGTAATAATGGCAATTGGAAATACGCTGCCGGCGCGCGAGAAGAAAAAATATATGATATTGGCACTCGAACAGAACGAATATGCACACGATTTTTTTTTTCTTCGTGTCTCATACACTTGCCATGTATATAGAATTTCCGTACGAACGATAAATCTCTTTACTTTTTTCTCTTATAAACCAAATGTCGGTCTTAAACATTATGGGTATATTATTTTTACGTAGAGTGGATACGCCCTTGTACTACACCCACTTTATCAAATATGCAAAAATAAATATACATAAATCCAATTTTCTATGTAGGGTGCCTTGGCCTCTTCACCTAGAACAGCGGATTCCATTCATGAACGAAATATTTCTACGTACATCTGTTTCGGTTCGGAAACAGCTGTTCGCGTGAAATTAGAGTCAGCTGTTGAAAATCACCAAATCCACCGTGACATCATCCGTTCGGGTCATCGAAAGGTCATCAAAAACAAAAACCACAGATTCGTCGAAAAAAAAAATCGGCCGTATATATATATATATATAATATTAATAGCGTATAGAGAGGATGAAGGCAATTTAATCTCCAAAGTGGATTAATTCAATCGCTAATGACAATTAAATTGCCCGGCAACAGACAACCGCCAGTAACAACAACAATCTTCATTTTTCTTCTTCCGTAAAAGCCAAAGTGGCGGCAAGGACGACTCACAAGTCCGAGACCGCTTTTGAAAATCGCGTATTGAGATCGCATTCAGAACAACTTCGTTTCAACTCGCATATAATACGAAACGGATCTAATAAAAGTCGATTTCAACAGCGTTTGAACACGCTTGCTCGACGATACTAAATGAAGATAGCAATTTGTCTTATATTTGAGAGTCAGCATTGAAAAAAAAAGTTACATAGCGCGCATAATAGACGAATAAAGAGTACGTGAATGTTAATTACTAATTCAATTACGAATCCGGAACGCGCGTGTACTCTGAAAAAGTCTTTGATATTCTCCGGTCGACGTGTGAATAAATGTTTTTAACAAATTAACGATTGATAAAGAACGTTACAAAAAAAGTACAGGTATATAACTCTTTTCATATTAAGCTTGTAATTTCTGGTAAATAATTAGGTAATAATGTTTTTTAATAAATAAATTACATGCTCTGTAGTTTTTCTCTAAAAAAAAATTAAACGAGAAAAGAGCGTACAACACACATCCTCTCTAACGAAATTGATTTCATCTAATAAGTTTACATTATTAAAACAAGCCAAAATATTCACAAAAAATTCCACACACCAATTTCGAAACATTTTCATACGAAATTGCATTCGCATACCGAAATTAATGAAAAGTCCACCCCCGCGCGACACATGCACCATTAAGAGACGACTAACGCGCTTTTAAAGAGACACTTTTCCCGTCGATTTGGCTTATCCATTTTTTCACGGGTTTTATGGTCGTTCTCCATTTTTGCGGCACTTGGCTGCACTCAGTGGCGCATTTATGACGCGTGTGTATGTGCCACACCCCGCAGTTTTATTGCTCCATTATAAAGCACTGTCCCGATAATAATTGCCCCGAAATATAATGTAATGTATGCAACGGATTGTGGCGGTCGGAAAATGTTGGGGGCGAAAGGAAAATCGCGATCGAAAAGCGGGTGCGATAATTCAACGGTCGTTTTGCTTTTTGATGAATGCGCATATGTCGTTTTTCGGAATGAAATAATGCAAGTGTGATACGTTTGGAGTTATGATATGGCACTTCTTATACGGCAGTTTGATCGCATGTATGAAAAGAGACAAATATTTGCTTTTTGGAGTCGTAAATTTGTGCGAGAAAAAAGCACATTGAAATTTTATTTAAAAAAAAAAAAAAAACAATATAATCCGAATGTTTTTCAAAACAAATTTTACATCAAAATAAAAACATTACATAATGATTATTTATCGAAATCGACAAGGACAAATTGTTATCAGTAATTATTACTCATATTGCTAATTACATTTTTTTTTTCGACGTAGTATTGTATACAACGAATTTTCTTATCTTTATAAAATTCGAGTACGCACTCGATACCACTTGAGAAAAATAGTAAATACTTTCACGAATCCGTAAAAAAAAAAAACACACGCACGCGTAACCATTTATATGCACATTCGACACTAAATAATGATAAATGTACGCAAATAAATTCCGACAAAATAAGAATCTACCGAGAAAAAAAACACGTTTTATCTTACACGTATTGTTTTGCGTATTTACCTCACATTTTCATATACGCAAACGCGGCACGAAACGATCGCAATAATTACACACGCGGATCGATAAGACACGAATTCAATTACGATTACATTGCAAAACAGATCCGTCGAAACAATAAAACGATTACACGACCGATTCGCAAATCCCGCGGATCTTTGAACTTGGATTCTTTCTACTTGACCTATGTTATTACGACACACCTTGAGAACCGCGGAAAAGTAACGCCGGCCTCACTGTCACGGATGATCGCTAAAATGATGCCAAAACATTCGAAATTCAGAAACGCCATTTGGCAAGGTTTCAGCTCACCTCGTGTCGCGGATAAGAAGATCTATTCTAGTGTAATACAAATTAACTCGTTCGGTCTAATAATAGGGCAATGGCGATTTTCGAGTCGGCGAATAGTCCCGATTTCTTATCGTTTTCAATTAACTGGTGCAATATCTCGCGGTTTTTACAACTCGGTGAGTTATGTGTGCGAAATCGATCTAATGCGAGTACGTCAATAGTTTTACGACCGTGAAAAGTTGTGAAAGTATATCGAAATTGCACTTGGAAGAAAAAAATATGTTGCGAAAGCGCATGCGAGACGTAGTAAAGTTTGAAATTTTCAAAGTCTCGGAAAATTTTCGAGCGAAAGTCGAATAAATACGAAAACGCACCGGCCATTCGATACAATTGGCGTAATTTGTCGAAATCTTAAAATATAATCGATTCCAAAGTCTGAAAACTAGATCGTTTCAAAAACGATTTTCTCGGACTTAGCAAAATTCGTCACACGACAAATCGACGCCAAGATTTCACTCTCATACTTTGCACTATACAAACGTTATTTCGCGCGATTTATTCACATTTTCAAACACGACGACGAATTTAATTAAATCTAAAACACCACTGACCCCCATATTCGAACCGCAAAAACACGATAATTCAAATCTCGGCGCAAAAATACAATTTTCAATGACGTTACACGCACATGCACCGATCGCTTCCGTTTTTCCTACGCGCGAATTCACACCGAATTTCGAACGCACTCGCGAAACATACCCGAAGACATTTTATTTTATTAGACCCGAGTTTATTTACTTTTTTTCTATATATATATATTTATATACAAACTAGCGGCAAAAAATAGAATGAATAATGAACTAAAGAGAACGGGATGGATTTCGAACATTTCACGGCCACTAGGAACACGTACGCGCGGATTCGCCCCGTGTCAAATCTCAAGGCGAAAACTGTTAAATAATAAGCCATCGCGAATTATAATATTATAATATAATATATTAATTCAAACCGGCGCGCGTACGATATCTGAATCTATTTATTTTTTCCTCGGGTCGGATATATAATTGAAAATAAACATTCACGCTACACAAGTGTATTATCTTGCGTATGAAGGATAAATATTTGTGCAAAGAGATAGAAACGCTACAAGTCAATAATCCACTCGAACTCGTATAAATTTTTATTTTGATTTCGTGTCAAAACGATTCACCGAATTCGACGCGCGTATTTCGCTCGAAATCTCCCTTGAATAATTTCATCGCGAAAAAATCGAACGATCGAAAATTTCGCAATTTGACGAAAATTCGAAAAATTACAAATTACACAATTTCAACTGAAATATCGATATATTCGTTCAAAAACTAACACTCGCATATAAAGTTCAAAATATGAAATTTTCAAAATTGTGCAATATCGAAAAAAAATTTTAAATTAAAGTTTTTTTAAATTATATTCTAATGCTTGAATAATTTCGAGGAAATTTCGCAAATCGTCCGAATTAACACACGCGATCGCAATTGCGCAAAACTGACACTCGATAAATCTCGATAACGAAAACGCACAATAAATCACGATCTATCAAAAATATTATTTTACAAAATCACGCACTCTAAACGGTTTTTTACGATCGATCGAAAAAACGATTTTAAAAAAATCACTCACTGTAAAAGGCTAGGCGCAAACTACAGACTTTTTGTCGACCGATAAAACTATCGACTATCCTGACTAAACAGTCAGGTTCTTAATCAGTATGAGTGCGTAAATTGTAAAGACTCGTATACTGATTAAAATTATTGGCCGACAAAAAGTATGTATTATAGATCAAAAATATTATTTTTAAAAATCACGCACTTTAAACGATCGAAAAAACGATTTGTGAAAAAATCACTCACTGTAAAAGGCTAGGCGCAAACTACAGACTTTTAGTCGGCCGGGTTCTTAATCAGTACGGAGAGTGCGAAAATCATAACGACTACTTATAAATCGCACACATCTCCGTACTGATAAAAATTATCAGCCGTCAAAAAGTCTGTAGATCGAAAATATTATTTTTTAAAATCACGCACTGATTAGGCGTAAACTACAGACTTTCAGTCGGTCGGGTTCTTAATCAGTACGGAGAGTGCGAAAATCATAACGACTATTTATACATACTCGCATAAATTTCAGTACTAATTAAAATTATCAAAAAGTCTATAGATCAAAAATATTATTTAAAAAATCACGCACTATAAATCGATCTATCGAAAAAAAAAAAAAATCACGCACTGTAAAAGCCTAACAATAAGCGCAAACTACAGAGTTATCGTCGGCTAATAGTTTGATCGGGTTCTCGCGCCTATCCTAACTACTCATAAGACAGGTCCTTTAGGGAATAAAAAACACTTTAATCGCAACACTTTCGATTATCTCCAAACATAAATACCTGTGTCGCGTCCGTGTACGGCGTCGACGAATTCTTGTCGACGAGCTGCGACCCGAACACCGTCGTCGCCAGGCTGGGCCTCGACGAAGGACTGGCGAGCCTCCCGTCGGCCAACTGTTGCGGCACCATTTTCACCAACACTTCATACGAAAACGCAAAATAACAAAACGAACCACTCGCAGAGTGCACGGGCCAAAGTCATGCGTCCGTATGTATATATATCCAACACGTTAGCACCGATCAGCGCGGGGAGCGCAGTATCATTTTCGAGCGAGCACTGTTCGCGCGCGTGCATGTACACGCGTGACGTCCGCACCTGGCGAGGTCGCGGCGCGACTGGCGGCAACGTGCTCGGCGCTGTCAATATAGACAGCTGGTCCCCCCTCCACTCGCCACGGACCAATCAGGAGCGCGGAGCGGCGCCGCGCCTGCGCACTGCGCCCCCCCTCCTAAACGGGCTTCAGCGCGCGATGTTTACAACTGTCAAAACGGGCATCGCTGCTTCGGCGGTTTTTGAGCCGCGAGTTGCACTTTTGACGGGTTTCGGGCTGTTGTAATGTCGATGGGGGGTTCGTGAAGGTGAGATCGGCATCTGGTTGGGGTTTTCGGGGCGGGTGGATGGCACGACCGCGATGAGCGAGCGCTGTTCGCGCACTGGTCGAGGCTGAAAGTGTTCGGCGTGTCGCCGCGGTTCGCCGGTGGGGGCAGCACCTCTCGGTGGCTGGTCGAGGCGGCGGTTCGTCTGGAATGGACATTTTATATCAGTTTTTGAGGGTTTTGAATGTTGGGGTTTTGGTCGTTTTGGGTTTGAGGATTTGTCGAGGGTTTTGGTTTTGTGTTTTGGTGGTTTGTTTTCGAGTGGTTTTTGCCGTATCGTCCTGCAACGCTTTTCTATGCATCGTTGGTGTATTTTTGGGTACGTCAATGCGCCGGTTTTTAAAATAAATGATAATGCGGAAAAATCGTATATTTTCAAATTTTGAAGTTGTAAATTTTGAAGTTGGGAAAATACAATTTTTTTGTATAATAATGATCGAAATTTTAATAATATAGATTTTCTCAGCGAAAAGATTTCGAGCAATATTGATGACCTTGAGATGCGAGCGTACGAAAGAAATCTATTTTGATAGAAATATGGTCCTTGTATAGTAATTGCTGATTATAAACAAACAATACGAGACACTAACAATTGAATAATGATTAATTTACAAATTAATCCATACACCCTCGTAAATCACTTTTCTAGCATTAAAACGATGACTTCCAAACTTTTTAAATCGTAATAAACTTTACGTACAACTTTCGAGCAAACGACACTGTATTATCATTTTTCATACTTCGTTTCACGTTTCACAGGTGAAATACATAATATCACACAAAACGTCATGCAATACAATCTTCAATCGGATGTTCCATTCAAATACCGAATATTTTTTCCGCGTGATTCATATTTTCTATTTTTCTTCGTGGATACCGTTAAAAATAAATAATAAAACGATTAAGCACCATTAATGAGAAGATAAAGATATCCAAGATTATTCTACGCCAGACAGCTTGACTATAATAGAATCGATAACGCAAAGATTATACACACATCACATAATCGAAATTGCACTTTTCGAAAATTCAAAACATTTCTTGAATAATTCATTAAAAAAACGAATTTTCACATAAAAACCAGTATACGCCAACATAACGTCATCGTCTGAAATATTGAACTTATAACGAGACATTAACCGAATGCAAATGATGCAATATATATATTGCAACACAATTAAAACACAAAACTATTAATAACCATGACCATTGCCCGTTTTAAAAATCCTTATCGATCGAAAAAACTTGAAGATAATTCGAAATTATCAGACGCGTCATTTCACCACTTTGCGTAATCTCTGACTACTGCGAACAAACATAGACATGTGAATACATGTCTTAAATTAAAAACGTACACTTTCGTTGAATTCCCGAGGGAAAAAACCTGTTCGTGACTCAGATTCCACCTTGAAAATCGAACCAGACGGCAATAACGCGAATCGTACGTGCTTTTTAGACTAAATTCGCACCGAAGAACGATAAAACGATCGTAAATAAAATATGGAATGCAATAATACGAAAAAGCACAATCAATACCACGTGTCTGTATACAGAAACAAACAGACTTTCCCAGAAACGCGGCGTAAAATTTATTTTGGCGTCGGAATACGTAAGTTTAATTAACAATTCACGAAATGATTAATCGCTATTAAATTACGGTCGGATTTGAATATTTAAATTCGTACAAAACGCGGCATAACGTTGCCGATATGCAACGCGTACGGATTGTGTACGTTCGGGAGAAATTAATTTTCGTTTTTCGGGAAAAAAGAACTTTCGACACAACACGTACGTTAAATATTCATGAAGTTCGTTCTCGTGTTCTGTGCGAATGATACACGTGGACTTGTGATTAATCTATGTGGTTCGATCCATTTTTGTGTGGAAAAAGTGCATTTTATCGTTGGTGTTATCTTTCGAGACATTCTGGTCGCTTTCGACGTGTTGAAATGTCAAGTTCATTATCACTTTGATTATGGTCGATATTTGCGAAAGTTTTTTATCTATGTATTTTATCGGGTATCGACAAGTTTAACCGTTTTATTAGTGCAATGAGTTTATTTTTTAACACGTGTGAGATTGGTGAAAATTCGTATGTTTTTTATAAAATTTGATGATGACTTGTGTTGCGCAAATATTATATTCGAAAAAAACTTTATTTACAAACTAATTTGAATTTCACTAAAATTATAATGAATTTATTCAAAAATTATCAGTATCTTACGAAATAAAACAATTTCACTTATCGGAAAATTTCAAGACAAACTGTGCAAATTATTGGATTTCACTCAATGTTATTGAAAAGTTATATATAGTTTTATTGCAAGATTAAAACACGGAAAATTTTATAAACACGTATTATATTGACGCCAATCAGTCCACAGAAATGCACTATCTCATTTTCTTTTTCACAAAACATCCACGTTCTCACACTAGGAAAATAATTTCACGCAAATTCATCTTATTATCGAGAATAAAACTTATTCACGAATCAAACGAAATTACACCGAAAAAACAACCACTTACAAAACTACAAACCAAACATTACAATTGAACCAACACACGTGACGAAAACAAACCCAACATTCAACGATTGCAAATTTTCCGAAAAATTGCACAACCCCCCAAAAACCGAATCGACAATTTTCACACAGAAACCCTTACAAACTCACAACTCAAAATCTCAACCATTCAAAAACCACCAACACGTCCGAAAATCGCAAAAACCCAAAACCACCAACGATCCACAAACTCAAAACGAACCGACAATTTTCACACAAACCCTCACAGATTCCCAAATAAAAATCCCAACCATTCAAAAACCAACAATCGGCGAATATCACGAACACCCCCGAAAACCGCAAAAACCCAAAACTACCAACATCCACAACCAAAACGATTCGAAAATCCAAAAAAAAAAGATCACAACCGCGCACATGGCCGCACTTACTTCGCGAAATCTCGACTCCGCAACGACGCAGTTCGCGAAAAGTTTGACGAACGCCGCGCGCAACCTTCCGACCAACGCACGCCACGAGCGCTAGCGCCCGACTGAGGAAATTCAGGAACTGCGAGTTGAACACCCCCTCCCCCTCCCGCGACGTCCTTCCCTCCTCTCCGCGGCCCCCCTCCCGCTGGCCCCCCGCGCCCGCGCGTCCCTCCGAGTGACCCCCTCCCCCTTTATGTGCTCTCCCCCTCTTCGGTGAAAAACCACGTGTTTTGTTGTGTTGTTTGTTTTTTTGTATGCGATTGTTTTGGGAAATTGTAAAAATTGTTTGATTTTGGTTCTTGGTTAGTTTAAACATTTTGTGTAATCTTAATGAGTGTGATGGATGTTCTTTTTGTGTAATTTCGTTTAATTTGTGAATAAGTTTATTTCTTAATAATTAGATTAATTTGCGTGAATTTATTTTTCCTTGTTTATTGTGAAATCCCAACGTGATTTCTACATTTGAGATAAGTTGATTATTTTTATGGAAATCTCAAATATGTCAAATAATAATATATGAAACTCAATTTTATTATTGTGATGAAATTTATAAGCAATATTTCAAATTAAGGATTTCGTCGACTGTTAGATAATTAGAAATTATAATAGTTCATATAAATTCAGTAAACTTAAGCTGGAATTTATATGAGTCGTTAATTGTACATTAATTATTTTTTATTACTTTCCTCGTTCAGTTTGTAAATCATGAGCTAGTTTTGCTCCCGATTTACCTGAAATCGGATGAGTAAGAACATCAGTATGTCGGACGAATATTTTACGTGTTCTCATCGGAATTCAAAGAATCTTTAATTTCAACAACGATACGATTTAAACATCCCAACAATGCGAAAAGCAAATATTATATTATATGAAGATGTATCTTATAAAACATATTAGTTCATATCGAATCATATGATTTTCGCAGCAAAATTGCATTACTCATTTCTAACGAGCAAATCCCAAATACTCGTATCTTCAATAGGGACTATTTATTCATAGACAAATGACTCCCCCATTGTTAACATTCAAGTTATCTAAATAGTTGTATAAATTAACAATGGTTAATCATTATCAATGAAATTACTATTGTTCACTATTTAATTAAAATATTTTTTATCGAGTCAACGCCCGATATGAAATTTTATGCCGCTATTGTTTTTCACACATCTTAATTAATTAACGAAGATTTTTTTCATCAAATTCTACATATGTTATATCATAATAGTTCTTAAATTTTTCAAATATAAATTTGAACCATATTTCCTTCGTCGAAATCTTAACAACACACAGATGTGTCGCGAAATCAAAACGATCACATAACGCTCGATTTACACGATTCAAACGGGGAAAAAAAAATCGCTAAGCACATACACATCACCACGAAGCCCGACAACAACGCGTGTCGCAATAAAGAGCGTAATTAAAAGAAAATAACGACGGACTATGGAAAAAAGGCGCACACTTGGGCCGGCTATCGCCACCTAGCCTACCCAGTTCAAATATTTGCCGTGATCATGAGCGAATGGCGTGCTTCTGGAACATTCTCTCTTTCTCGTGTTTTATGTATGTATTTTGTGTGTGTGTTTGGTCGCACACGGTAGCTGATATCTGATGACAGCATCGTGACAGCACTATACCAAAGTAAATTGGCTTAACTAAGGCCGGTGCAAACATGAGGTGGTGCGGAGAGTTTCGTTTTCGTTTCGGTGAAGAAAAATTGCTATTCGGAATAATCGGTTGTTGATTAATATGATGTTGTGGAATAATGATCGATCATCTTATTTTAATGTGAAGTTGATAGTTTGAAAAAGTGTTGAATGTTGGATACAGCCATTTGGTCTCAAGTTGGTCGTGTCTGGTTGTTGAACTTGCCGTGTATCAATGACAAAAGTGCATTTTACAAATTATGGGTTTAAATCGAATATGTTAAATTACATATATGAAATTTTATTGTTAAAATCTAAAAACTGTGATTCATGATTTATTTGAAGAAAAAATATACGCTGCAGAAAAATGCAACTTGTAATTTATTTTCACGTTGAATTAAATATTTACATAAAAAAGCAATGATAAATTATGCAGCTCAGAAAATAAAAATTTGGTACTTATCGAATTTTATTTCATCTTTAATTGGTTTTATTGTTTTGAAAATTGTCTTTCAAAAAATAATCGTATGTAAAGAAACAAATTGTGAATAGGTCTTAAAATTTTTATGCCCTCAAACATAAAAATTTAAACGCATCCAATTAAATCAAATAATATAAAATGATAAAGAAAAAACGCTATAATAATAATACATCACAATTTTTTGACAATTCACCCCATACTTACGAAACGAATCATATTCATATGTACGTATCGAATTTGTCAAGTTTCGTCGCTGGCACGCATCATACGTAAGTTTTCCGTATTTTACGTGTATACAAATCGCATACGAAACCTCATTTCGATATTATCAAGATCGAATTTGAATGGTACAAGTGACCGGAAAACTGTTGATTCATTCGCCGTAATAACGCCGACTATAGCGAGTCGAACTCATAGCGCGTTTGTCGTTGTTTATTACAAGGTTCGTAGCTGAAACTTATAAATATGTATACTATAAGGGTGGAAACCCTCTCTACCGAACAATAGTGTTAAAAAAAAGTTCTGTTTTATTCTAGCGATAAAATAAAAGTGTGAAATAACATCGCGTTTGGTGGATGCGTGCATTTTTCAGTGGAAAAATTGAACGGTCGCAACTTATTATTAGCAGTTAGTAATACGTCTTATATTATAATGTTTCGTATATTATTAACCAACTTGTAACAGTTGAGTATACCTACTATTGTCGACATCCTGCTATGCCGAATTAAATAATTGATCCGAAAAAAAAAGGATCTTCTTTTCATATGGATGTTTTTTTTTGTGGTCAAAACACCTGCTCGAACTCGATATCCTCAGAAAAGGTCCATCGTATTGTTCCATTATGAACAGACCTTAAAATTTTATATCCATATCGAACAGAAGAGATCAATAGAGTTCAATTGCACGCCCAACGGTTACGGAAGGGTTAACGCAATTGACCCCGAAGATCAAACGTATGACAATAAATACGTTAACGTACAAACGATACGGGCTTAAAATCAAATTATCCACACCCTATGGGGATTTGGAGCGATTTGCTCGGAACGGTGCACCGTCATGCATTTTCTTAGCCTGTGGAAATTAAGATCAATTTCCCGAGGGAATTAAGTCGAAATCCCTAGCCCGAATTGTATATTCGGCGATCGCATCGACAAAGGTTGCGCAACAGTAAACAAGGATTTAGCGCTCGATCTAACTAAGATTGATGAGAGTCGTCAATTAAATTAAGGAGCCGTCAAACGGCTAACGTATGTGTACATACATCGTTCGATTTTTGTTACAAAAACAACCTCCACCCTTCCCCCCCGGTCAAATGGACTGGTGTTGACCCATAAAACTGTACAAAGTGCCCCGATCCATTTTCGTTACTTATCGAAATTTCCTATATAACTACGCTTGAGTTTCAGAGATTTGAAACTTTTTCATGTTTGCATATTCGAATGATTCAGATTAATATCGTTTGAAAAATATTTTTTATTCACTCGCGATAACGAATCCATTCATTTACACTGACGATTCATGTGTAAAATATCCAAAGATTGCTCATTCATTCATTTTTTTATCAGTGCATAATGTATAAAAAAATTAATTATTATCATTTTTATCTGACACTTTAATAAACTGTATTGATCAAACGAGAATTATCATTTGAATACGAATATCTAAAAGAAAATTAAACAAGCTTGTTCATTGTAATCCATACATTAAAAAAATTAACACACCCATTGATATGAGCGAAAAGCACATCATCAACAACAATAATAATTGGTTAGGAAACGTCCGCAGCTCGACCCCTGGTAATTCATTTCGAGCATTTTTTGTATTTTATTTTTTAATCTGATTCAACTCTAATATCAAATCGGTCATCTTCAATCACGCTTTCTCGTTTCGCAGATTGCGTGTCCGAGATGATTTTTACTCGCCAAGACGGTAGTGTACAAACTGCCGACGTTTCGACAATTATAACTGTAACCAATTTTAAAGGCAAGATAAACCGAGAGCGGTGATTACGCGTTACGTGATGGCCTCTGCTTTGCTTCTTTCTATTTTCATTATTATTATTTTTTTTTAGATGCTTTTTTTATAGTCACATGAAATACCTTCGTTCTGACATGAATCGTTTTATTTTTTTGAACCTTCAATTATTCGGTCGGTACATATTATAAGTGAAATCATTAATACTTCCTGAATTATGGATTGTGAAGATGGTTCTTTTTAAAAAAGAGTGATGATGGAGTGAGTGAGATTATGATTTTTTTTTTATTTAACTTTTTTCTATAGATTAATTTAACAATCATACATGAATTTTAATTTAAAAAAGTAGCTCAATAATATATATTATATTTCATAATAGAATTTTCCGAATTTTCATTTTGAAAAAATTGAAAAAAAATCTTAAATATATTTACTAATTATAATTATATGTACCTTTTCTATGGAAAATCATTTTCCGGAAGTAGTCAGATCGATCGTAGAATCGTAGCCCGTTATTCGAACGGCGATAAGTGGACATCGCAGACATCATTGCTTCGATTGTGTTTCTTTAACGCCGTAGCACTAAAAAAGAGCCGAAAGAAAATAAAACGACCGGTGGAAATAAAAAAAAGTAACACGAAATGGAATAAAAGCCGACCTCGCATTTGTTCGATAGGAACGAGAGTGCATTTTTCCATTAATTCTGGCGGAAGTGTCCACACATGCCCAGAAACAAAGGGTCGCCCTCATTTGAATATTACATGGGCGAAACGGGACGAGGGCTCGTCTCTGTTCTCTTTACACGTAGAGAACGATCTTTCGTAAATGAACTACCTGTCCGTATACATTTTTATTTTTAACTTTTAATTCGATTTTAATACAAAATCGATCTGTTACGTATTCAAATTTGTGCTTTTGAAGCGATTCCATTGAACCAATCGGTCGAAAAGCCGCAATTCCTATACATTCCGTTGATTGAAACCATCATACTAATTCCTATCGATTCATTACAACGACACGGTTGATTTGCACGACCGCAATCGGACCGAGTGACCGCTTCGAAACCAGGATATTAAAGCAAAACATCGTGTTTTATCGACTCATACTTGCCATAATTATTTACGTTGTAATTGCGCATATTAACATGCGCCCGGATAATCGAGGGCAAACTGGATCATAACACGAACCGCTTTCCGGTCGGTCGGCCTTTTTAAAATCCTCCGCATTACTTTTATTGTCGTCGTATTACACGCCGATTTGGTATGATTTATTCATGCCATATAAACAAGAGTGCATACCGCGAAACGCTCCGATTCAAAAGTCGGAAAATGCGTAAGTGAAAACGCGGAAAAGTATGCGGAAAACGCGCGTGTAAGGTCGCCGCGGTTATTCGAACTATGCATTCAGCGATTAGAAAAGTCGATTAGCATAAGGCAAAATTTATAATCGCGAGTAAATTCCCGCTTAATTACGCCTCCCCGCAAAACCACGGTAGAGTGGCGTGGCGTTTTTTCCGAGTTTTCCGAACTACGCTTTCGCCGGGAAAATCGAGCGTATTTGCATATTAAATCCGAATTTATATACGCGGCTCCTCCTTATCGAACAATACGCTGGGACTAATTAATTCAAGGTCCGCATTTAATTTTTAATTCTTTTTCGGACCCGCAATAAAATTCGTACGCGAGTCACAATACTACACTAATTTACCGGTCGCAATCGAGCTCGTTAATATTGAAATGAGACGCGCCCATATACGTGCGCAGCTGAATTTCTTAATAATATTAAAACGTACATACGCACAATTAAAATTATCTTATTTTTTAGAGAAAAAAAAACCCTCGCCTGCTCTCTATAATGCCATAAAATTTTATTGGTGCCGTTGTAAAATTTTTTCGTATGGCGAGAAGGTTAAACGGGCGTCGTCCAGGGCAAGAAAATGTTGAATATTGAACGCGCGGTTGATATGAAACGTCCAATTAAAATTTTTCCTTCGTAATATTTTCGGATTATTTTGATCGTTATGATATATGTGAATAGATTGCCTTCGTTTATGTCATTTTATTATACCCGTGATATAATGAATGTTTCATAATTCATAACCTTCAATACTTATCAGATACATAAAAAAATTTTCCACTTGAATTTACTAACATTTTTTTAATATGTTCTTGAATTTTTATTTGAAAATTCTATGCTTGAATATGCTATAATGTTATGCTTGAATATGCTTTTTAATGTTCTTCACATCAAAGTTGAAGATCATCATAGAAAATTTGATTCACAGTACAAATTGATGATCTCGCTCTCTTGTCAAACTAGTCTATTTTCTACAATTTTTCTTCAACAATGTCCTCGTTCTATCAGATCACGTCTACCAGTTTTTTCCTTTGAATTATTATTTGAAGCATCTTGTACTTATTATCTCCTATTAAATTTATAAATAAACCTCTTTATCATTGAGAAAAAAATTCTATAAAAGTGCAACAAGACGTTATCGCATTTAAACGTGATACACATTTTAACAATTCCATTTGTTTAAAAAAAATGTCCCGAGCACATAGATTTACGGAATAAAAAAAATAAATGCATCGATGCACTTATGCGGAAGTCGATGTCGTGCTTTTACCACTTTTCTAGTGTCAATGCGCGGACACGCATTGTCACTTTATTGCATTACTCTGTCAGGACGACGACACCACCAACAGCAACATAACAACGTCGACAACAACAACAAAAACAACCGTTGGGCGTTTACAAAACGATGTCGTCCGAGAGAGATAAGGCGTCGAACGACAATCCACGTGAAACGGTTCGTCCACGGAAGCTTCTCACCGAATAGGATTCCATAGAATTTAAATAATTTATGCGTATGTGTAGGAGGACCATTTAACTCGTTCAACCATCAAAAAGCATATCCTTTTGAATATTTTTTAATAAAAAACGTTCAATAAATATCATATATGGGGACAGTTTAAGCATGCACTCAATAAAATCGATGTGAATTTATCCTGAGCATTTAATAAAATTAGTGTGTATTAAAAAAAGTAATGTTGTGCACTTACACGATCATTGAAATGTATGTATTCGAAAAAATATTTTGATAATTGAAAAAATATCTGTATCTTTAAATTAATAAAATGTGCATTAGAATGAATATAAATAAAGGAACGGCAACGCTGAAAACGCGAACAGATTGAAATTCCAAACGCACGACCATTATTCACATCTTTCATAATAATAGAATCAAAATGGACCAAACTGTTAAATTGTGATTAAAATTTAACTAAATTAAAATTTTAACAAAAGGAAACATTGACAATTGTATTGTATTGTCTATAGAGGAAGACTTTACTCTGGCGACGTTACCACCTCTCGATCATTTCTATCCTCAAACTATTTTTTCTATTGTTCATTTTTTATTTTTTAATACTCACTTTAAATGCACATTTTTTTTTCATTGCACACTACAAACAAAATAACACTCAATACGAGATTCTTAAATGCCCCAAAAATAATACACATCGCATATTATTATAATTCATTTTAAAGCACAGTCTACACTTTTTCAATACACCGCCAAATCTCACCCTAAATATATTGACGAAAAACACAACTTTGAGTGGAACCCGGCGAAATTTTCCATATTTCTCGGAGGCATAAAATTTAAATTAAACATCCGAAGTTTTCTCGTATCGGAACGATCATATTGTATCCACAACAAGTATAATTTATATGCAAATAATTTCGGGTAAAAGTTACGCCGCGGCTGGGTGGTGCAGCCATGCGTTCAGCGCTAAGGGGGATTTATTATCCTCAAGCCTGTGCTTCACCGAACTTTTAGTTATGACTAATACGCTCGCGAAAACTTAGCACAACGGCGGCCAAAGTGTTTCGCGCACAATTCGTGCCCGTGGAAGACAATCTCGAAGAAACTTGTAATGTTTCCGCTTTGCTGGTAATCGAGGGCACTAATCAAAACTGCGACAATTGTCGCGAAATAAAGTGATCCGGCTGCGTGACCTATGTATGTCTTGTTATTTGTTCGCTCGGAGCCTTGACTGGCGTAACTTTGTGTCCAATTATATTATATGGAATGATTGTTTAATTTTTTTTGATGATTTTATATAGAATCGAAATGATAATAGAAAGCTCTTCTTATATTATGTAGCTGAAAAGTGAAATGAACAATTTCTATTGAAAAAATATTACAGCTGTAATATCAAACGATTGATCAATATTTAAAATACATGTTATCGTTCCATATTGATACATTTGTTCATTTTCATAATTGATACAATTATCTCAATGAAAATTCAAATATTTTTCCAAGACTTAGTAAGATAATTATAATAATATAATAAGATAACGATAAATGAGATAAATGAAATAAGTATAAAAACGACTTTTTAATTTCTGCCAACACCTGTGCAAATGTCGCACCAACAACCTCTAAGATACTAGTCAAACAAATAGTATCTTTGCTATTCGTTCTGCTACACGTTTCATTAATTCTTAACATTTTTTGATTATTTTCTCAATCGATTTCTTTATAATACAAAATCGATTATTTACTTCATTTCTTGAACGATTCATATACTTCATCCATTCAAAAGAGAATACTTTCGACACCATCTCACATAATATTCAAATACAATTCTTCCCATCACACTTAATTCAATTGTATCCAAACTGTATATTAACACGATTACATTACACATTTTCCTACACTAGTGAAGTGCATGCACTTCAAGCGAGGGCGGGTCCGCGAAAGGGCCCCCGCGCTAAACGATGCATTATTTATTGACGACGAGCACTCGATAATGTAATCAATTATGCTTTTCGATTTATTATTTAGGTAGAAGGAAACCCACAAATCATTCGAATTGCATTTTGCATGGCTAAAACGGTGTACGGCTGATATAACGTCGCGCAAAAGTTTCGTTTCACCGCATATACACTCGGCTGTAATATGTGGGAAAATTGTGTCGTAATCGAAAATAAACACACGTATACACAGTGGTGTATTTCGAATTTTCGATATTGAAAGGAAGTCGTATTTCTATTATTTTTTTTCGATAGACAAAATCACATAGGTTTCTGTTCGTTTTGAGTTTTCTTTCATCGTGCATAAATATATGGCATGGGGAAACGTTTCTATTTCATCGTTAAGGCTTCCATACTATATTTTTCAATATACGAATTTTCTGAAAATGTATTATATTTTCGTTTATTCCTTTTGCGATGTAACAAATCTCGCACGAACTAGGCGTTTGCATTATTCACAGTAAACATTTTAACTAGATTGCTGGAGAAAGATTATCATACGACGCTAGAAAACACGACAACATTTTCAAAATTCCCGCATTTATACGTAAATGAAATCGTTTAAATTCACATTTTCATCAAATTGACATCCTTTTCGAAAACATGTCACGATGAAATGCACATTCACCTCCGAAATGTATAAAAATATCTTGAAGTGAACGTACGCTCCATATACAGCCTCTAATGCTGAATTTAAGCAAAATTTTGTTTGTTTTTGAAATCTATTTTCGTTTTCAATGACAATGAATGCATAATAGTAAACAGGATGACATTTATTCTATACATTCATCCTTGATCATCAAAAGTGCGCCATTCGAATCATGCAGACGTTCACTTCAAACGACGCCATTTCAGATCTAGAAAATCAGCATTTATCTGCATTGAAATCTTAAAAGAGCGCCCTATGGGTGTTTTTAACAAGCCTGAACTGCCTTACGGCCCATATATTTCGGTATATATGACGCCCTCGATCAATCTTAATCCAATTAAACGACCGGCAATTGTACACACCGTTCCGCGTGTTTTATTTTCACGCACTCGTCTCCCGAATTCGGTTTTTATTTCGCATGCTAACAAGATTTACGGGGATAATTTCCATTAGGCCGTTTTGATACGTTCGATGTGCGCCGAGATAGGGAAGCGCGTCGAGATTTATGACTGGCCTGCTAAATATGCATAGAACTTTATACGCGGCGTGGTGTGGGTCGGCTTTAGATTCGAGCACCGTAATTAATTGATAATGTCACTCAGCAGACCTATTGCCGTTCGATCGGGAAAGCGTTGCAAATTGATTCCGTTGCACCCGAAGGTGCTTTTCGCGGTACCCAATTAACACTGGCTTTACACCGAGGAGAGTCATTTGTACCGGCAAATTGCCTTCAATCAATTCCGAATAAATATGGAACGAGCGTTTCTGCTAGTGTCGACCTCACGAATCGTTTATGCATAATTAAGCCGGCTCCTAAGAAGACTTCATGGTAACTTGTTTTCGAAATCAGATTAACGAAAACGGTCCGGGACCGCTTTGAATATAATGGCGGCTCGTTATCGATACGGGATGAACATTATATTCGTATTAAACAATCGTTGAAAAAATCACGGCCGTGATGATAGAGTGCGTGTCAATATTTGAATAATGCGTGCCATCAAAAGGTTCTCATGGGATGTGTGAATAGTTCGAAATTAATAAGACAATCTTGCGTTGATTGCATACTGGTGTTCAGAGTTATTATGGTACTGCTTTATTTTTTACAAGTAAAATTGCAAGTATTCAACGTTTTTCAATATATTTAGAGAATATTTCAATCCCTCGACGAACAAAGCCTTGATTTTTTGACTCCCAACCGATAGTGATCATTTTGAAAGTACAAAATCAATCTTCACAACTATTGTTTCTGCTGATATATCACACATATGATTGATTCGCGCCACGAAAAAAAGCTTTAACGAACCAACAAATTCGAAAATTCGACCAGACAATCCATCGTATCGTTAGATCAGGAACCAAATGTGAATTTATTACAATCGTGACTTTCTAATATTTATATCAAACAATGCGCATCTCACTAACAATACATATGTACATCTCACTCGCATGATCAATATATCGAAAACACACTCCATTTACATACACAAAAAATACAAATTCTATCAATCAGGATATTTATGTTTTTTTATATAAAAAATAATTAATTATTGCACATTATTTTTAATATGATTTATATTCAACATTTTCACATTTGTATCAATGTTTTTTTTTATTCAACCATTATATATATAATATAAAAAATATATGTTAGATTCATCCCCTATACAGGATCCATCTAAGACCCTACATTATACAAAAATCGGATAGACAACACCACTTATAAAATATTCTGAAACGAGCTTACGTATGATTCGGACGGGGGCGCACTTTTTCGCGTCGGGGGCCCCGGGGGCGTAGGCGCCACAATGGGCCTCGCCCCCATAACTAATATAGGCTTACAAACGGGAGAGAACACTGGAATTAAATTAGAGCTGATGTGACACCCAAACTGGGCCTGACAGCTCCACTAACCGGCTTGCTTTGTCCGGGCCGAACAAACGCGTCGGAAAAACTCGAAGCGCGCAAACATTTCCAATTCGCGTGTATGGATCTGTGTGTTTGTGTGTTCCGCTTGTTATTATTATATATTATATATGGGGGACGTATAAAAGCGGACGTGCGTTTTGATTAATTTTCACTATGTGCGATTTTCGCTTCAAAAATAGAACGGAATAACACGCGTATAAATCTCAGGTTATTGCTGGAATTCGGTGAAAGTCTTGCGTCTGGATCGGTTATTTTGATTGACTGTTTCGTGAGGGTTTCGATAGGTTTTACAATTTGAGTGTTTGTTGTTTTGTTTTTTGTAGAAATCGGTGATTTTATAATGCAAAATAATCTTAGATTAGTGATAATTTGATGTCTTATGAATTGTATCTACAGCTTAACTGGATTTATATGAAAATCGATAACTTGAAACAATTCAGTAAAAAATCATTTCACCATTAATTTTCCGAAAATATATTTCTAAAAATATCAGATAGACTAATCTTATAACAGGCTTTATATAAGCTAAATGTAATCATAATGATTATCTTCATGAATCAAATTTGGTTTTAATTAGGCAGTATGTAATAGAGATTATTGCTTTACTAATCAAATACAAATGTAGGTCTTCAAAACAATTGATTTTGATGTATGCTCTAATGATTTCCTAGTCACCTGCCCACACGCATAGTGCAATCGTAAAACTCCAAGTCAATTTCCTAATAAACACGGTTTCTGATTAAGTCGAGTTATCTCGCATAAAGTTCAGGTCATCCGGATCGGCAATCGAATATATTTATGTATAGTGTCCGTTTACGGCCATACCGTTATATTCCGCATTGTAAAATTAAATTTTATCGTCTGCCCGTTTACGACGATAAGCTAATTAATTTAATATCATTAAATTGAACACTGACACGCTAGTGCTTTATCGAAAATTCAAATTGGAAAAAAAGCAGCTGACCTATGTTTTATCTTAGTGGCCCAGGGCTCATAAAATCATTAAAACGGCCCTGCTTGCAATTATGTATTTTTCGATAGTGAACCAACGACGACTTCGCTATCAACGCACTGGATGCGATTTAGTTCAGGGACAACGTATCGCTCAAATTTACATTTTTCATATGAAAATAAACAATCAAAAGAACTTACATAATTATTTACATTATAATTTTCATAATATCAAAAAAATTCCCTCTGCTCAGAATGAGTAAAAATCTGTTTGAAAACTCGCTAAAGTATAAATTGGTTAATCTAGAAAATTTTTTTAAACTATTAAAATACTGATAACCTGATATGATTTATCAAAAGATAATATCAGTATCTAATCCTTTAAAAGTTATATTTTCTTTACTTCCTAAATCGTGCAATGATCGCTATATTTGCAGCATAAATTTATTAAAATATTATAATTTGAAAAAAAAGTTAATTCTCAATAAACGCTAATTAATCAGATTCTCCTTCGTACAAACATTTAATTTTCATCAGCCAACGCAGACATCACATATCGACTTTACACAAATCGTACGCGACACGACCGTTCGGCGTCATGTGCGCAAAGTAACCCCAGTCCCAACGGAGACGTATCATTATCGATTCCAAATCGGAACTAAATCCCGGGTGACCGCTCGGTTTCATCCACGGCGGGTGCATGAGGTATCATTTGTCGTAAATTAGGCCAATTTGGACCGGGAACATGGGACGGCCGAAATTCCGTATCGATTCGTCTCGGACCCACGAAGGGCCAAAATGTGACTCATCGATTATGCGGGCCATGAAACAATTCGAAAAAATTTGGATAATGCGCGTTGAATGAGTGTCTGTCATTTCGGTTTTTACAATCGATGGAAATATATATGTTTTCATAAAAATTTTAATCTCGCCGCAGCGCAAAAAGGGCTTCTGATCTACAATGGACCATGTGGAGTATCATGTCCACGATGGCTGCGGTTGAACGCCGAATAAGCGAAAGATCCTTTTGTCGCAGATTTGTATGCGCTATGTAAATTTGTAAAGGCGCTCCACAAAGGGACCGGGCATCCATCACTGGCGTGTTATTTTAAATTTAAAAAGGACGAAACAAGAAGTATTAAGATATCATTTCCAGTTCTCTTTCAGGGCCGGCTCCTTGATTTGTAACACTTTGCCACGGCTGAATGGCCGTCAGTCGCGACCCACCCCTGGCAGTTGATTCCTAAGTTCTGGCCCCAGGCCGTAATAAATTCGTACGACCGGTTGTGTTTGGATGCAGGACATCATTTTGTTTTTATCTCGTCGTTTCTGATGTTTATTCAGCGCGTATTTGGTACAAAAGGCTTTTGGGCATTGTGCACACGGCGATTACAAAACGCTCGCGCTATAGAAAAGCGAGAGTATGAAAAGTCACGAAATATTTACTGCGTATTACAAAACGCGATCGAGTTCTCGGCGTTTATGATGTAAAATGAGCGAATGTGTTATTTGGAATGATTGAATTTCAATTCGAGTCTTACGATTGTTGGCGATTCTCAGAACAGACGTATTGATAGCATTAACCGACGTGGTAAAATGACTACACAATACAATTATATGAATGAGTTGTTCAGTGATATAATATATAAATGATTTAATTCGATACGTCCAAAATAATCTGTAATAAATAGATCCATATTATTCCTTTCGGAAAACAATAAAACGATTCGAACAGTTTTATGAATATTTTAGCGTCGGCTGATTGATGCGTGAATGATTAGAATCGCGTGCTGAAAAGCTCCAAAATTTGAATGTATAATTGGATTATAAAGCACAATTGATAACCGAAAAACTATCCGAATTCAAATTACGACGGAATTTTGAAAAACGGAACGCCGCCGTTTAATCGCGTGCGTTTGAAAGTTCGAAGTTTGGCGCGCAAATCAATCGGTCAACGAATGTCGATCGGTTGAATATCAATTATTTCCGAACGAACTCTATATAGACAAACTGGATTTTCTATGAAATGTTCTCACGTGACCGCCTGTAATAAACCCTGTAAATTATGGATGATAATTCAAAACGAGGGTTGCGTTCCCGCGACCGTCTCTAACCAGCACTGGGTGGTGTCAAAACGCGATACCGCTTTTATACAGTTATTATAGACTAGAATCGAATATGATTTCATATTAATTAATATCCGTGGTTAATTATTCGAGACTTAATTTATTTTGATTCGTTCCAGAATTGTATTCAAATAAGATTAATAATATAATATGCGGTGAAACTTCAACATGCAGCTTATGTAATGTCCATTAGAGAAAAGGCTTTTATGAGGTGTTTGGAAGTTTATGTATTTTCCTATATTGCATAGTTTAAATTCTAAAATGATCTATTACTTTAATGTTAACAGTAAACAATAATTTTCATTTATTAACAGTGCAACTTGCCGCTTAACTTTAATGAATAATAAAAATCGACATATTCAATAAGCTTAAACCGTTAATCTAATTTTGATATTTTTGTATAATAATTGATTCCAATTCTAAAATGAATGTTATTAAATATTCGAACTGTCCGTTTCTAAAGAAACAGAATTGTAATAACAAAAAAGTCAAATAAATAAATGATTGTGCACCGTTCGTCCAGTCACCGCATTCAGATCCCGTTATCGCACCGAAATGTTGTAATATCCCGTCTCTCTATTGATTTAATTAAGACCGTGAGACATTGAAAAATGCCTAATTTGATATAGTAGACTTGCTGTTGCCATCTCAGGTTACGTATTCATACAAAAACGCAGTGGTGTATCAACAAATTTTTATCCCTTCTCCGATTTTTTTATTTCAAATTCAGGTTGATATAATACAAAAAAATCGGTGAAGACCGCATCATCATCGTAAATTTTTTGTGCTACCAAAACCCCTAAACGCTCACCCTTATTAATCCTCATAACATATCACATCAAAAACGTCCGAGGCCATCCCATATCAAAGATTTTCAATTACCAGGTCAAGTGCCGAAGCGGAGCCTTCCAGTGCATAGTTACGCCACTGCGAGTGGAGCAAAAAGAAAAACGGGTTGCACGTGTGATTGATTAGGCCGCATCCGAAGCACACTCCGTACACTAGAAAAATCTAAATTAACCCGAAGACTAATGATGATGATGATGACGACGCCAGACTTTCGTGGCCCGCGAAGGCCCGTGGCGCTTTTCGATAATCAAATTTGGCGATGGCGAAGTTATCGGGGGCCCTCGATTTAAATATTTACAATTGTTTCGCTTTCGCTGCCGTGTTTGCGCGACCCCCGCAGAATAATATATTAGAATTTCGCCGATGTGCCCAAGTTGAGGTATTAACTTTTTGAACAAGCTTCTACAGTTTATACGTCCCTCCGATCCGCGGAGAGGTTTCTTAACCTTTTCGAAATTGGGGCTTTCGTTTATCTTTTTTTTAATGACATCGTTTTTTTTTCGGTGAAAAAGTTAGGAGAAATTTAATATTTTTTGGTAAGATGAAACTTTTGTTTTGTATTTTTTTATTTGCATAATCCGTAATATGTATAGCGTCCAATGAGATGTTCAAATAGAAGAAGGTAAATTCCAAGTAGTTGAATACTGAAACCAACCCTTAATAAATGTTTCCAGGTCAGAAATACGTGGGCAAATCTATCTACTAACCGTACCACATATCACTTAACTTCACTGATCGGTGGAAATCACTACATTCAACAAACATTACAATTATCCTCAAATATTAATTTTATTCGAACTACAAAAAACATGAATCTTTTTTTAGAGCACTGATTGAGAACCTTTTTCTATAGGCTTAGGCGGATATGCCGAATTCGAAAAGATTTCTCTTGTACGGCCTTCGGGATCCTAAGTTCGTACCCTTTTCCGGGTAACGTTTAAATAACATTAATTCAACATTATGTACTTTTTTCCTACGCACACATCCTCGAATCCTTTACGTAAACCCCTCGACGATTTCACATAAGAAGATCGAATTATTTTGAATGCGTTACTACTGTAGAAAATCGAATAAAATGTATACTGTGTCGAATCGTAGATGTATGAGAGTTCAAGTAAGCACTCCTCGATAGATATAATTCTGAATGAAATAAAACGCTAACTATTAATAAAGATATTCGATGACTGGGCGTCTTTCACGAAAACGGTACAGTTTCATTTGCATTAATATGAAATTTATCACCATTTAAGGCTTTAAACGAAAAGTGCACGGTCACCTAATTATTTTAACGAATGAATAATTTGCGGAGAGATAAAAACTCGCACTCGTAACGTAATAACGTCTTCGCGCATATATTGAATCACTTTCGATCTAATTATGAATCATTATATCAATGTCGTGTAAACATGCATTATTCATGCTACAATGATACATTTCGGCTATTTGTAATAATTGAAATTCGATCCGATGAATTCCGAAAAAAAATCAATCACACTTAAATATAACACATTATCAAAAATTAATGAGTAACACAATAAAATGGCACGCGATGAAACATAGTTCTCCACGATTCGAACACTTTTTTTTATAATAATGACCTCAGAAGGTCGAATCGAACAGACCAGACTAATAATTTATCCCGGCTAGTTCAAAAACTACACACCCTCTCAACCGCAAAAACCCTACATATAGCCTGATACTGGCGACGAAAATTTTAAATTGAATTCAAAAGATAAAACTCGAACGTCATAAATTAACAATTTCGAAATTATCATACGGCTTTCCATGTGTAATAATAATCGACGACCTCACGAAGATTTTCTATCGGTAATCTATCAAATTGACAACAGCAGAAACGCTGATGAAAATTCGTCCATATTCATGGTGTGTCCTGTAGTCATTACTGAAATTGAGCGATTATAAATCCATCGATCGGTAAACGCAATGTTGTATATCCAAGTGTGTATATTAGTGGCTCGTTCTGTCCATTTCGGCGTTAATTATTCCACACGTACATAATGGTCGTACAAATTCACACGACCGGTCCTCGACTCACAGTTTTCGACTCTTATGAAGACATTGTTCCCAAATCGGCTTATTACAGTGTTATTCAAAGTTTGGGTCGCATATTAGAAAAGTCTATTTATACCATAAAAAAGGATGTGAACTAATCCTCCATATAATAATAGCGCTATTCTGTCTGTCTGTCTGTCTGTCTGTGTGGGGTCACGCTAGAAATTATGCACTGAATTACATCCTTTGCCAATGTGCGTTAAGGACTATTTCAGCGTTCACATTTTCACGCTAAAAATTATGCACTATTCGAAATTGGAAATTTTTGTTTTTTATTTGAATTTGAATTATAATATTTGAATTTGAATTATAAATATTTTTTTTACATTTGAATTTAAGTAATTTTTATTTTGATTATTATACATATTAGGTGTACCGGAAAAAAATCCATTTTTTTTAAACATAATAAAAATTTATATTAGGGGTATCGGAAAAAAATTCCATTTTTTTTAAACATAATAAAAAAATATTTATATATATTTACGGGCATATAGTAATTATACAATATAATCGCCATCATTATTTAGGACTGTCTGCCATCTATTAGGCAGCTTTTCGATCCCTTTTTTGTAAAATATGGAAGCTTTGATGCAAAATATGAATTTAAATGGTTTTCTAAATTTTTTTTCACCCTGTTGACTTTTTTTTTTCCCTTAGTGAATGCTCCAAGAACATAAACAAATAAAAAAATCTGATGGCGCGAGATCTGGTGAACAAAGGAAGATGATTTTGAACTTCGAAATTTAATTCGGCAATTTTCCCACATTAAAAAAAAAAAAATGTAAAGCATCTAGCATAGTACCTCCTGGGTGATGTGGAAATCTATGCTTTATTAGATAAATTAATATTAAATTAAAATAAATATTGTAATATCTACAAAATATTCTATAATATTTTATATAATAAATTAAATAAACATTTCACATTTTCAACTATATTCAACGGGTAAATATACTGTCATTATATTGTATTTTCAAAATTTTTCCTCAAATCACGCGTGCGATGTTATAACATCGGGCCTACCGCTCGTTATTTTATAACAACGAAAGAAAATATTTATATGCTATTTTATACTTTGAAATAAAATACAATTTTAATGATCATAATTTTTTTGTATTTCCGCGTATATATTCTTTTTTTATATACTGATTATCAGTCCAAATAAAGTGTTTCAATAAGTATATGCAACATATACGCGGAAGCAAGACTTCATATTATAATTTTTGTTAAATGTTAATTGGTAAGCTCAATTTCGCGCAAAACTATAATAAAAGATTCAATATTATATATTTTTAAAGAAGGAAATATTTGAATTAAATAAAGTTAGTCGATTATCTTTATTACAATAAAATTAATGTTGAAAACTCCTTTCATTTTTTTTTTCGCACTAATGCCACTATAAAAATTTCACTTCAATAAATAGCTTTGATATTCTCACTTTTTCATACTTATAAGTTTATCAATGAGATAATTATCTATTTTATATCACAGAATTTGAAATATGAGTCGAACGTCACAATCCAGGTGTGATCCGTCCCACGTTTTGAACATCGTCGTACGTATCGCTTTAACACCGCAATGCGTGAGGAGCGTAGTTTTTTTTATTCCATTTGGAAATTAAATGTGAATGTGTAATGAGGATGAAATTACTAGGAACCGTTCCTTTTGTATTCAAATTGAAATTACAGGCCAGCCGCTATTGGGCCGTGTGGCGAGCGGTAATTAGAATGAAAATTGCTCGAAGGTTATTTACTTCGCCATGGATCCTTGAACTCATCTCAGGAGGTAAAGGGTGAAGGCCGGTCAGGGATGACCGTATGGCCAAATCTGCGAAAAGGTAAATTTAATCAATTCGGGGTCATAGAATTGGAATACTTGATGTGTCTTTTTGACAAATTATATGAATTTTTTTCGATGTGATATGATGTCATTGAAAAATTACAAGTACAGCTATAATTTATCGAATTTTTCAGTAAAATTAAATAATATTCGCATGTGAAAAGTATTATTACAATGTAAAATTACATAGGACATTTAGACAAATCTAGTTTCTTCGTAATTCGGTAGATATTTCGATTTCATTATTTTTTTGTATGGCGCAATTGTTTCGCTATAAAAAAATCTTTGATACAGAATTTCAGAATGGTGTTCGTAAATAAATAACTGCTTTTTCATATACCGATTCCTTTTCGTTACTCATTCAACACGTTATTCATGCCTATAGAGTTCGTTCTCGACCGAATTTAACCGCGCAACTTTCGTTTGATTCTTCCGAAACCATCGCTCATTCCAAAATACGACATAATTCACGTACTCGTTAGAAATGCGTCCACGAAAATATATTTATTTATATACAGACGGATTATGACTTTTGTACATTATCAATAACATACTTAAAAAAAAACACTTGAAAGTCTTGTAAGAAATTTCTTTGAACACTTAAAAACTAACCACGTTACGGTCGCGTTCTAATAATATCTTTTTAGTGTTAAGTGATCAAAGTTAATTTTAAACAAGTTCTGTTAATTTCGATCTACATGTATATTGTGATTCAAGAAAGAGTATATCTTATGATTTGGAATGTGTTTATTGATGAAAAGCTGATTTATTGTAGTGTAAATATTATTTTAAACGAAATGTTTATAAATAAATGAAAGTTGTAGACATTCAATGCCCGAAAACGATATTGATTATTAAATCGAAGATACAAACATCATTAAAATTAAAATATATTTATACGAAGTAATCTGATTACGTTCATAATTGAAATCAAACGAAATTCGAAATTTATGAAATAAAGAACGAATTATTGAATGAATGATATATAATACATTTCATTGAAATTAAATTGAAAATTATCTATATTTGTAATACTCGTTTACTTAGAATCCATTGTTGATTTTAAATACTTAATACAAACTTATCTAATCATAAATTAAATTAAATTCAAAACACATAAAAATCGAAAATACCTAAAAGAAAAAATAATTTTTCTTATTCATCAGAATACGTCTAAAATAAAATTTTGAAATCTAAAATTTTATTGCACTATCGATAGAACCTCAAAAAATTCAAAATACCCGAAATCGAAAATATCTAAAAGAAAAAATAATTCTTCTTATTCATCAGAATACGTCTAAAATAAAATTTTGAAATCTAAAATTTTATCGCACTATCGATAAGACCTCAAAAAATTCAAAATACCCGAAATCGAAAATATCTAAAAGAAAAAATAATTCTTCTTATTCATCAGAATACGTCTAAAATAAAATTTTGAAATCTAAAATTTTATCGCACTATCGATAAATCCTCAAAAAATTCAAAATACCCAAAATCGAGAACATCCTGTACACTACAAGGTGATCTAGCCTCTATAGTGAGCATCACCGAATTTATGTTTTCAGAATCGTCGTGTACACGCGCGGAAATATGCGGCGACGGGCGCGATGGCGTGTTAATGCGCAACTAAATCAAGCGTTCCCGCTTTCGAGATCGCAATAATGCCCGTCGGAAAAATTCAATTCCGGTATTAATCTAGGCCCCTCGCCTCCGTTGGGCCTAGACTGGGCCCGGGCGTCGAATTTTCGGCGGGCGACCGCACTAAATCGGTCGGTTTCACCGTAATTTACGCGACGCATGGTCACCCTAATAACTGATGGAGCTTTCGTGAAAGACATAATATTTTCTATTAGGGAAAAGTGTGTGGTGTTTTTCTTTGATGATGGGTGTTATATTGGGTTTCGTGCGAGGTTGGATGTTGGATGAGAATAGTAAGGTCGATTTATATCGTGTGAGTTTTTATTGTAGAGAGTGTATTAGAGTTTTGTTTATGTTGCATAAGTGTGCTTGAGTATTTGCTTAACAATAACCTTGCGAATTCGATTTATCTATAGAATTTTTATGCATCGAAACGTAATCACATTGCGTAACATTAATCTGACTCTTCATACTTGTTGATTTAAAATGACTTTTTATCGATCTTCTCATAAATGTACCAGATATCCAGATTAGTTATCTGATACAGTTTTCTATTTATGATTACACAAAAAAAAATTAGATAACACAACAAACTCACAAATTCCCACACCTAACATCAGATTTTCGACCAATATTTTTTCTCGATTTATTCATACAATTCTAACGCATTTTCCTCCTCAACATCAACAACTCCAAACACCACACACACCTACAATTCGGGCAACCTTCGTTACACCACTGGCCGACAATACCACGTACATCCACGTGGAATACGCGTGCGCAGTATATTATACGCACAATTCGAATAATTCAACGATAGCATCTCTCATTTTCGAGCCGCGGTCGTCGTCTTTGCCGTGACTGTCTCCAATAGCCGTTCGTGTATTTTTATGTGGGCCCTTAATAACGAAAAGCGACCACCATTTCGAATGTGTCCCCGCCACGTTAGGCCGAATTATTGCGGCCCCCTGAAAAAGGTATAATATAATTCATGCGTGCCCCCTGAAAACCTCGAATTTCAATTTCGAACCCCCTTACGCACCCAATTAAGCGCGTCTATTCGATTCCGATAGTTTCGAGTTTGAGTTTTATTATCGTGTGGTTGTAAGGTGTGGGAGTGATGTTAAATTTTCTAGGTTTTGCTATAAAATTTGTCAATTAAGATTCTATTTTTTTATAATATGCCTTGTGTTGAATAAAGCATTTTGAGGTTGAGTAATGAAAATGTTCTTGTCAAATGGTCTCAGTTCAATGAAATAGGTTTGGTCACCTATCCAAGTATTAACTCCACCCTTTATCGCTTAACTCGGATAATTAATGAGAATTAGTGCATTTGACATGTCGACGAGTTTCATTTATTTGTCGTTAATTAAAATTGATTGTATTCAGGGATGTATTTATATATTATATATTAATATGAAATTGTGAACGGAATTACGCCTGAAGCAGCAATTTTCAGAAAACCAAATTGAAAAAAAGGGTAATTTGAAATAATATTTTTTATAGTTTTACACCTTTTACAAATTTATTATTTTCAGACAGGTGTTAAAAATATTTGTGTATTTTCTTTCAGGGTGTGCTATAATTTGTATTTACCTAAGGGCATAGAATAAATTAATACACATCTGAATATACTTATTAATTATACTTACAATTAGTAATTCTTATTTTTTCTGTAATCTTTTAGTCGCGTTATGATATAATACAATTTACACTCATTCAATTCAAAATGCAGAACACGCAAACAAAAAAAATCACACAATCAATATTATATAAACAGAAATTACTTTAAATCGAAAGTATCCGAAAATACATTAACCGACTTTTCGCAACCCAATTTCTCAACTCAATACCGTTTCAAAATTTCCAAGGACCTCAAATGAAACAATCATCACCACACCGAACCCACCTCAACAAGCGCACGACAACTCCAATTTCGACACCGACCAAAACTCCAAAATACCACACACCACCACCACCAACACCACACACAACCTGAAAACACACATTTTTCTCAAAAATCAAACACACGCGGAAATGTGTCGTTTCGATAGTGTTATGTGGGTGCGAGCGCAGACCGTCGTTGGCGCCGGTCGCCATTGTGGTCCGTTCGCAGTGATTGGCACCTGTCTGACACTTTAATACTTAATTAACTGCTAAATTAACACGACGAGGCTTACCGAGAATCGCATTCGAACCCGTCAGAGGCTTCCGATGGGGGCCCGCGGTCCGAAGTCGACTCGTATGCAAATTATAGTGTTTCGCTACTTGGGTTCGAATTCGATTGATTTTTTTTTAATTTGAATTGTTCGGATGAGATTATGTGTTTATGATTGTTAATGAATATGTTTGAGTTATTAAAAATTTTGTTGTTCTAAGTACGCTTTAAAATTAATATGGGAAATATTCTGTTTGTCGTTAATTTTATGTTCATTATCGTACTGAAAATATGAAAGTTTATATATTAAAATTAATTCGATTACTTCTCGACGTAATTGTTTAGTTAGTGTCACCGTGGGAATAATTGTAATATAAATTAACTTTATGTGTTTACTTGTTATTTTGAGACTTTCGTAAAATGTCTTCACATTAACTTGGCTTTTTTATTTACTAAACGTTTCAAATGTTTTGAATATAATATGACACTAATGATAAATTGTTTAGTATTATTAGACATACTGGATTTCACCGACTGCCGATATTAAGTGACATTTAGTGCGGTCAGTAAATGAACACATTCGTGTATCGTTAATCTGGAACCAATTAACAATAAATGGTTTTTTAAAATCACTTATTAATCTCAATGAGTAACATAACTTTCGATGATATCAGAAAGATCATGTATTTCAAAGGACATTATATACGTTTCATGATTAAAAATCATTAACATTACTCGTTTCAACGACTATCGCAAATGTTACAAGAACAACGTGATTTTTTCGTGTTAATTACTCGACAAAACACACAAGTACATAAAATAAAGGTTTGAAAATCTCTGCTGTACCGCAAATGCTTACTTTCAGTCCGACGTTAAATAAATTGTCCCTGAAGCAGCGCGTAAAAGCGCTAATTGGCGCCAGTGAACGTATTTCGAAAAATTCAATTTAAACGTTTTATTCAGAAAAAAAATACATATACACTCCCGCGTATCGCAATTAAAATAAATCGACCGAGTTTTATTCGGGAGGAAATCCTGATTAATTAAATCACCACATGTAAAAATACACAAATATGTTACACATCTTTCAAATCCATATGATTTATCGTCTATTTAGAAACACTACGCAAATTGCCTCAGATTATCAAATCATGAATTTTATTGACATTTGGCGCTATCACTATTCAGACGGGTAACCACATCCGGTCATTCATGAAAAACACGTAACAATTGAATCATTGATAAATTGAATTAATTTTTAATACAATATTTATAAAAGCCCGTTTCAAAGTCAAGTCTCACGCAGCGGCCGACCTCAAAAGATTCCGTCCAAAATTATATACTAATATTTGAATGAGCAATCAGCCCGAAACATCCAGAGTACATAAACCTAAATATGGTCCGAGTTTAATTTATTTAACCGAAAGAAATCAAAGCGGCCAGAACACCTTTGGTATACAGCGCAGTATCCAACGCGTCCGGGTCACTTCACACTCGAACCGCGTTAATTGAGGCACGAGTAAAAACGACTCCGCGTTAATTGACCTAATCAACAGCTGGCGGGTAAAAGCCCTGACGGTCCGACCGAAAAAAAATTTATATTATTTTTCCACCTTTGTGTCGGAAAAAGAGCGAGTCTATCGCGAATTCGACGCTGGCCGCACGGGAAAAAAAAACGCATATAAATCAAACGAATAAAAGAGCGGAGGGAATAAACGCTAGGTTGTATGTATGAGTTTTAAAATATATTGTCGGTTTTGCGGTGGCTTTTGACCTCGGTAATGTGGCGGTCTTTGGACTGAACTCGTCACCGCCTTTTCGGAACGCTTTTGACTATGTGCTCGTCATCTTGTCGGCCATATTGTGGCATAACATAATGGACGTTCGAATTTTCCCATATCAAGGTCGGATATTGAAACTTTGACCTTAGGAACATGATCTGTAAAAGTCGATTGCGTAAAATCGTCGCTGGGTTATCTCGTTTTCGAAATGTTACCGATCTGTAATTGTGTAATGATGGAATTATATAATAATGAGATTCCCGGTTTTTTTCTTCTAGAAATAAATAACGCTCGATTGAAATCGCATTTTTTTTATATTTAAAATGTTGTTTGACAAGATAATGTGTACGTTTGTTCTTAATCTTTATTATATTGAGATTAAAATGAAATATAGACAATTGTAGCAAATCCAATTATGATAAGATAAAACGATGGCAAAAAGGAAGTTTGAATGATTGAATATGATTCAAAGCGATAAATATAATTTAAAAAATGCATTAATCTAAATTTCGATCACTCATCTTCGCATTGATGCTCAAAATCATTTCACTTACACTATTTTCTCAATTTAACAAATTATTACATCATCTCAAAAATTCATCCATTATTTATAAAATATCCATAATCCAATCACCACAAAAACGAAATTACACCACCACCCCAAATTCAACATCACAAAAAACCAATCCTCACAATCCTTCGACTCCAATTCCAACATTCGATTCCCTCTTCGGACCCACAAGAACCATGAACGTTCTTCCAAGGAGGACCTTTCAAACCGCACTACGCCTATAGACGAGACCGCGCCTCGGTCCATTGTTGTGACACGAAACTTTGGCGGTTTGGCGTCCCGCGGACAAAATGTCACCGTCTGACATTTGTCTGGAGCGAGGTCGGCTCCAAAGGCACTTTTACAGTTAGGCGGTCGGCGAGCGAAACCGCACAACCGGAGGGCCCAGTCGAATTAATTTATTCCAGAGAAACTGTCGATCCTCTCTGGAAATGTGGACCGCTGTTGCAGGTCTCTGAAAAATCTGCTGGGAGGTTTTTGAGGATGGTTTTTGAGGGAAAGTTGGGCGAGGAGTGTAATGTCACGCCGATGCTGAGTGCGCTTTGGTTGGTTATTGGTTATTCCAGAGAAACTGTCGATCCTCTCTAGAAATGTGGATCGGTGTTGCAGAAATGTGAAAAATCAGCTGGGAGGTTCTTGGGGATGGTTTTTGAGGGAAAGTTAGGCGAGGAGTGTAATGTCGCACTGATGCTGAGTGCGCTTTGGTTGGTTAATCGATCCGGTGAAGTTTTTGAGTTTTAATAAGAAAATTTTATAACTTAAGTTTGTGATTGATTTTTTTATATATGCACTAAGTGTTAGGGAAAATTTTGTTACATTTATTGGTGGTACTTATTAATTTGTGCACAGAATCTTATCTATGAAATATCTCATTATCAGATAAATATTATCGTAATATTTCAATCACCCCCATAGAGCCTCATCTTAAATGCAACCATAATAAAATAATTTGTTTCAATAGAGTTTACTTTCAACCGTCTTCAAACAATATTTGGTTTATAATCAAAACGATTGTTTGTATTATCACGTTTGATATACGCATGAATAGAATTATTGTGAAATTATGTCTATGATTAGAAGGAATTATTATATTCACAATCATCTTTAGAAACGATTCTGCGAAAGTTATTATTTAATTAAATGATATGAACTTCGAAGCAGTCTTAAAGAAATAAGAAACTGAACAAATTACGAGGTTATCGCATGTGTCCGTTATTTTAGGTCATACGTGCTCTTTTGAATATTGTGCATGATAGTCTGTTGTAATTTCTCTGTCTATTGTTCATTATAAACTAACAATGACAATCCTGAATACATTATTTTAGTTTCACTATTAATTTTCTCTTTTATCTCGCCTAGCAATAAAACAGAATGTCAAATTTCGCCAGCAAGAATTTTATCATGGAAGATAACGACTTACATATATCGAAATTAAGTATATTCCGAAATCGATTCGAGATATCGGGCGAATTGTGATACTGTGTATATTTATTTATTTTTTTAATACGTTATGTCAAGCGAAAAGCCATCGAATCCATGGCATATTACACGAATCAGGTATTATTTTCGACTTATCGGTATCCATAAAAATTCGAAAACTAATTATTACAGCGATACGAAAAGAATTCTATATTGAATTATATGAAAAATATAATATTCAGTAATAATACCATGAAAAAATATTAGGGTTCTGACCAGCATCGAATTTAATATCTTAAGCGTTCACGTTTTTATCATAAAGATTATATAAAACAGCATAATCCATAATAGAAATTGGAACATCGAAATTGAGATATTTTCACAACGTATCATCTTTTTCAAATTAAAAAAGTATACATCAGTACAACAATTTTCAAAATGAAATCGCACTGTCCATAATAAAAATATGACTCCGATAGTGAAAAATATTCGCATTTCCCATCGAAAACTCACTCAAACGTATTACATTATTCGGTAGTCTCAGAGCGCAATATAATTCGGACGTGAAAAAAAAATCCAATTTCGATGGCAAGATAATGATACGTATAAATAAATAAACAAGCGAATAAATACACATACAAAAAATAATAAAACGAGAATAAGTGAATCGTGACCCGAGACTGGACAGGTACGGCAGCTGACCATGTTTTCGGCCGAGCCCGTGACCCGTCCAACCCGTGGACATGCAACGTATACTTACCAACAACTTAATGGGTTATAATGCGAGCGATATGTACACGAGAGTTTTCCCGAAGAAAACGGCGAACGTAGCCAACTTGAATTTAATTATCGTCCAAAAGTGTTAGTTAGAGTCTCGCACGACGCCCTTGGGGGTCGGCTAAAGTCGAACGTCTTTTCAGACTGTTTTCCAGCTGAATTTATGCGTCTGTAAAGATGAGAGGATGGTCTGGATTCAGTTTGAATGGTATCAAAAGAAGTCTGATTGTCTATTGCCATTTTCGGTAGTGAATGAATGATTTTAAATGTGAAGTTGTTCCGCGCAGAGCAACATTTTACACGTGTTTGATACATGTTTTTTTTGTAGAGTTTTCGTGTGTTTTAATTTTAATCGAGCTCCGGCTCTAACCAATATTTATCACGAAAATTCAAAGGCTCAATTTCAATTCGTAATGTATACTAATTTATCATTGGAAGCGCTCGAATAATAATAATGAAAAAAATAAAACAAACTTCGTACAAATTCGATGTAGAACAACCTGTTTTTCTCGCACCAAACGCAACACTCAATCGATAAAAGCTCGCTACATTAATTATTATGAACGCAAACAAATTTTTTTACGACCGATACACACGACTACAGATCTATTCGATCCTGAAGAATCGAATGAATTATCGTTCAAATTGATAAAATAAATAGAACACTTAAGAGCGACGCTTAAGATCTCCTATCGTCGACTATAATTCTTGTTTCGATCCACTCTGGAGATTCAATAATTATCCCAAATGTCGTTCGAACTTTATTTAAAATTGATTATACGACTCACAAAAGTACATATTTATATCAACGGATTCAATTTATCCATGTTTTTTTTAGTATATCAATATTATCAATCAGCAGAATTTTCCGCGAAAGATCGCTTAAAAAATCACTTAAAACTCGTTCAAAAAAATAAAAATTTTCCTCTGAAATACATGCATATAAAACAAAAACTCTGACGATATTTCGAAATTCGAAACCGACCTTATTTAACCTAAACGGGTCGGCTTAACGATGTATCGCATTATACGCGTGCGCCTATAAACCGTACGGACGATTCCACGGCAGTGGTCAGTCACGGATCGGACGCGATCGTGATACAAAATGATCTCGAACGGTTCGTGAACTCTCCTTTTTTAATGTTTCTCTCATTCGATCTATCTATCTATCTATGGTGTGCTAGCCTCCCTCTGATATTATCTAGATACACGTACAGCGGTCGAACTTATGGGACGAACTATAACCGCAAAGGTCAAATGCGTCGAATCAAATGAAATATATGCCTCCTCGTTGGTAGTGATGCATAAATGACATATCGTTTTGGTATATGTTATTTTGGAGATGGTGATGTTCGGAATCATATCGAGAATTATCGATTGGACTATATTATGTAAAGATAATACTACGTACGAAATAGATTGTTTTCATATGGGATCGAATCGGATTTCTTGAAAATACGCATGTGTTTCTCTAGGAAGATCTTGAAAAAATATTGTATCTAATTAAAAATTCTTTATGATCATGCATCTTTGATCATAAGATAAATATTATTTTTCCAATATTTTACATTAACTCGGAGAAATTGCTATTGCAGGTTAAGAAAATTTGCGGAATGGGGAATAAAAATATCGTTTATTTTTATTTAAATCTTCATTAGAAAAGTTAAATATTATGTTACAAAATCTGGTCTCTTTGATTAAAATTTTTCCTAGAAATAGTTATGATTTAATAAAATATTAAATACATTACAGTGAAGTGTTTTCGTATAGACAGAATCGAATCCGTTTATTAGATCATATCAGTCTAGTCAAGATACGACTCCCAACCATCCCAATCAATATTCAATAACGAAATTCGCACCAGATAAACCGCGCGTCTCACGTGAAAATATCAATTCGGATTATATATCGAGCATCGGTCCGGCCACGTGCAAGATGCAGTTCGGAAGTGAAAGGCGAACGCCACGTGTGACCGTTGACCCGGAAAGCGTCGAAAAGTCATACATAGACCATCCCATCGTATTTGTCGATACAATTAAAGCACATTCGGCATTGTGCATGCACGTGGGACGGTAAAAGCCAGAGAAGATTCGCCCGACGTAAACATTCACGGGATAAAAAAGGCGCAAAGAAAACGATACGGCTCACGGGTAAGTTGTGATTTATAAGCGTTTTATTGCCGAGATCGAGGCGAACGTATACATTATCTCGGGTAATAACAAATGTGGAAGTTATAGGAACCACTGTATGGGCGCGTAAAATTAGATATTATAAATTTAAATTAGACACAAACTGTAAATCGCGCTTGCAGCTTTTTGTTGTACCTCCGCCGTCTGTTTATTTGTATTTACGGATCTTCTCACGTCGAGCTTACTCGCGTGTAAATCGCTCTATTATTTTTTTTGTGGAAAATTTTTCGTGCCGGAGTTGTAAAAGATTTGTACATAACGAACCGATTCAAAATGGTTAAATTGTCCATAAGATACAACTATGTTTCACTAGTGTACATAATATAACTACAATACGAGTCTTAATGGTATAATTTTGCATGTTGAATAAAGATCTTCAACGATTCGTTTTGTGTGCTAGATCGAATATCATATAAAAATCACAGATGCGTGAAATTTATTTTTTATTAGATCGAATTAGTCAGATTGCGTTACTTAACAAAATTTTAAGACACTTTTCGTTGATGATTAAATATCCCGCGCAAAACATTGAATTTACATATGCATATGTATGTATGGGGATTTACATATTTTAAATTAAGTTTTTCATATGCAACAACATACGCAACTAAATCGTTGATAGCGAACATTTAATAATGATGTAACGGCCACATACAATGGAACCACGCTCGCGATTCAAATTACGTACGAAAATACACAGTATCGTTGAATATCTTTGAATAGAATTATCGCCATGCTGGATAAAAAAATGTTAACATGTACAGATTAAATATGAATATGATATTTTGTTGTAAAAAAAATCCACGTGTCGGCAATTAGATCGCTAAACTCCACAATTAGTCGGCATGATTTTGAACTCTCACGAACTCGAATGCGATGTCTCGCTTTCAGTACGTTATCTATGATCTAAAATACTGTCCATCCAACGGACAATCTGACTTTTTTATTTTTTGAAATATAATATGGATGAGACTCGATATGAGTGACTCTCAAATATAATTTGTAGCAAATTATTCAATAATATCATAAATATTTATGAACAACTGTTTAACAATATAAAACGCACCAATCTTCATCGATCGCTAAATTTGAGCGATATATAAAACGATCACAAAGACAAATATGTTTACAAATTATGCAATACTTTCAAATCTATTCAAATGATTATAAATACCCATTTTTCTATAACGAATTTCAATATAATACATTATATTAGATCAGATTATCTTCAAAATGGGCTCAAAACTAACCCATATCGTTCGGCTCAAAATGAAACGCGTTTCGAGAAACAATGGCCGCGTATTATTTATGGAGACTTGCTCGTGATGCTACGGCGAAAATGGTAGATATTTTTCTTTATATGCAAGTGTTAAATACGGCTTGAAAAATGGTCCGATGTTCCATAAATTATGACGCCACGACTATTTATCACACATTACGGTTCGTGGCCCATTAGTGGCCCACGGCACTAATAACGCGAATTCGTTTCGATGCAATATCCAAAATGTCGCATCAAGCCGATATATTTGTTACATAATTGTATTTTGCCCATAATTATGAACGTTGACCTATTGCCAGATGCGGTGTAGCATTTAATAATTTAACAAGTAATATTTTTTTAGTTTTTCTAATAGCTTTTTTTATATGATATTAGAGATTGTTTACTTTAATGAGAAAATAAAATAAACACATTATAACGCACGTGTGTATTTTATTTGTGACTTCACGGACACGTTTTGAATAGTTTTTTAATCAGTAATTTTTATATCATCTACGTGCCAAAACAATAAACAATGATATCTCAATTAAAAGGTATGACCGTTATGTGCCCAATGATCACGTATTCCTAAATGTATACCCACACAAAGTACATTATTTGTAATATAAATTATTCCATAATGTTTGTGATGATATATACCCGTTTATTCAGCTTGTGATAATAATAACAAAAACAATGTGAATATAATTATTTTTTACAAAGCTTAATGTTAAAAATTGAAGCATAAACGAACTGAATTTGCACATAAAATATTGATCTCTAAAATCTTGTTAGAAGTGTTCTTCTTTACAACAAATAATCGAACTCCATCGAAAATATGAAGTCACAACGAAAACACGCTATAAAGACAAGAAAGATCTAACTTCTAATAGAAAATATAGCAATAAAAGGAAAAACACATAGTCATAAACGAAATTCACTCGCCGAAACAAATAAAAGTGAACGACCGTCTCACGTGTCCCGAACTCCCAAACATCATACACACCTCCCCATACGAAAGATTAAGACATATGAAAACACTCTCGAAACGCTCTTTTATTATAAACAAATTACGATTCCGAATAAAAATACACAAATACACGAAAACTTACACGCGAGATCGAATATGTGAAATCGAACGTACGACCCGATATTGGATTTACGACTCACACACAAACCATGCCCATCAACATTTGTATATTTTATTCTAAACCTGTAATAGGCGCCACTGTTCTTCCAACGGCTCGTTTTCCTCTCGATGTATGTACTGGTGTAGAACCGGTCGAATTTTGACCTTTACGACGTACAATACTGCAGCAATCGAGACGCCGGAGCGGAAGAAACGCCTTTTTTCGGCTTCGAATTTATTTGTGCGTGAACGTGTGCATAATTGTATTCTTATTCAGATATCTCCGATGTACTTTTATAAAATATATGCGTTTTTGTATTTCGGAGTTTCACCATAGTGGCCGATACGCACCAGATCGTAGAAGAAAGTCGTTCGTTTGTTCAATGGCTTGAACTCATGACCCCGAATATTTTACGCTTAATTTTTTTATCAGGTCATTCAAAAAGTTTACCTACATTTTTTTTTCAATTATTATTTGTTCAATATAAACTAAATTTATTCTCAATAAATTTAAATACAACTTCAACTATAGTTATATATGATTTTTTTATTAAATTTCTCTGCTCAGTTTTGCAGCATCGAGTTATCGCGAAACTAAAACATATCAGTAACATATCGTATATCGTTCTTATAGCTATTTTTTAAGCTTGAATGAAGTTAACGTTAAATAATTTATTACTTATTGATATGGATGAATATAAATATTTAGTAAATTTTCATAGGCATTGCGCAGTTTCTGTTGCAGAGCTGTATATTTGCGCTACACGATTATGCAAGCGCGCTAGATCAAAATAAGCACACATCGCTTCGAAATGAATCAAAAGCCAATGATCCATCTAAATCAACATTTACCAAAGCGAACATCGCATAATTAACAATTTTATCAGCGTTAGCGATACGCAGTCGACAATTCAAACAAGACTACGCACTGCGACTCGCGTAACTGTCGGCCGTAATTAATCGGTAAGCGATATCCAATAACGTCGAAACGGCAAAATCATGCGAATTATCAACAATAAATTCCGCAGATTCAAACAATCAATGAGAGGTCGTAATGACGACAGAATCGGAGCCTCGCTCGCTTTTATGACGCGATTACGTTACAGGGAAAACGAGGTCGTTTTACCCATGAGTATGGAAAAAATTGTTTGAAATTAAGGATCGAGTGTAAATTTTGCATTGCCAAGTATTATTGGCACGGCCGTGCATTATAAAATAAATAAATAAAAAGGGAAAAATGTGGTGGCGTATATAATAAATTATGCCCGTCTCTCGTTTCGGCTTCAAGTCACATTTTGGTAACCGCGTTTTATGGGGAAATTTTGCCGCGCGGCGAGGAAATTTTCCGCGGGATGATGGGCGCAGGTAAAGGATTTTCCGAAATGTTTTCACGGGACGCGGAGCTTTGAATATAAAGCGACTGAGAGTATATTTTCACCTGCCCAAAGGAAAAATATGAAGCGAATTCCGATACAAACGATTCTGAACGACTCGCTCCCGCGACCGCTTAACGAAGAAATATTATTGCGTTCGCGGTTTCTTTTTTTTGGTTTCCATTTTTTTGTCGTTGAAAACGCGGTTATTATTCTCGCGGAAAACCGTGGTTCATGTTTTCGTGAGCGTTGAGATATTTTCGCGCTTAATTTTGTTTATGCGGTTTTTTTCTTGAGCTTAATGCGTGCGTGACTTCAAATTTTAATTTTTACTAATTAGAAGTTGTGTAATTGTAAATTACTCCTTTTCATTAGCAAAATGATATGAGTTCTAGGAATATTTTGTTTGATTTTACCCGAATTCGTTATACCTACCCGAAAAATCCATCAAATCTTCAATGATTTCCATATAGAATAATGATTATTATTTTTTCAACCATACTATTATACGATTTTTCATTATCTTAACCTTGTGAAACATATCAATTCTTACTGATAATTTTATTGTAAATTAAGTAGTACACGATTTCATTTTAAATTGATCTAATCAATTAACGAATATTTAGCACCCCTTTCCTGTATCACATAAGAAAAAAATCCAAAATGTCCTATGATACCGAGAAAACATATGCTATTGAGGTCACATATGAGAATGACAATAATTTTAACTAAAATATTTTCAATTATGATATAGCGTTAGTTTTATCGAAAATATATGAACTGAACACCTGTGTCAAAATATAGCTCGTATACAATTTACATATCATATTTTGCACATTAAGCGAATCTATTTGAATAAATAATAATTTTTACGTAGATCGTGAGAATTTAACAAACTGCTTAGTACCTATGCGTTATTCAAATCGCTTTCATAAAAATATATAATGTCATATAAATTCAAATATTGTAAACAAAATCGTACGTTATTACTTAATAAATTTCTATTCCGTACTCTCTCGTAGAGATGCGTATTTATTACGAACAAACAAAACAAGCACACGAATTTCGTGTCCGAAAAGAATCAATGTATTATAATAATGGCGATAAATAACTTTATAGTAATTTTTTGTACACATGTACTCATTTGCATACAATCGAAATTTTAATTTTGAAATAAATAACGCGACGCCCACGAGCCTTCTACCGTTATTTTTTTATATCGCTCGAACATTACGCTATATTTCAACATAATTTATCGCGCATCATAAATAAATTACGTTAAGTAGAAAACACATACGATCTCAAATTGATTTTTAAATGGCGCCCTTAAACGAAAATTGAACACAAATCACGCACTCGTCCTGCGATTCGATATGCCCATAAACGAGTGTGTATTTACGTCACAGTAAATATGATTAATTCGGTTATTATTAAAAAAAATTAAAATTCTGATGAATATGATTCATGCAGTAAAAGTGTTTCACATATCTTGAAAAAATTTTTTTTTTTTATTGATGTGTTACTTAAGTTACTACAATACATTTTTCTATTATTGATTCGATTCTTGTTACTTAGTGAAGAATTCTCTATTATTTGCATATGGAATATAAATGAATCATTTACGTTAATATGAATATTTTATGTTAGATTAAATTTATTAAGGTTATCGGATCAACATTTTAATATTGACTAATTAATTAAAAAAATATTCAAAAAATAACTTTAATTTTTTTTTTAATTTATGTATTATAACCATAACTTTATATGTCTACTTTACTGCAATGAAAAAAGTTTCCAATATCAATGAAAAATTGGACTTTTTTTAAAAGAAGATTCTCGAAGAACTGGGCATTGATTAAATTCTACTCTTATCAAATAATCTCGCATCGCATGTAGCTTAATTTCATAACACTGAATATGAATTATACATGACAGAAATAAAAGCCTCTTTATTTATAGCCCCTTAAGATTTATTTTAATCATCATCATCATTGTCGACCGGTTTTGTGTCCACTGCAGGACAAGGTCTCCCCATCAAATATTAATATTATTACAAAATTTCCTACAGAACAATTTTAAAATTTTAAGCACTCAACAATAATATCACAAAAAAAAATTAGAGCAAAATCATCAAAACATCCGAAATCCCCAAAATCCAAAAAAATCACACGACACCGAAAAGAGATTATGAAAATATACCCGCTTAGAGAAAAACAAAAAAAAAATAAAAGAGACCTCCACCGAAACAGTAGGCCTTATTCAAATGGACCCGCGCCTGGCAATAACGCCACCTCGCCGAATTGCGCATTACTTTAGGGGCGCGGTGCGGGAGGCGCCAGGGGCGGGTCGCGGTCCGCGTTTATCTATTAGACGGACCCGGGGCGCGTTTTCCATAATAAAATGACGACTCGATCGCGCCGTTTTGTGCTGACCGCCTATTTATTCAAATGGCGGCCCCGTCGTGGACGGGGACTCGGCTGCGGGCGCTAAATGCGTTCGTTTTTGGGTTTGTTCACGTCGGACGATTTGGGATTTTGTTTTTTGGGAATTTTCTTGTTGGAATATGTATGATGTGAGGGATTTTTCAGGATTTTTTTAGTTAAAGGATATGTTATATAGCCAAGACCCTCAATATTTGATGGGGAGACCTTTTTCTTTGGAGTGGACACACAACCGGTCGATAGTGATGATGATGATAATTTTTTTTTTATTGGAAATTTGGGGGTGATGAAAAGGTATTTATTGAACTGGGATAATTGGGTACTAGAATTTTCTTTACCAATTTATCTTAAATAGTACATGATAAGTAATCTATCTGTATACTAAGTATTTCCTGTAATGCTTAACTTCTGATATCAATATAAATATTCACTTTGAATTTATAAAAAAAATCTATTATATTCAATCATAGTCATAATCAATCTATTTGAATTTAAAAACGATTTTTGTATCACAATACTTTTCCATATTATGATACATCGTTTCTATGTTTCATTATTTTGATTATACTATTTGTCTACTTTAATTAAAATATCTAAAATAATCCCAAGCTAATTTGCTTCTCCAGATAAACTTACTTAATTGGTAAATTGTATTATTTCGAATTTAGTTCGTGAACTTATAATGCGAATAGGTCAGGGTTCGAATGTGAGTCAGTTTCTATGTTGTGTAAAAATAAATAAACCTATATTTAAATGTATAATAAAATCTTATATAAAGAAAATATTCTTGAATTCATAATAACATTCGGAAAACGTACAATCCATTTTCCGTTGACATTTGTCCTATACAGAAAACACTTACGTTCTCTAAGGTCGCATAATGGCTTATTTTATAAACTCATAATTCATTCTCGAATTTAAAAATCTCCATAAATTAAAGTAAAAAATTACATTAATACCGTACTCAAACTTATAAATTCAAAGTTAAAATTAAACAATCGTAAATGTGTTCTATCGTAAGTTTCATTACTTAATGCCACTTATGTCGGAGACATTAAAAGTAAATAAACCGAGTGAACGCGGCGATATTTTCGCCCACTTATCGGTAATTTCGGGCAATAAAATAAAATAATGCGACGATAAATTATGATAAATTACGCGAGAAATTACAATATCGACTAAAAAATATTATAAAGCATTAGCGATGCCGAATTCGCGCGGCCGGCCATTGTGTAAATCCTCGTTATAAACCGTGCGTATGAAACGGCCATTACTGAACACTACACGTATTGAGCAAATACTACGTACAGAGGCGTGACTGGAAAAATAAAATGAAAAGCCCCACATTTTCGACGATAGTAATTCGAGTTGTGCTTTTTGCGTCACGAAATCTGAAACTGTAAATATTTGATTACGGCCGTTCTTTCGATCGTTTTTTTCACGCGTGCGAGTTTCGATTAAATATTTGGTCGGAGTTCTGGATTCGTATAGTGTTGACGAAGCGAATTTCGGGTTATGTCACTTATATTCATGAAGTTAAACGAGTCTGATTTAGACATTCACATTCTCGTGTGAAGTCGATCGAAGAATCCGATGCGTGCGTGTCGAGCTCGTTTATTTTCATAGTTTTCCCAGACTATTGAATCTGTGGAAAATCTTCGCGAAAACATTGTGCTGAATGGAAAATGCTGCTGTATGGGAAACTGATTATGTTATTTCAGAAGGATCTGTGTATGTATCTGGATCTTGATTTGTTACGATTGTGAGATTTGATAATATTATTATTTTTTAAATATCTCAAAAACAAATTTTAAGTACGCGATTTCACCTCGAATCAAATATTCTGTTGTAATAAACACATAGAAGCCGAATTCTATATAAATACTTTTACGTTTGTATTCACTGTGTGTTATAATTGGATTTTCATAAAAGCCGACTCAGCAAACGTTCAAATCTCCACGAATTATTTTTATTATCGAACAAAATTCCTTTCGGAATTCATACGCGATAAAGACGGGAAAATTTCTCATTAAAAGATCATAATTTTCCAATCGAATCGCCTTTGTCGGCTTCTATGACCGTCCGAAATTACACAGAAGCATCAAAAGTACGCATATTCGATCAGAAGAAGAAAAAAAATTACAAAATTACATTTTGCGAATATTATTAGACTTTTGCGACGAAAGTGCTAGCGAAAAGTTTGTCACTTTTTAGTGCGTTCGCGTTTTACGCGCCGAACAACTGCGACCCTTCTAAACAATACTTCTGGGACAGATATGACAAACAAAAGGGAAATAATACGACCGATTTTTATGAAACTTCTTTTTTTTCAGCACTATATAGTATGAAGGGGAGGGTCGTCCCTTTTTTACTATTCGCCGGACTCGAAAGCAAATAAAGATAGCTTTCTTTTCAGCAGAGGCCTTATCGTATGGAGAGACGAAGCTCGATCGGCCGAAAGCCTTTTGTTACAAAAAACTGCGACTTTTTTGAATCGTATTAAGTATATAAATCGTTCCATTATACGAAAATATTTATGATTTTATTTTCATATCATAAAAATTAAATTGAATACGGTATCCCCCGATTTACGCGGTAGATACGTTCTGCGAAAACCCGCGTAAATTTAAATCGCGTAAAAAATAAGTGTATGTATCCATACAAAAAAATGAGATCGGTTCTAGGACAAAAAAAACGCGTAAATTGAGACATGAAGTCTATACTAAATGGGAAGATTGGTTCAGGAAATCGCGTAAAAAAGTCTAACAAAAAATAAAGTTAAATTAAAATAAAATTAAAAAAATATTTAAATGAAATAATAAACGAAATAAAATCTCATCTCATAAGCTTTAGCAACAGATGACACTTTTCTCCTTTTTGTAAGTGATCCAAAATTTCGATCTTTGTTTTTAATTGTATGACTTTTCTCTTAACCGGAAGCTTTTTAACTTTGTTTGACATTGTAGGACTGTATTAAAAATATGTCTTACAATTAGTGAAAATATACTACAAAGTAAAAAAAAAACATATAATATGTAAGTATTTTTATAATTTATATTAATTAATTAATTAATTAAAAAATTGTGTGCTTGACCCCGTTAAAGTGAAATTGCCTAAAACAAGTACCGCGTAAATCGGGGATACTTGTATTATGTACCGAGGATGATGTGTCATTAGATTATATCAGCAAATTAAATTAAATTTCATACAAATATTATGTATTAAGAACTTTTTTAAATTGATATGAAATTTCAATATATTAAAATTATAATTTAAAAAAACTTCTAAATCATACAATATTGAACTCAATTATCAAGTCAGCCCATATAACACATTCGAGACTCCGCCCCTGCGACCCACCGGGCGGCACCGAGGGGGAGTTCGGACAAAAAAAGTGCAAACGTATTAGGTCGCTCGCGAATCGGCCGAATAAGCCGTTCCATCAAGATGTTGCTGCCATAAAAGTAAAATGTTATCCGCAAAATTGCCCGGCGGGCGCGTGTGCGCGGGACGGCCGACCGATTGTCCCGGGACACTTTGTCCCGGGAACCCGCGAATCGACCGTGCTCTCTCACACGTGTGTGTATGTGCTCGCTTTTCGGGTGTGGATGTCGGTGGACGTGTCCCCGTGTGTGTGTGTGTTCATAATCATTATGGCCCTTGGCGCGTTATTGTTTTTATTGTGTCGGCCGTAAAAGGAAATCTCTCGCGGATATTGCAATCTAGATGGGTTCGGTGTTGCGAATTCGGATGGGGCTTCGTGTTAGTTTGGTGCTTAAAATGTTATTTTGATCGTGTTCGCGATTTTTAATTACTGTTTGATAATTGGATTGAGTGGTTAAAAATGACATTTGAATGATTTTCTTACACAATCGTGATATTAGCAGATTTTTTATGTTCACATGGCGCAATAAGATACGCTCCACTTTCAAATCTTTCTAACGCAAAAAAAACTATTAAAAAAAACCTCAATTTAATTCATTAAATAAAAAATAATTCATCAATTACAAAAAAATATCAATTCGCGACTTATTAAACCGTTTTCCATTTTATGGCTCAATTTAACACACGGAATATCGACGGCAGCGCGTCGGCCACGCGAGCGTCCATCGGACGGCCCAATCTCGCTCGATCGTGTAGTGTTAATTTATTTTAATTACCACACGACCCGGAGGAAGATGGAGATAATAACACGCCATAGATACCCGTACATCCATAGGACTAACTAGACGGACCCCGAAACTCTGGCGATACCATCTGATCTACGAGCGCGTAAATCTTTATCGCAACGCGTACGAAATGTTTAATTGAATACGTCGTTGCTCTTCTCATTTCCATGGGAAATTGTCTGAGCTTTGAGGTGGTTTCGCCTATCTATGGAAGTAAATCGAAACACGCGATGCTACGTTTCAATGCGCTTTGCTACTGTTGAGGTTTCCGAAAAATTTCTAATGTATTATTATGTGCAAGCTTCGCATATTATGGATACATAATACGTACGTGACCACCTCGAAATGTCGCTTAATCTTGCAACTATGCATCAAGTGCACTGGTACGTGCAACGTGCATATATCCATATGAAACAATATGTATGCATGGTGATATATGCTTGTCTGTATGCTGGTCACAATTGGACGCGATTAAGCCGGTGGCCAACATAGAGGAACGCATATAGGAATATCGGCTGCCATTAAGGTGTGAAAATGACCATCACGTAGATTTATGGGTCGGTTTGCAACGGCCGTTTATCACAGTCGGTGGCCTGTGGCCTCGCGAATAACGAATGGCGCTAATTTTCACCGATTTTCTCTGGTGAAAAAACGGGTTCGAAATCCGAAGAATTTCGCGGAAAAGCGACCCCGCTGACGTTTTATATTGTCCGTGAGCTATGTCTTTGGGAATAGTTGAACTTATGTTACGTTGCAATTTCAAACATCGAAATTTGTACGACACATGTTACATATGAAAAAATGAAAAAGAGTTAAGTGTTCAATTTCCCATAAAATATAGTTTTTCAAGAATCATATAAGTAACGCTAGATAAACTTTTTCGCAGTTAAAACGTATTGTAAACATACTTAAACCCACCGATGAATGTACTTCTAAGGGAAAACTCATCGCGTGGGAGTTAACTTTTCCGCGCGATGCGATTCCGCAATTTTTCCGCTCATGTTTTATTCGGGGCGAAGTTGCGCGAAAATTACCGCGGTCTTCGTTTATGGCAAATTAAACAGTTTTGTATGTATTCTCAGCGGGGTTGTTTCGAACGATTGGTTACATAAAAAATACTGCAAAACTTACCATTTTTCAAAAAGTGTCAACTCCTTTAAGTGCAAATCCTGAATTTACTGAATTTGTTTTATATAAATAACAAAAACTATACATATAGAATAACTAAAGATAATGTCGAAGCGTAGTACAATTGCAAAGGGAACATTAAGGAATTGGATACGAGCGTAGTATTTTCGAATACAAAACATCGTTCCGTCGAAATCGAAGACTCGCAATCTCAATATTCGCGTTGTAAAGACGAGCTCCATTATCGTCGATATTGCTCATTTTCGCCTTGCATAATGGGAAAACTGACCTCATTACTACGAACACATAACGTCTCCGACACCATCTCGGCCGCACAATGGGCCTCATTGTTGCATTCGCACGTGCAATTATTGGGAATCGATGGCAATCACGTAATTATCGGCATAACCGAAATGCGACATAATAATACACTGTGTTGCAATGCCGATGAAGAAAACGTACAGTGTTATTGCCGTTTTTGAATGCATAAAAGAGTGAAAGATTTTTTCTGGTTGTAGCGTCGACTTTTTTGAGTGCTCTTCTAAGCGACGTTCCTTGTCGATTGCATTGGCGCATCGCCATTTGCATTCAATTAATTAAATCGTTGTCGGTTTCCAGCCGATTGCCAGCACAATGTAAACTTTCTCCAGAATACGTGTTGTCAATACGTAATTGGGCAAATGGAGTGCGCAACGCTTTTAAAAATGTCGTTAATTGTTTCGCTTGTTTGTAACTGCTTCGTTAGTAAGCTGCGTACGCACGTGGTAAGGTAATATTGTAGTACCGAAGGAACGTTTCTCATTTGAATATTTAGCGTATTGCATAGTGTTTCTCAGATATTTTTTAAATAGCAAAATAATTGGCGCATTATATCATCACTTTATTTACTGAAACAATTCATATGCAATAAAATTATTCAAATGATAAAACGGAACGTACACAACTGAAATTATTTTCATAATGAACAAACTCCGATTATTGCCCACATTTTCCGATTACGACCATTAGCGATAACGCCCAAATACGATTTTAATAACTAAAAAAAGCCCGCGCGTCGACGCCGCATTTCAATTAGCGCATATAAAGCCTAATATGATAATTGAGAATGGAAATTCACCTGTTTCACGTGTATCAAGATAAAAAAAGCTCTTTCTCCCTTCCGACCGGGCTTCGCTTCGCTGCCGCCCATTTTATTACACAATATTATAGAACGAAAACACGGAAAGTATTATCTAAAAACGCTGGAAAGTTATTCAATAACGGAACGCCGTTTTTCCGGGCTTTTCGTGCCCTAACGAAAATTCATTGCGCTTTCAGCGCACCCGCCGCCTTTGGCGAGAATAAAACACAATAACGCGTTTCAAAATAAATAAAAACGAAAACGCGAGCGCGCTCTACAATTTTTTCTCTTGATTTTTCTTTTTTTTTTTTTTTTCGAAAACGACGTTCCTTTTTTTCAAAAACGACGCTCCCGCTTTAAAACGGCTCGGTTCTAGTAGGTTTTCTGTGCTACAAAGCGAAAACTGAGGATATTTTGTGATACAGAAATTCTGTAAATTTGTTTTGAATATCAGTATTTTCAGATAATCAACATCAAATATAGTCTATAAAACATCCCTGCAGAAAAAATCTTTCGATAAGTTCAAATTTTTCTAGAAGAGTGACTCTTATGTAGTCGAATATCAAAACCGTTCTTTGCTAAACGATTTAAAGCTAACGGCATGGAAAAATTTATACATTTAAGTACTGATTTCATTCGGTATCGCTTAACTTCGATACTCGACAAGAATTTTTGTATTTTATTAAATGTTAAACGAAAACTAATTTTAATTATTTTAGTTTTGGTTTTATTGTTATTGTTATTATTTTGAGTTTTAATTATTTCCAATAATATTGAAAATAAATAAAATATCAAATTTTAAACGCCACTAACTCCCTAAGTCTTTTCTAAGTAATAATAAATATATTTTTATTCATCGGCCTGTTCTTATCGCAATCGTATCGATACGTTTTCCACTCTTTCCAGGGGTCATGCACCCTTTTCGCTCTCCTCATCAATTCGAAGTCACGCCAAGCTCGCAGACCAAAGACTGTCGACAGGAATCTCAAGTGGAAAGCTTTTGGAAATTCATATTTCGTTCTGTGCTCGAAGGGTAAGTTCCTTACTAGAAAAATACCACACAAATTCAATCCCTACGTGAGGGTTGAAAACATGGTTTTTTTTCAAACAGTATTCGTTATTTTTTTATAAATAAACCAGCTAATTCAGAAAAGAATTGGGTCATCGTTCAAATAAATTACGTCAACTTTGATTCGGATCATTTAAATAATTTCAATAATAGAGTGCGAACGTCAGACCTTAAATCGAATTAATGCCTTATACGATAATGATAATTCGACTGATTTAATTAAAAGCGTAATTAATAAAAGCTCGCGTGAGTTCGGGGCGTTATCATAAGGACGAAAAAAAACACTACGCCTCGAATAGCAAACCGCTTGACCCTGTCTTTAAAGTCAAAAATTCGATTAACAACACTATAAAATATTAGACCAGTTTTAATCAACGAAATTCATTGATTTTTTTGCACACGACAGTAAAATTAAATGAAATTCTGGATTTAATTTCATAGTTGGTAGCAACTATATTGATGGTTTTACCATTGGACCGTAAAACATTAATAAATTTAGAAGAATTCATTTAATTTTTTATCTGGATTTATATCATCAATTAAAATTTCGGAATAATCATAACGGATTGCGGTTTTTAAGATTTTTCAAAACAGCATCTAAAACATTTGCTAGCTCTTTTATATTTAAATCCGTATTACACTTTTTCATATAAACTCTTCTGATGTATCTAATGATCCCTATTACGCTCTGTCAAGATCTAATATTTTTTTAACGTTTTCTTATAGACCATTTTAGTCATCAACTCAACAACGTACATCTGCAACCCAAACGGCTCACATTCCCTATTAGAACAAACTAATTTATGTACAACAGAAAGTCATCGAACCCGTCTAATAAACATATTGAATTCTATCCGGGAGGGCGTTGAAAAAGGATTGCAGCGAAAACTTCAATGATTCCGTATAGTATTTCAAAATTTGACCCAGCAGTTTCCAACATATCCACATACAAAATAATATAATATGAGACTCGATTATTCTAAACAAATTCATTGCTTTCCCTAAACAATTTTCTTTCACAATCAGATTTGATCCAATATTTTTCCAAGTGCCATTAACGTCATCGTCTTCGCTTACTCACAGTGCAAAGTTGAACACCTATGCTGAACATACCCTATACGTGCTATTTTATAGGACAGTGCCCAAAATCAATGTTTAGCCTTTCAGCGCGTAGGGGAAGCAAGCGGGTTCCCAACATTTTTCGGGCGTGGCCCGCCCTTTCCGTGTTCAAACAGGATTAGTTGTGCGTTTCCCATTCATTCGTCGGCGGGCATAATTCAGTTTTATTTCTTGCCCGCACAACCATTGTTCTCAGACGGCAGTGTTCTTTTTTCGAATCGAATTTGGATATCCGAAATATGACACCTTTCCGACGACGCAAAGATTGAACACCGCTGCGCTACACTAAATATTGAATTACTCTCGCATTTTTCGAGTTTGCCGCGAAGCCCTCATTTCCGAATTTGCTTAATGATCGACAATCTCGACAAAAACACTCGTATTACTGGAGCAATCATTTTGCAGGGTAAAAAGCGTAATTTTCACAAACTCATGAGCGTCATTTAAATACGCATTCGAATGCACATTTACGTGAGCGGTTCTATGCAATTACGCATCGTTAAGTGCAACTCTCGATCGTGATGGGAATAGCCTTAAAGAAATCGCGTATATGGGTTAAATTATTGACGTCTCTTGTAAGGTTTCTATTCGAAATAGGCTATCTCGGACACGGACATAAATATCAACTCAAACTCATTTATTTTTTTCATATTAATATATTTAACCGATTACCAGTTAGACCGCATTAAAAATTACTCTTGCATTATAGATATGTACGAAAAACCGATTAACCGATGCCATAAAAGAACATTCGATGATGACGCTATCGTTTTTTTAGTATTTATTATATCGTATCGTTTAGCCATTACGCCGTATCCATTTCAGAACACTGAAACGCTGATTAGAGTTACAATGGCGAGATTAGATCTCGGCCGAGAGAGATTCGAACGCGTTCCCGTACTAACGCAACATTACGGTTTATCGTCACCATCTTAACTTCTAAAACTTTATTTGTATTGTCGTCGAGCCGCTTACGAACCCAGCCGTGCGTTAATATAGCACTTCTCATAGTTCGTTCGACCGAAAAGCTCTTCTTTTTGTATGTAACTTGTTTTTTTTTTATAAGTGAAACTTCCTTTTTGTGAGCGCGCGACGCCTTTCTGTCTTCGTTTATTTGTATGATATCGCGTCGTAATGATTAATACTAAATTAGATTTAATATGAATATAATTCTGTTTTTTTTTTTTCATAAAAATTCTTACATATTGAACGTTTGATCGATTCTTAATGGATTTAAATAATAATAAATCATCGTTGATAAATATCTACATATGCATTTGCAAGATGGTTTAAATATAGGCAATGTATTTTAAATTCAGTCAATGGTTAAGTCTTTAACTGATCTCTGAAGATAAGAAACATAGAGTACATGATCACATACTGTGTTGGATAAAGTTTCAGTTCTTAGAAAATTACTTTCGCTTTATCGTCATATAGTGTAAAACGTTTAAACGTCTATTATAGTACAATAAAATTATGTAAATTATATAATTTATGAAATATTTGATTATGTTTCAATCGAAAATGGCATAACATTTTAATTCGCTCTGAATTAACAATCGCGCAATTAATCATCGCGGCATTTATCAACTTATTTATTTAACAAATCGTTTCACTGCACATTATAAAAAAAATCGAATGAATAAATAATGCAGTGCGCGTACAAAAATATATTTATTCGGCGCATTTCAAACGCGGTATTGTAATAAACGTGCATACAATGCATACCATCCGTTGAATTGAAAGCGCTCCATTCGAAAGTCCCCCAAGCACATGACGAAAGGGTCACTCGATGCATTTATGGATCGAAACTATATGTATATTTTTTATTTTCAAGATCTACAAAGTTGTTTTGAATGAAAATAGCGTTCGCTTTGTGAGCTCGATCGAGGTTTCGTTTAATTATCCACTCGGGGCCTATACAGAGCGATACGGCCAGCTCCCCGAAGTGTTTTGCACTATGTGCGTTTTATTTATTGTGTATTATCCCGCGTGTGTATGTGCGCTTCGGTCTTTTGCTAGTTTTAAAATAATAAAAAGCTTGAATAAACGCCGAGACGTTTTTGGCAAAGCGCGTCGTTGGCAAAAACGGTATTTTAATTGTTCGTTTTAACTGGCTGACAATTAATGTTCAACATGCTATACCCTCGGCGAATGCCTCTGGAGATAGTAAAAATGCTTATTTGGCAATGGCCTTCTGTGCTGAAGCAATTGTTTCGCAATAATACGTATGCTTATAAGTGTAACGTATACATTTTTATGAACACCGTTTTAATACCTTTTTGGCTCGGCTTCAGTTCGTAACGCGGAACGTTTAAGTTATTTGTCAACACAAGTTTCGCCCTAATTGATATGAATAACGCTCGCATAAATCTTAATGTTATCGGCCTTAAGGCAATAACTTAAATTAAGTTTACTTATACGTGTCGACTGAAATTCAAAAGTATAGTTTTCGAGTTTAATTTTAACTGACACCAATTGGGCTAGATCAAGATTTCAGTCAGTTCGCGTCTATAAATTAGATATCTACATAACTTTATGACATAGAAATTTTACGCACTTTATAGATAGTCAATCACGTATACTACTCTTCTAGACCATTCTATCGGGCACAATGGTAGAAAATCGTATGGGGTCACATTTAGGTTTTTACGTATCGAATCCGGTATTACCGGTAAAAGCATCAGTATTGTCATTTTCACCAATCACGGTCAATTATTAACGCCCTGTCGGCTCGGTTTAAATAAACAATGTGACGAATGGGGCACCCGGATTTCTCTATTCTCCATTTACATTTTTTTCCGTTCGAATCCGCTCTAAAGTATGCACATGCATGCATTTTTCAGGAAAGGAAGGAAGAATGGGTAAATAAATGGAAAGGAAAGGGAAAAAATGCGTTATTCGTACTCTCCCCTCGGGCGCACACGAGAGTCATTCAAGTGTACGACCATTGTGCTCTCATCAAGGAATTCGAATTGTCTTCGGTGGGTAAGTTTTAAACCTTTTTAACAGTGCGTGCAAAAAGTTAACCGCTGCACTGGCTTTTCAAATTGTGTCCTTTGACTTCGACGTTCAAAAGCCGTAGATCGCACCGTTCAGATAAGAGACATACAACTGCGCAATCAAGGTCAGGGATTCCAAACTATTATACGCAATTATGCAATTTTGCCATTCGACCGATCTTGAGTAACTATCAGATGATATGCTGATTTATGCGTCGGCTCGTTCAGATTGCGACAATCCACTCTGATATATTTTCGATCGGTTTTAATACAAATGGAGTACTTAGGGATAATTGGGTCATAGACACAGCCCTGTTTCGATTCGCCATTGCGAAATCTAAACCACGTGCAAACTGCACACAGTCGCCACTGCAGACAGATGCGAGTTGCCATTGTGGACTATAGAACTACAGTGAGTACGAAACGCGGACGCAATTCTCGAAACATAAACAAATTGCCATTTACGAGCGTAATGCCAGCTGGGCACTTAAAATAATATTATGATTGCCGGCTGGTGTAAATACGGAGGCCATTATGTAACGCATAGTAATGACACTCTCAGTCGTGTTTCTGTGTACGTACATGTTCTGCGAGGATATGAGCGAATCGTTGTGCGAAATTCGTTAGATTAACCCGATGATTGATGTTGTTTTTGATACAATTGACTTTTTAATGTATGATATTAATCATATCATTGATAAGAAAGGTCAATGGGATCAGACATAAAAAAATTTTTTTTAACCATAAATTGACTTACAATTAGACACACAGAGGTTATTTATCATGGTAATTTCGATATTCTTATACATTTTCTTATTAAAATTATTAATGATGATGAATATTAATATAATACCCCGTTTCGACTACTATTCAAAACGGACTCGCGCTAGATTAGACCCAACACAAAAAACCGACCCCGAATTCTTCGAAAGCATCTAATATCGATCTCTATACATCGACCCCATCAGGCTCGACCCAATTTTTCCCCAACAGTCCGTTCATCAAACCCGTGAAAGTCATAGAGCCTATCTGACGTGACGTCGGGCAATAATTTTCAGTCGGGATGCGCCCGCTTGCACCCGCCCACAGCACGTACCCTTTTCCAACGCCTACATTAATATGATTAAGCTATACGGGATTTGCACACAACACGGGGTCTAGATCCGCGATCCATTTGCATGTTGTAGCGAGTGCACTAATCCGCACTTAGCCGACGCGCGCTTAATCCGCCTACAAATCAGCGCGAGTTCTCTGCACTATGGCCGACGCTGTCGTGGTGTTTCTTCCGATTTTGCAAATTTTTGTGATGGGATTTGAATAGTTAATGCTTTGAGTGATTTGTGATGTGTTTTTTAAACAAGCTTTCGTTGAATGATATGATGAAGTTCGATCGTTTCGATGTATAGGTTCATACGATTAAGCGATAAACCCATTTCATTTCGAATTCTTTTACGATTTACCCAAAAATTTTAGCTTCTATCGCTTAATACTCGAAGCTTATATTACAAATATAGATTATCATTTTTCATAATTATATTTTTGAGTTTTCTTTACTTAAATATGTTATTATTTGTGAAATTTCACCAAGTATAACTAACTAACAATCGATCATCTCGCAGGATATCTTGCAAGAAAATATTCCAGTATACAAGAATGATCCGAACATTAAATGTAATATCATAAAATCTACTGGGTATTGCGCTGTAATATTGTATTTTGAAATAAAGGTAACCATAAAGGTAAACTATCGTTACGTCAAATTTCATCAAAATCCATGGTATATACGGCGTGCCTTCCCCTAGTGAAAGCAAAAAGCTCGCGCGTTTTACTATCAATGCGTCCCCAATTGAGGACGATGGCAGGATATGGGTTAAAATAAATAAAAATTCAATGATATTGAAATGAGTTGTAAATGATTTATAAATGACGATTGGTTAATATAATCAGATAATTTTCATAATTACACAAAATTTATTTTGAGCGCGAAATACGATAAATACGTATTCAAAGTAACGATGGTTAACACAGCCCTGATTAAGCTCGTCTAATTAGCGGCAATGTAGAGAGGAAAAATTTCCGAAAAATCTCCACCTCACAAAGTGCATAAAAATTAACGATTACGACGCACTCTAATTAAGCCGAACGCCTAGCTCTTTAGCAAGAGAGAAATCTTAATTTTTATTCCCGGAATGGAAATAACGCGAATATTGTTTCGTGCCACGAAAGCTTTCACTTTCCATCTCATTGAAATGAGCCACATTCGCGTTATGTATATTATTGAATGGAGGCGAAGTGTGTGTGTGTATAATAGAAGCCACTAAAGGGGTTGGATTCGTACACATGCGGAATGGCACATTGCCCACTGTGCCACAGATATACGAAATTTAGTGCCGATATTTCAACCGACACCTAATAATGATGTTTTGCGGCTAATAAATCGAAAAGAAAAATAAAATACAAACAACAGAAACGGAATAAATTTTAGCCGATTCCAGATTTATATGGCGCAAACATTTGGTGATAATATTGATAAATTGCTCGATGAGTTCACCGTCTAGTTATTTACCAAGTTGATTAAGGAACGTGTGTATTTTTCCATAACAACGAAGGCCGTAATTTTTCATTGACACTTACAACATTCAATGAGTACGTTATATCGTCAACGCCACATGTTGTATTTTTTTGGATCAACCAATTGAGCCAGTTTGAAGTGTGTTTCTGTACGATGAGATAACGTTGCGCAATATGTAAATATTCGCACGCTCGCTGTCAAACGGCATCTGCTTGTAAATGCATCACAAGCGCTAGCGATGCATGTTTAATTTCATTTTTTTTCGGTCCAGAGTTTTATTTTATCAGCGCCGAATTGCCACACAAGCGCTCAATGAGGTTAACTGTGGAATGAAACGGAATAAAATCGGCCCGAGAAAATAAACAGCTCGTAAGACTTTTGTAAATTTCGCAAGTTGGTAAACTGCGTTATGTGCGCGATACTCGAGTTGAAGTTTGACCGCTTCCCGCCCATAGATCAAGCATATCTTTGACACGCAATAATAACGCTGAAAAAAATATATAGGCAAAGTTTATTCGAGATCTGTTCTTACGCGTGATTAACAAATTCAATCCGAACAAACTTCTAGCTCCCGGCCATACGAGGAGATAAAACTAATATAAACTACACTCGAATAAAGGGGGCAAAACCAGGAAGAAGAGCGGACGAAAAAATACTGTTTCCTTGAATATTCAACGAGACGGCCTTTGTCGTTTTCAGTTTATTTATTTATTTTTTCGTCATTATTCTTTTTATTCGCCGTTACACATAAATAAGGGGATAAATCACGTGAAGTTTTTTTAGATCGACCAAAGTTTCAACTCTCGCGGAGTGTGTACACGCATTGGCCGTCCACGGGCCACTGGTTTGCGAGCCCCAGCCATCCGAGCGAATCACATTTATTTTCTTCTTTTCAACGGAAAGAAAAATAATAAAATAGGTCAAAACGGATGAATAGGCGCGCGGGGAATGTCAGGAGACTTTGCCGATTAAGCTGACCATCAACGTTTGATATGTAAACACGACGCGCATTATACATAAAAGTTATCTGCTCGAGTATGGAGCGCAGATATAATCCGGATCATTAACGCGATATCGCTTGACGTTTCTCCTTTTTTCCAATAATAAAGAAAACTATGGAGAAATTTGAACGGAAATTTCCCGGCGAGGAAAGCGGAGTATTTACCCGGGTACGTCCATCGATATGAAATATGCGCCATAAAGGGAGAAACAGTTTCGAAGATAACAAGGAGAGTAAGCGAAGATAAAGGCTTCCCTTTATTTCTAGCTCTACTAAACACTAAATAAACTATCCCAGGAGGTTTCCTTCACTATCTTCTTTCACGGCAGTGCTCGTATCGTAACACTATATAGCCTCCACTCGTGTTCGTGTTGAATATTCAATCTGTCCAAAGTGGAAAATGATTATATTTCTCGCTTGTTGTTTTCGAATTCTGAATGCCATAAATATCTATAACTATTTTTATATTTCAAAAATAATATCGCTAAGTATAATATATTCAATGCCTTGTATCTTAATTGAAAACGAATGTTCTTATTATCAAGCGGAAATAAAATTTCGTTATTGCTCACTAATTCATCATGTTTTCACAAAAAAAAAACATAACTATTGATTCGTCCTATATGTATACGCCATAAAATTTCGTATGAAAAATATAATACGAAAAAACATTTTTGTTGACAATAGATAATCGACTTACCATGTCGAGTCATTAACTCGGATACGATATTCCAGAATTTAGACTTCCGTTTATAGCCACAGAAGGGTTCCCACAGCGATTCAGACACATCCCAAATCGGTTCAACACAGTTATATGTGTTCTTTATAGTGTCTAAGCTCCCTCATAGTCCGCTATCTAGTTATGGCTTTTATAGATTTGGCGAACGCAGTTCCTTTCTTTTTACCACCGTGGCAATAATGTGTAATTCTGGGGTCCCGAAACGGCCCATTGTGCCCGCGTTTTCTCTTCTTTTTTTAACTTCTTAATAAGTCGAATTGAATGTTTTTCGCAGCGGGCGAGAAAAAATATCCCGAAGCGAACCGAGAGAGAGAAAGACGCGGCCGGGGCCATTAGCACGCGTCGCACTGTGGGCAAAAGTGACCATAACACTAAAATAATATTTATAGGCGCTATCCTGCGGGAGACCCACCCAGATATGGGACTCTTCGGGTGTGGGACCCACCCAAACCCACAGAAGGGACCGCCGATAATGGCGACCCTGGTATAATTTGTCGCCGCGATGACGGCTTAAAAAATAGACCGAATCGCTCTGGCGAAATCAAGATCTCGCAAAATGACTTTATAATATCGTCTCGTAATAAAAGTAACGTCCGGCCGAAAAGCGCAACGACGCAACTGGAGCTACGTCCGGTCAAGTAATAAAGCTCGAATTGCTCGATTGAATCACGGATCGAAGCTAAAATCATATGGTCTGTCTTGTAATGTGGTCGTTTTTGGAAAATTTTTGTCTGCTTTGCGAAAAATCTTGGCTCTTTCACGCGTCGTTTGATGAAAACGCGTCCGTTATTGAGTCATATTTCGAGAGCTGAAAGATACGGAATCCTGCCTGGCATTATTTATGTAGGCGGACGACAGGTAAGCAAAAGGTCCCCTTTTCCTGGGTCCCCAAAAGCCCGGTTATCCTTTCTAGAGAATGTTTCGATGTAAAAATAGAAAGAAAAAACTGCTCTGACGTCCAAGCATGTGATCTCGCGAGACATGCGCGTAGACTAAAATCCTCACTCAAACTGTGATTTTATGACATTTTTAATTAATAAATCAAATGTATTTTATATTATAAGCTTTAAGAAAATAATGCTTGTCATAAAAATCGACATTTATTTCGAAAACTATACAAATATATTCCGTTCGACTTCATCCAAATATTACTTTGTACGATCGATCTGCAGCAACTTATATGAAAAAAAACTTCATCACAAATTTACTGGACCTTTACACAATAAAATTATTGAACAAAAGACGTAAACGACCATACACAACACTAATCCCTGATCCAAAATTCAATACTTCGCGGTTTGAGAACGACCGGCACGGACAGGTAGGTTTTAGTGCGCGGAATGATGAGGTCGACGGTAAAAAAGCGGTCGAATGACGAAGCATAAAATGAGTTCCATAAATTGTCGAAGGTACGATCTCGAGACCCAGGATCGAGCTATATATGGATCCCGTGGCTTCGTCACGTGTCCCAGCGAAGGTGGGACCACGTGCAAAACGACAGACAGATCGATACTGGGAACATGCCCGTGCAGACTGCTCAAATTCGATTAGATTAGCATTAGATTAGGCTATGAGCGAGTCGCAATATCCATTAGACTTCCAAAATTCACGTAAGAGATGCTCCGGCTGCTAAGTTGAGGTCCGTGGACGACTTCGAGTGCGATTCAAAGTTCGTCAAATGCAAATTCGCTCTACGTTTTATAATTTACAAATTTAATATGAAGACGTGAAACGTTTTCATCTCCAGACATTTCATTAAGTTTAGTTTTTATAATATTTAATTTTTTACAGTTTGAAATCAATTACACATTGAAATCTAACAAATTTGACAATAACTATTGAGAAAATCGATTCGATTGAATCGTAGTGCGATTTCGCAACATGAAAATTGAGACGTTTGTAAAAATATACAAGAAAATTTTCACAGACGCTACCTAGAGAGTATCCAGTACGTTTTTGAGAGCGTTTCAGAAATTAATTCGACTCGGATCTCGCTCCGGGGGCAATAATATGAGTTCGTGCCGGTGGAGCGTTGTGTTAATTTAATCGAAATCCCAGCGGCGGGTCGACGGTTGAAAAATATGGAGAGAGAGCCTCGATCTTTGATGGATCAGCCTGAATAGGCCTTATAAATTCAAATGTCATTGTGGTCCTAAAAACTCGACGTGGAATTTCTGAAGTAACTTCTAATTGGGAGGCAGGCGCGCCGTACTGCGCCGCTACGAGCTTTTTCATCGAGACAAGAGGTTTAAAGCTTTAGTGGGTTCTCCTTGTACATAATTCATACGTTTATATGTATTGATATATATACGTGTATGTGTGTGTTTGTGTATAATTCAGGATGTATCCATCCCCGGTACTCCTCGGGGATGAAGCGCAAGTCTCCAGGATCGGAGACTGTCGCTCGCTCGTATCCGAGGGCTTTTTATAAGGAAAAAATATATGTGCTTTTCAAATTCATACGGATATGTCATATTTGAAAGCTCTACATGAGTATGAGAATATTTCGAAAATGTATTTTTAAAAATACAGTCATTACAACTCCAGCGGAAGCTATTATTCGTATAGAAATAATATAGTTTCAAATATGGTAAAAATTCATACATTTCTAGTCGAAAGAAGTGAATTATATCATAGATTTGCAAATTAAATTTAAAAAGCGTAGAATTTATTGTATATTTACATTGCTTATTTGCTATTTCGACAAAAAAAAGTTGAAACTTCACCAAGTACCTCAGCGCCAATAAAACAAATGAAAACGTTTGCCTCGATAATTGCTTTCCGGAGGCAAATTGCCTTCTTTCAAATGACGGTGGCACGATCGATCGGAGGTTGTAAAACTCCTCATTAAGGAATACGGTTACCAATTGCATTATTGTTTGATATCGTGGCCGGGCCGCGTTGATATAATCGTTTCATGACTCATAATGAAATTGTACAAGCGCTATTGCATCGGCCGTTGTGTTGTTCACTATTGGCCGCCAGCTGCGGGAATTACTCTTGAAAAGAAAACACAGAACAGAGAATAAAATAAAAAAATATTGGCGAAAAGTTGCACTGGGAACAAAGTTTCTTTAAGAGAACTAACTGCGAGTGAAACTGACTACGTAGCGCTTACCGCCGTTTGCAGTTACGGAACCCAATACGTTTTATAGACACTGCACTTTCAATTATCTAGCGATTACTTGGGAATTTATATTTTGAACGATTTTATATTGTATGATAATCAATAATTAAATCTAAAAACTTAATATTTGATTTGACAATTCATCAAAAAAATGACCAATAAATAAATATTTTTTATGTGATCAAAATTGATATTAATGGTAAAATTTATTAATATTTCAGAATATATTAGATATTCATCATTTTAATAAATTTCTTGACATCAAGTATTTAATGGATCTCCTTCAGTATTACATTCATTTATGCTTGTCTGTCACAAAAAAATGTGAACCCAACGCCACGTGTATACCACGATCTAGGCACCGAATAAAAAATAAACAGCAGGTACACCGCCTTGTGAGATGCCCATAATTTTTGACATAGGAGAGACAAACTGAAATAATAAATAACGAGAAAAGTCAAACTTATCCTCAAATATTCATGAGGACCACAGAAAAAAGCGTATACACGCACATACCTACGCCCCGTTCGCGTTTACGAGGGTTCGATCTCGTGGGATCATGTCCTCGTGTGACCAACTCAAACGAGGACTTTCTCCTGCCAAATTAACTTTTCCCGAGGGCTTTTCTTGCTTGATCAAATCGCATAACGTTTATCCTAGGACATGTTTTTCGATTGTGCACATTATAAAACGCAATATCGTTTACTTTATTACACGCTCTTCCGCCGATGACTCGATGATTCATTGGTTTATTTGCGCGAGAGATAAGCGAAGAAAGATTGAGGGTCAAAACAAATGATTCACCGCGGAGTGAACGTTCCACTTCTGCTAACGAATCGATTGCGAATAGAAAGGCTAATTGTTGTTGAAAAAGATAAAATTGTTTTTTTGTGCCTGGATTTGATTGAGTCATCCGTCGAACGATCTTTGTTTGCATAAAATGTACACGAATCCGCTGACCTAGTTGCTATGTGAAATGATTCACTGATTTATTTTCTTTTTTTAATGCAATCATGCAACAGGCGTAAACATTCAAATTCAATATAGACTGCAAAATAAACGTTCACATTTAATTAGACATTGTATACTATGTAATTTACCTTTAGGCACCCCTATGCAAATGCTTTATTGCATCGTATGCAAAACCCTCATGATAAACAACACTGGATGTGCACATGCTCCCGTATTTGTATGACCTCCAACTTGATCCGAAATTAATTGAAGTTTTAGCAAAGATGCACATAATTACGGTATGTGGTCGAATTGATATTCCAACCGGTTCGAAATATATTTAATAATACACATCAATAAAGTGCTAGTGAGATTATTTTCGTTCGAACTCTATATGATATTAATTTGAGAGTTATTGCCCCGTGCGATATTATCAATTAATCAATACTCGGACCTATACGAACGGTATAAAAAAAGTATAAATTATTTTTTTTAGTGAAAAAAAAGTAGCATGAACTCTAACGAGCATCAGACCCCCAACAGCTAGAAGAAGAGCCAGGGTTCATAGCAAGATTGAGTTCACCAGATTATTTACGGGTCACTAACGAACTTATAGATCACGAGTACGAATTCCGATTGCTCGCTTTTTTAGCTCCGAAAGAATTTTCGATTCATTACTAAATACATATTATGTATAATTTTCTAGTATAAAAAATCTCGTTTCGATGCACCGATCGCGTCTCGTAAATCTTACACACAAACGATTCTCCAATTAAGGACACGCACCATTTTCGATCGTTTATCGCTTATTTCTATTGAGTCATATTGGTGTATCTCAATTACAATTTAATTGTATAAACGTGTTCGAGTCGCATTATTTGAGTCATCATTTAATTTTTTTGTTTGGGCTGAGTGGACAAAAAGTGGCTAACAAACCTTGAGTATCAATATCGGTGTATAGATTTTTTTGTTAGTGGTAATAAATGTAAGCAATTTAACATGTAACTGATGATTGCATTTTTAGAGCGTATTTATGACACATGGCATGATAAATACTTTTTTTTAACGCTCATCATTCGTAACACGAAAATGCAATTATAGTTCGATCAAAGTTGATATATGAACAGTAAGCACTGGTGAACGGCAAAATTACGTTATTGCCCTTTACAGTTTCGAACAAATTGCATGTGTACAAATTCCTCTCGGATCAAGTTATCGTATATTCAATTCTGTTACGATAGCGTTTTGCGGGTAAGTATTTTTTTCACGACACGACATCTATTTTAATCTCGGTGCTGGGGTCTTTAAAAGCCAGAATAAATGTTGACACAGTGCCTGAAGCACATTGTATGTGTTAACAATGACTATTGAAAAAGCAGTTGTCATATATGCGCACCGAAAAGGAGCAAACAACGATTATATACCTGGGGATGTTTGGACGTATCCCGAAACACGCGTCTCGCATCCTTGCGCCATTTATCTTAAAATTGAACATTCTTTCAAAGGTGGTGAACAATTGACAATCGTGCGGCGATACAATGTTTCGTTTAATTTTCACCGAACCGCTTTTCCTTTTTCCGATTTCAGTTTGAACCGAGTGACTAATCGGCTCGTTAATGCGACCATTTTCGGTTTCGACTCTGTTACCATTGTTCCGCCACCCGGAACTTATTGTTCTAATTGCAAACAATGAAACTTGTCGGCGTGAAACTTCACCACTTCGCAAACGACAATAAATCATATTCAAAATCAACACGATATTTTTACCCGGCAAGCGTCCGTTGATTCTAATCGGTGATTTATTGAACGAAAAATATAAATACGTAAACATTTCATTGTTTTTTTCAACTCGTGAGTAAAGGCGAATGGACGATCGAAACCGAGCATTTTTTTACTTGCTTCAATCCGAAACTGGTATCTGAAGCGCGGTCACATTAAATTTTCCTAATCAACTTAATTGACCGGGTTGTCTGAGGAAGCTATAAAAAAATGACACTGTTGAACATAAATCTTATAACCCAAATGATAAAAGAAAACAGTAATGCGACTCCATGTGTGCTCGACCAAAACGAACAGATTTCGTTTCGTAACTCTCGCACACATGGCAACGATATTTCACGCTGAAAAATCAACGTTGCACAAATGTGCGCTTTGAAAAATCGTCGGATATTTATTTGCCAGACTATCGAAGATGTCCATTATGTATTATTCGTCATCTCGTGTTCACTAAATCCGTATTAGTTACCCACTGCTAGTATATCAGACGGCTTTACACGGAATAAATTACTAAGTAGCGCGTAGGGAGTTTAAAAGCTTTAATGTGTTAACCGGTTGAAAAATTGAGTTCAGACCTTGCCTTTTTTGTATTTCGGACAAATAAAAGGATACACATAAACAAATCAGGTAGTTTTACCGAGAAAGGTATGAGGGTTTCTTGAGAAACCCTGGGGGTAGTCCTCGCAGCTTTGCCATATAATAAAATGATTTATCGAAAACACATTTCTCTTTTCTATCTCACATAACGTGCTTTAGTACTTGTCGCTGACGAAGATGTGAACCATTAGTTATGCCCGTTGTGGAAAAATAAAATAAAAAATTCGGTCTACTCCATCGTGCCATCAATAATAGATAACTTGTCCATCTTATTGAATTAGGAGGACTACGCAGGATTGTAACGAGTGTGTTGTATCTAAAATGGACGTCGTGATGAATAGGCGAGTCCTATTCGAAGATCACTTGTGATGAAGATACAAATAAAAAAAGTCATCATAAAATGAGTTGCGATGACTCAGCGTAACTGCTAACGTTTAAATTAATTTTCATAAAAATTGACAGCAAATGTAGTATTCCGATCCGATATTCGGTGAATTCGTAAAATGGCAACGCTTGCAAAATAGAAGCGTAAGAGCTCGAAGCTAAAACACGTGTGCTATTGCGTTAGAAATTTACTATATGGAAGGGAAAAAACACGTGTGAAGGCCAAATACCTGACTTTTTGTGATCGAGGGTGCTTTGGGCAACTGAACATTTAATGGACTGCTAGCTCATCCGACTGGAAGGATCGCCTAGTCTGGGGCTGGTCTTTCGAAAAAAAGCATCATCTTCAGAAACAACTCTTGACGTTTCTCAAACTGGTTGTTTGATTCAGCACGGTTTAGGAAAATGTTGACAATGCGCAATACACTGTGATTATTATTCACAAGACAATCGAATAACTCCTACGTCGAAATCAATTACACTTATTTTCAATTAACCTCATTTGTGAAGGCAAACTAATTCTATTTTATTCAATATGGGTCAAGTTCGACGTGAATTTCTTTCTGTAAAAATGTATAATAAATAAAAATAAGTACAACTCACTTGATTTAACAGATTTTCGAGTACATGCTTTTCCATATCACACTGTGTTTAATTCGCTATCGTTAATTATAAATAGACAATGCAGCTGCTGAGATAAGCTTTCCCTAACATGAATAAATTTTTATAAAACTGTATCACTATAAAATATGGAATAAGAATCTAAAAAAGTGTACAAATTTCAACAAAAGTAAGCATACACATACACATAATAAGAACCCTGGCACATTTAAAATTTATCAGAATGGGAACATTTGAGAAGAGCAAGCTCGCGCGAACCACTAGCGTGATATTACGAACAAACTCCTCATATTTCATCACAGCTGTGTTTTCTGTATTATTTTTTTTCCACAGCAATAAAAATGTAATTTATTGTTTTACAAATACGCCGCATATATCGAGTGATTATCACACCGGCCAACCACTGCGACTACGTGCCGTTTCCAATCCGGACAAAGGTCAGATCGTGAATTCGATCCCCGTACGACGCGTAAATAGCTAAAAATTTTCAGACGAAACGACATCGTAACATGTAAAACCAATCCGAACCGACAAATGCCATTACGTCTGCGGCGTATAATTTGACGAAACAACAAAACGGCTGCCTCAAAGGTAAAGGTCAGCGCGGAATGGGCTATCGGGGTTGACAGAGAGGTCATCGTATCTCACGGAAGTGTTTTCGTATCAACAGATGCCAGATACCGAAACGGGTGTTCTTTTGAACTTTCGAGTTCGTGCCGCGTACGAATTAGCCGAATTATCGAGTTAAAATAGACCCTGTTGTTTCGATTTAGCGACGATTTTTCGTGTCGAATGTATCTCGGACGGAGCAGGGACCCGGGTAAACAAACATAAACCATTTCTGTTAAGAAAACAAAGCCGTTGCACCGTAGCGGCCCAGACGATGTCTGAGCGAACCAACAAAAACTTGTTTACCCATAGCAAACACGACAGAAAAAAAATATATCACGGCTACGTGGAACCGTGGAAGCGTCGTCGAGGTGTTAGCGCCGATGTTTGCTGAAAATCGACGTTTCAGACCCCGCCGGGGATAGGAGCGGCGCAAAGACGGACGTGCTATCGCTTTGTCGTGTACTAATAGTTGCAGCTGAACTTTGGGACTGCTTGAGCGAAATGCATATAATGGGGATGCACCGGTGCACGTGCAGCCCACCGAGACGGCCAACTCCCCGAATCGCGCAAGCAAACAATTATTTCCCTCCCGAGGGGGCGGAAATATCGGACTTTTCGTATTCCGAACGGATCTTTGAGAAAAAATAATGAAATAACGTACATCGAGAGCGGCGAGATTGCATTTTAGAATCGATGAGATTCTATATGCGATGTGCGTATGTTAGACTGGCTCCGACCACTTTTTGTGCATTCCACAACACCAACCCCATCGATCAGGCGCTGGAATTCTTTCAGGGGTAGGCAGAGGGAGGCGGAGTGAGGTGCTGCTAGATGAAAACGGAGTCGTTTCATTTTTTCATTTAACTTCATCCTTGGATGGTAATGGTTGTGTGTGTGGATGTGTATTATATGCTACGTGTGGAGTGGAGAAGTTCAAGGTTTTCGACAGGTTCGATTGTTAGGATCACTTCGTGTATTGAGTGGGGTGGATGGTAGATGGACGCTTTAGATAAGGGTGTATCGTTTTGATCAGCTGATCGTTTTGTTCCATTTTGTGAGATTAAACTCGCACACGCTCACGCGCTCGTTACCTACACTCTGTATATGCTGTTAAGCCGAAACTAACCCCACGTAAGATATGTACTTACTTATACGTGAAATAATTTATATATTTTTTACTAAAATTTTCACATTATCATCATCATATACTTATAATATATAACGTCCATGATAAAATGTTTCCCATTCATTGAAAATTCATGCATTTTTTCTTATCACATACATATGTATACCCACTACATAGTAACAAGTGGAAGTTAACTTTTTACTAAATTATCTCAAGCCAGATTGATACAGATGATTATTAAACAAGCATCCATTTACAATCCACGCCACTTATTGCTTAACTTCAGTAATTGATAAGAACTGACGCATTCAACAAAGTTAAATCATTATCTCAAATCTCCATTCAAATGCGCCAATAAATTTAACCTTATCATTTGCAAAGTACATATTTGCATACATTCAAGCAAAAATGCTTTTGATAAACATCAATCATATTGAAAATCACACAGCAATCACCACACGAACATCCTTTATCGACCACGAAGATATCGAACTTACACATAATAAAACACAGCTGCAACCGAAGCAGTCATGCCCCTAAAAAAACAGCTGTTGGGTATGCGCTCGCGCATGTATCGAGACACACAACTGCATCCTTGCTGCATTCGTGTAAGTGCATATGCACATACATCGGCCAGCTGTGATTCTTCGTGGAGGATCGTAGATGACCCATTTCAATGGGGAGCCGGTGTATAACCGTGGGCTGTTGCAGGAATTTCACCCTTGAAGGTCGTTAGAGATTCTTGGATGGTTCTTTTTTGTCGTTTTCTTTCGACTGTTTGAAAATGAATCCATGCTCGAATTGTGCTATCGTTCGCTGCGTGCTGTAATTGCTTTGTCCTTGATTGTGCAATTCTTGTGGAACTGTTCTGTGTGAATGTCGTCGTCAATGTCATTGTCAATGAAAAACGATTTCGTTTTAATAATTTAAGAATCGCTGACATTAAATGTAATCAATTAAAACAATATTGATTGATGTATGTATTTAAGATTACATCGAGATTTTTGTTTTTATTTATTGCACAATTGATTTAAATTATTTTAACTAGTTGATGTATTGATAAACATGGACCAAAACGATGCAAATCAGATTGAGTAACTCATTAATTTCATAGAAATGTTATGTAATATAATTTTTAGAAGATATGATGGTGTCAAAAATATTTCCGTTTGACAGTAGTTAAGAAATCAATGTGAATTTTATATAATGAATTTTATAAAATACAATTTCAACTTATTTCATTTGAATAAGAAAAAAATATTTTTAATTGAAACAGAATATTTTGTTCAAATATCTGACAAATTTGAGCTCAACCAAGCAAAAATTTATAAAATTACCTCAAATTACATCGAAATGTCGTCAATTAACAGCGAAAGTGTACAATTATTGCTTATGTGTGTAAGGATAACGATGTGTCGGTGAGAACCCAGCTGTAAGAAGATACCACTCAAGTCTCACGAACTCAGGAACAGGTATAATCAGCTGGCTGTTCAAGGACTGGAGGACTGCGACGATGCTGTGTGTACGAAAAAAAATTATATATTTTCATCTATTTTAATGGAATCAATCCGTGATTATAGATTCATCTCGTCGTGTGGATGTTTCGAAGTGAAACTTGTTCGAAATCTGAATTTCGAGCTTGCGTTTTAATATATAATGAGTGTATATTGGCATATTCGCGAACATTGTACAAATTAATGTTTATGTTGCTCTTGTAACAACCTTACAATGAATTTCAATATAATTTTCTAAAGTTTGTTCGAGCGGAATTGATAACTTCACCCGGGCTAAAACTTTCTTGTCATACTTACAGCTTTGCAAGTTAAATTTTCTGCAAACAAAAAAAGAATACTCGCATAACTGATGGAAAAATTGGTCGTTTAAAAAATAAACGAAATATTCTCTTTCGTTAAAAGAATTTAAAGTTCGGTATATTTTATCGAAAAAAATTGTAATACATTTTAAAATATTCTTTCTATGCATAAATTCGAAAAATTCACTGTAGCATACATCGACTACATTCAAACAACAAACATAATTTTTTTAACAAAATTTTTTTAAAAGTTTCTTTAACTGCAAAAACATTCGCTATATTTTTAATTAAATCACTATTTTTTCAAACATCAAAAACACGCACCATTTAATAAAAACCGAACCGTCGCAGTATCCTTAGTCGGTTGGTAACAGGACCGCTTTTACATCAGCTGATATTCCATGTGGTGTTTAGTTTTTTCTACCCATATTTTTTTCGACGTGTGTTAACATACCCGATGTGCAAACGAAACAGATGCCATCCCAACACACCAGCATGAAAGAGAAGAACAATAAACCCATAATGCAATCAGTGAAGCCTCTTCCACACGTAAACGGCCCGGCTGCATGTGTTTGACGTTTTATACGTTGCACCGCAAGGAATGCAATGTGGGAAGCCGGCCATAATGCGACCTTATGTTCCGATATAAAATCGGCTCGATTTTGATGTGAGATCGGCTAGATTTTTGAAGATTGTGTGTGTGTGTAATTTCGGTTTTGATGCGGCGAAGGAAATGTTATTTGAGACTGGTTTTTATTGCCGGAGAAATTATGTGTATTCGATTTTAAATGTTATTCGTATGGGCTTATCGACATTCAAATTGTTGCTATAATGTAATTGATTTAAGAGGAAAATGTATTCGATGCTGAGGAAAACATCGATTGTTTTGATGATAAATTAAAACGAATGAATGTTATTTTATTCATGAATGTTCAAATTTGAATTTTGTTCGAAACTCTATGGAAAAAGATGTTCCAGTTTCTGGCACGAATTCGTTCTACTGTTGTATTTTTTTTATTGCAGGAGTCATCAAACGATTACTTTCTTCACATAACAACGGAAATTCCACAATTGATTGTATCACACACACCACTTTCTAGCACTTCTATCCGGTCAGCTTAATTAGTATAATTATACAACTTTGTGATACAATTTCTACGTCGATATGAATAATCAACCGTTTTCCTTAGTGACTAAGAATAACCTCGACCTAATTTTTCAGCAAGAACTGATTTACTTTTCATAAAACAACAATTAAAATATTTATTACATCGAATGAGAAAAATCAGATAATTTATGGATTTACAAGAAATTTTATTTGTAAATTTATTAACAACAAATATTGCCTTATTTATCCATTACAACTCGATGTTTTTTCTTACGTGGGTTGATACAAATTATATATTCTTTTAAAGAAAACAAATTTTAACACTTGAATAAAGAATCAATGAACCAATTCATAATTTATAACTTGAAAATATATACAAATCATTAGAATGTTCGATATGTACATATGTATGTTACTTATTTTTTTAGAATTTTTTTTGAAAATTTAAATTTTTAATTTTTAAGAGTTGAGAATGCAAAAGTCTTCAGTGAGTAATGGATGGTAAATACATAGACTCCCATGATAATACAACTCACAATCAGTTATAAAAATAGAATATTTCAAAATACAAGTAACACAATCGTCCATAAAAAATCAAGAAAACTTCCAATGCAGATCGAAGGTTGACCACGTCTGCTCCAACCCCACAAATGCAGGGGTGGTCTGTCGCGGGGCACGAGTTTATGTTTCCACAAACTTTGTTTATGACCCACCACTGCTGAAAAGGTGCGGAAGTGTACGGAACATTGGACACGGAATGGATCTCCAGAGTCAGCGGAATGCAAAGAGTCCTCCGGCTCGAACCTAAATACGAACGGGCGAGCTTCCTGCGTACAAAACGAGGACGGGGTCCTTTTTTGCGCGAAGAATTGTCCCTTCAAGGATGACGTCATAAATCGGTACCGTTCCGAAGGATCGTAAATTAGAAGATAGGTAAAAGGATCGGCTTGATTGTATGCGGGTGGGCCGATGAATAAATTCGTGTATTTATTATTGTTATCAGGGGTCTTTGTGCAGTGCTGTTTGTGGTTTTTCGTGTATGAATGGTTATGGTCTTTCTTTGACTTGTTGTATATTTGGATGGAGGGTGAGGGATTTTTATAAATAAAATAGGTGAAATATGTGCTTTTTGAATTTTTAATCGATTTTTATAACTTCAAATATATCGTTATAAATTTTCCAAATCAGAAATTTAAAAAAGTTAATATTTCTTATTTTTTCACATTTTACGTTCTCAAGACATTTCTTATGATAAAATATGTATTTAAACTTTTCAAATTATGTTTTTGGACAAAAAATTAACCAATTTATCACATCGAAATATTTTTTCAAGTTACACATGTGTATAAATTTGTGAAACAGAAAACTAACGATTCATATGTAATTTAATACAGTCGATTTTCTTTATTTATATCTAAACGTTTCGAATCCTTTATAGCGAACACGGTTCGAATTGCGATTTCGCTTAAATCTTCATCGAATATTGTCAGCTTAGTGCTATCGATCTCGATATGCATAAATGGAAATTGTTTATAACAGTGTTAGCGCATTTCAAATTGAACGATCGACAAACGTGTTGGCGTATTCGAGACGACCTCAGCTCGATTCCCGCTGAGGCAATAGATATTTATGATGAGCATAAAAACACAACTATCTATCATAAGACACGGACTAGATTTCCAATATTATCTTATTTACGACTTTTTAATTTAGCTTTAGATTTGGGAGAGTGAACGCGTCAAATTACAAATTACACACGTGCGACAAAGCGTCCGTGACATTTGCCGCCTCGTATTTTTGATCACGAACCATTCTCGTCCGAATTAATTACATTTTTTTACCGACTTTTATATCGCAATATATTTCAGATAAGCACTCGAAGGGAAAGTTCCTCAAAGAAGGGAAAAAAAAGTGATAAAGTAGGGCCGAGCTCGCGCTCACGCGCTCGCGAGGGTGGGTGGAGGTCTTTCTTAACAAACACATTATTCACAATGTCTTTATTATCAGCGACGCCTTTGTGGAAAATCTTCGTGTGTGAAATAATAATGAATAAACGCTTAAAATTATGTACAATGCGTCAAAGGCGACCCCGGCATGCGAACATAATAGGCTTCGATGAAAAATCGTCAAAGATTTTCCTGGGAAATAGACGCGCGGGGCGTTGCTTCTAATTTAATGTAATGTCAGTTCCATAAATTCAAAGAAACCTTTTTTTTTTAAAATATATTCACATATTGTACATTATATATTTATAATAACGTCTTTCATAAACATCTCAATTCATTACTCTGAATGGTATTGGAAAAATTAACAAGCAACTTGTATATTATTCAATTTCAATTGATTTTCGTCATTATTCATGATCGTTATTATGTTCATATCCATATTTTATGATCTTTCAATAAATTATCGCATCACATGAATAAAATAATCGCAATATCAAAGACCCTACCATGAAATTTTCACATTTAATTTTTCGATGATTTCCACCGTCCAAGCGTTAAGACGTCCAACGTTCAAAAATTAATTATTGGCCGTTTCCTAAACGGATTAGCAGAGGTTTCGAACGGGGAGTTAGGGGGCTTATGGCTCGCCATGGGGTTGGATGCATTAATAGACCACTTACCGGTCTTTAATAATTAACGGAATCGCTTCATAGCCGAGACCGACACACCCGCGCAAACACACACACACACGATATTCGGACGCGGGTAATAAGCCGATTGATCGAAAATTCGACGTCGTCGTTCCGCATAAATTTAAAATGGTATAATTGAGCCTCGGGGGCCACGGGGAATATTAATAGGCGGCTTCATTAACTGTTGCGTGTGATTCTCGATCGTGCGGTATTCAAATTAGTCCGTTCTGTTGGGACGTTTTTCCGAGTTACGCATGCATATAGGTCGTTCTTGGAGTTTTCGATTTTGCGAATAGTAGTTCGATTTTTCCGATTGGCTTGCCGATAGTGCTGGAAATTTGTAGGTTTGTTGATTGAAGATTATTTTTTTTTCTATCTTGTCGGTTTTTCTGTGTTTAATATTATTTTTTCGATAAATTATTGGGAATTTTTTATGTATATTTATAAAAAAACTATTTTTGGACTGTTCAGAGATAATAAATCGTTTCATATTGAATTGTCATCAATTCCATGTACATAACAGTTTCAGATTATTATATTTTTCCTTATCAAAATAAAAATACTAAAAATACTCAACATACAAACAAATCTCAATATCATATCTTCTCATTCCACTTCAAAACAAACATTTTACATCAAAACTTTTTCAATCCAATAATTAAAAAAAATACAGATTTCCTTCATCTCAAAATCACTATTATATACATATATCTTCATATAAATGCCATTATCATAATATAACTAAAATCAAATTCGAGATAACCATCCAACAAATTATTTCATTACAAAACCAATTTGAGCCGAAAAACGGAAAAATCATACTCGAACTCGCCCATAGATCTTATCGAATCGACAGACAATATCAATCATCACACCACAAATCCGTTTTCCGTCCGAATCCCACGAAAAATTCATTTAACACAAGCGTGCGTTCGTTCGGTCGTAACTTTACATCGGCGGTTACATTAGAATTAGATCGTTCGACTTTTGAGTTTTAAAAGCGGCAGCAAGTCAGTGCTTCGGTTTTAACACGCGCTCGGCAAAAGCCGCCAGCACAGACTAGCACTGACCCGAACGAGGGCAAAACTTTAAAATACGTACGTATTTAATTTAAAATATACGGTTACGTGGCACGCAACGGGGACCGAATGATAATTATGCTCATTTGAATATCGCCTCGGATATATTGTTTGTGTGGGTGACGTGTATTATAAGTGTGCTTTTTTTTAATTCGCACGGAATCGCTCGAGAGGGTCCTCCAATTGTGGGCTCGAAGATATAATACTTTGTGTTCAGAATGTTTCATTTCGCTTTCGTGTGCCTGAAATGGTTTTTACACTTCGAATTGGACGTTTTATACTTCAAATTCAACTATAGTAAAAATTCATATAGTAGAAATTCATTACTATGAATTATTGCTGATTTGTTGAATTTGAATTGTAAAACGTCCAATTTCAAATTTAAAACGTTGAATTTGATATTTGGAACGTTGAATTTGATGTATAAAAACTATATGATCGATGTTGTTGTATTAATCATAAAAGTTAAGCGATATAAAGTGTGTACTTGAATGAATAAATTGGCTTAAAATTAATAATGAAAATTATTTCGGTATTCAAATCTTCAAAAAGTACACTATGTCTATCTTTCTAATGGTATCAATAGTCAGTATAAGTAAATGATAACTATTTTATAAAATAATATGATACAATAATTTGCTAATATAAAAAAAACTCCATTTGAAGTTAAATTAAATGAATATCAAAGCTTTATTAGATGAATGTTATATAAAATACACACGATAATAATTCGATACAAGTTTATGAATTATAAATTTAACAAAATCAAAACGGTTGTTTTGAATGGAAAAATAATAAAAAGCTTGAATGAATGCATCCCGATGCATTTTCCGCGTATTTTTCGCCACTGAATAAAAACCGTGCAACGAATTTCAATACAATTTTTGAAGAATAGCCCCGAGTTGCCGCATCGTCTACAATAACAATAATCGTGTGTTCTTCGTATGCAAAGTTGTACCTTCAGGCGAAGAGGCACGAGTCGTGCACAATTGCATTTGCATACTGTGATAATAATGTCGTTGCACCGAGGCGCGCGTATATGAGCGACCATTAGCCGCGCGCAAACTTAACAAAACTACTGAAATAACCACCTCCAGGTTTACTTTAATTAATTAAACCTGGCCACCGTTGTTATTGCCCTCCGGGATGTTGAAATTTCGTCAGAAAGTTTCGCGAGACCGGCGCAATATTATTACGTATCATTGTTGTGCGGGTTCGCGAATTCCGTCACATTGTATGAATTTGCGCGTGCATAATTCGTTCCTAACTATTACCGACTAAGGAAGTTATTATAAATCATGGAACTTGATTAATGCACGTGATGTGTATTCATTCGAAAATTGATTTCGAAACTTATCAAATTTTCTGCGCACAATCGTGTTCATATGCAAGACGGCCGTTTATTTGGAACCGTAACTGGTTTAACCTTTAACCAAATTATGTCATCAGTGTTTTACGACCGCGGCCGATTTAATGCCGCGCTTAATTCGATCTTATCTCGAATTTATTGGAAAATCGTCGTAAATAAATAGAAATTATACGTCCGTTTCTTTATATATTATTACAGGTCACGAAAATGAAATTACTCTTACATAAATTCGATAGAAAGGATCTCCTTCGTTATGACGCGGCGCATTATTTTTAATTCTATTTATAAATACGTTCTGATTTATAAATTTGGATGATAATGATAAGATGGGGAAATTCGTGCTCTTCGTATTGCATCAAATATACAAGACAAACGTAAACAGTTTATATGAAATGAATGATTCGTTTATCGAACCAATTCGTGGATCTCAAGTGCAAGTTAGTCGGACAAATATTTATTTTACATATGGTGCAAAGAAACGGACGCGTTGAGGATAATTCAACAATAAAATTTAATGTTTAACGACGCTTGAAACGATAGTATTTATAAATCAAATAAACACAGATGGTTTTAAAAAAAAATTCTTACAACACGTGAATCATGAACAGAACTTTTTCTTTCGTATTGAATTTTCACGATTTTTTTTATTCATCGAATAATTTTGAGAAATATAGTTTTCGCGTCAGAATCATTTGTGCATGATTTAACCATTGGTATGTTCGAAATCAATATATTGATGATGGTTTTTGAGTTTTACCTACTCGTTTTCAGATGGGAATTTAACCATTGTCCCAAAAAAAAAATCAAAGATTCAAAATGGTTCCGATGTCATTCTCTGTCGTCCACCATACAAATTATATATTTAAATTATAACAAACATGGCGCAAGATAATAATCCATATTTCATTAGTTATACAAACATCTCAATCATTCGATCTCTACAAACTCAAATGATAAAATAATACACAAACAAGTTATCCGATACCGCAGTAACATAGGCAGAAATGAACAGCATAAATATTTATTTTAAACCATCTGACTTATCTTTATCGTCCGTTTTAATGAAACGAACATGTGATATGCAAAATAAACGAATTTCCCTTTCATTTTATACGAAATCAAGTCGGAAAAGTCGCCGCAGACTAAGATCACTGTCTCGAATCGAACCGAAATAAATATGGACTCGTTCACCTGCGGTTCGATACGACTAAAACGCGGAAACGGGAATACATAATTACAACATAAAACAGATCTTATTTATTCGATCCAGCGTCGACAAACATAACAGTATTCGTACTGGTTGTTTACACGGATCGGCCAGTCGAACGTAAACTGTTTTGGACTTTCCAGTCCGGCCGCGGAGTTGATTAAATATTAAATTAAATTGAGCTGAAAAAATTATGTGCGTATAAATAAACCAGTAATTTCTAATGGCGTTCCCATAATCGTAAAATGTTGAATTTTAATGGGCGATCGCTTTTTTTTATTGTGTTTATTATTTCAAAACGCGGCATGAGCGAGAACGCTAATGAGTTATGTGAAAAACGATAGTACGTATGTGCGATTATATTATTGAGTGTTTGAATGGTTCTTTTTTTTGAAAGCGCTGCTTTTTGTAAAATGTGTCATATTTTTTCGATGCATAGAAAAATATATTCAAGAAATAGAGGTAGTTTTGAAATATTCAAATTAGAAACATAATATTGGAAATTTCGATAAAGTATTGGACAAGAAATATCGCTTACAATCGTCGAATGTTTTTTTTGTTTTATCAAAACGTTTCATTTTATAATGATTCAATATCCAGCACACAGTATTAATTCGCCTTCGTTAAAAATATACAATCCTATGCGTTCACACGATGACGTTATCACGAACAGATAACAAGAACGATTCCGTTAAAAAGATACAAACGGCAATAAATTGATTATCGTAAAACTTTTCAGTCGGACACGCACTTTTGACAACACGCACTCCTAAAAAACGAACTCGTCCGATCCGAAATTTGAGAAATCACGACGCCGAAATCCGTACACCGTTTCCAAAGTTCATATTTCAATAGTACCACCCGGCCATTGCAAAACGAACCGACCGACTTACACAAACCCCAATAATAAAACACATAAACCCAGGCGAAACCGTCGTTTTTCGTTATTCATTTCGTTGTACGTTGGTCACTCGTTATCTCCGAATGCGCACATTATGATATCCAATGGCGATTAACGTCTTATTTATACGACGCTCATCGCCCTTGTACGGTTTCGACGAACATTCCGTTTGTGGTAAATGTTCATTAATTGCCGCTCTAGCCGAGTGTTGATTGCCTAACATCTTAGAAAAAAATTGATACGAGGTGCGTTTTCGGCGAATCCGTAATGCGACTGCCAGCCGTGAGAAGATTATTAATTTTTTCAATAATCGGCGTATCAATTAAAATTAGGAAAGCGTACGCGACGGTCTCGTATGGTTCAGGTGGCTCAAAAAAAAAATATAATTTATTTTTTATTAATTATTACGACGGTTTTTTGGTCGATCACCTGTTCTCCCCCGTGTAAGCGCGTTTAGATAAAGCAATAAATTCGGACGAATGAAAAAAAGTGTACCCATATACATAATGAGACCTTCAGGGAAGGCTATGCGTGCCGATAGGTGCACACTCTTCTCAATTTATTAAAAAATATGTAAATAAAATTATGAGAAAGTCGTTTTTCGGAATGTAATACAGATGTATATATTTATCATCATCGGATAAATTTATAAGAACATCTGCTGTTTTTTTCCGGTCCCACGCGCTCAAGTTTTAATTGGAATTTTTTCATAGAGTCCGCCGATTTTTTCGCTCCATTCAAAACGGATAAGTATTTTATAATTCGATGGGCCGTTCAGAAATTTTTGTGCTCTAGGACAAAACGTATTTAAATTATGTTAATTGGGGAAACGACCTTCGCGAAACGTTATTTCAGTGACATTAAACAATCGATTAGAGAGGCTCATGTTATTGAAAATAAAATACTCTCGATCATCTGGTGTGGCTTTACATAATGATATCATAGACATTAATATCATTTTTTTTTTAATTTTTCAGCTTGTGTTTGACAATATGGAAAAATTTATTTTTTAATACAAAATATATTTGGACCTCGTATAACATAATTATATGGTTCCACAAAACGTCATGTAATACAAAACCGCGTTATATAAAACGTGTTGTACAAAAATAGGTCACAATTCATTAATCATCTTAGTATATCAAAATCAAACCTAGTTATACATAGCCCAAGTGTACACTGTACACCAACAACAACCAGAAAAAAAATTAAAATTATAATCAACCATCAAAATCATAAAACCCAAACACCACACAACCCTCCAACCTTCAACCTTCAACCACCCCTTAATCAACCCACACGGCAACGATTCAACACCGCGCTTCAATCCGCGCTACCAACAAAACGCCAGTCCGGATTATCACTGCCGCCAAATAATGTTGCATCTCCGGCTGATGCTTTTACGACACTACCAGCATCAAAACTCAAAATCAAAAAACCCAACAAAGAACCTTCAACCTTCAACCACCCCTTAATCAACCCACACGGCAACGATTCAACACCGCGCTTCAATCCGCGCTACCAACAAAACGCCAGTCCGGATTATCACTGCCGCCAAATAATGTTGCATCTCCGGCTGATGCTTTCACTACACTACCAGCATTAAAACTCAAAATCAAAAAACCCAACAAACAACCTTCAACCTTCAACCAGCATTCAAAACGGCAACGATTCAAACCGCGCTTCAATCCGCGCTACCAACAAACGCCAACCGGATTATCACTACCGCCTTCATCTCCGGCTGATGCTTTCACTACACTACCAGCATTAAAACTCAAAATCAAAAAACCCAACAAACAACCTTCATCCTTCAACGACCCCTTCATCAACCCACACGGCAACGATTCAACACCGCGCCTCAATCCGCGCCACCAATAAAACGCCAGTCCGGATTATCACTGCCGCCAAATAATGTTGCATCTCCGGCTGATGCTTTCACTAAACTACCAGCATTAAAACTCAAAATCAAAAAACTCAAAATCAAAAAACTCAAACACCAAAAAAACCCAATAACCTTCATCCTTCAACCACCCCTTCATCAACCCACACAAACTCCAACGGCAACGATTCAACACCGCGCCTCAATCCGCGCCACCAATAAAACGCCAGTCCGGATTATCACTGCCGCCAAATAATGTTGCATCTCCGGCTGATGCTTTTACGACACTGCCGGCATTAAAACGCTTAAATTATGACGGCATTGTGGATAATTTTACGACCCGGCTCATTGTGCACGCACCGAGAGCCGGCTCGTAAACATGCTCTGCGTCGCGCGCATCGATCGGCCGATCGCGAAACTGCCCATTGTATGCTGTTATGATCGAGTTGTGCGCTTTTTTCAGCGGGTAAGAAAAGGCGGGTTGGGCTTCAGTGGAATGGTGGAATGTCGGGTTCGGAGGTGCGAGGGGTTTCGAGATCGGGGCGAAGGTTTTTTTGTGGTCGGGTGAGTGATGGTTGTCGTTTTTTGGACGGGTTGAAATCGTATGAAGGATTTCGATAAATGGGTTTTAGTATTGTTGGAGTTTCATTGGAGTTAAGCGGAAATTATGTATATGAATGCGAATAAGTTGGACTCGTTGTGAAGTCACGCTTGAAATGATTTTTGGTATTAGAACTATTGACGCGTTTCAGATTTTAAATACGTACGATAATTTTTTTTTTTTTAACTTTGGTAGAACCTTTTTTTTTAAACTTGTCCTGCTATAAATTTTATATATGATGAACGAATTTTCATTTCATAAATCTCTATTTAGCTATAGTAGATTTTTAATCTATGCTTTGATGACTCAAATATAGAATTCTCTAATTACGTCCATAATTTTGTTTAAAGTTATTTAAATTTAACTAAATCGGCTTAGTAATTCTTACATAGAATTAGATAAATTTGACTATGAGTACATATATTTTCAGGTTCCCCAAAAATCACTTTTATCAAATTGAATTAATAAATAAAAATTTGAAATGAAATTACATATACTTAAAATCTTAACGAACACATCGATTTTCATAGACTACGGAAGTTAAGCGATATATAGTGCGGTCAGTAGATAAATGCGATCGTAAAATGGACGATCGAAAACAAGATCAAAAGATATCTAGAATACAATGTAAGAAAGTCGCACAAGATTTACAAGAAAGGAAGAGAATTGGATGATCTTTATCAATAAATGGCGAACGACGTGCAATCGTTAATGATAATTTTAGTGATCCTGTTCCTACGTTAATACATAAATAAATAAAAAATCCTCGCTTTAGGGCCAATAAAATCTCATCGAATCCCCTTCCCACATTAAAATTCAATATTACTATTACACCTCATTTATAACGCGCTAATAATATTTTATGAATTATCAAATTATATAATAAATCGCAACTTTATCATTAAACAATTTAGCCGAAAACGATTTTACGAAGCGCAATTTAGATAAAAACCCCCAAAAATACGCTAGTCTCGCCGGTACTAAAAGATCTGAAAGGTGACCGAATCGTAATACAATTTTTTTTCCAATATAAAACACTTAAGTGGCTTTTATCACCTGGTCCAGGTGATTCTATGAACACGCGCGCCGCTCGCGGGCAAATTGCCTTTAAAATGTATTTATCATCGAACGAACTACACATGAGCGATCACATATGCGTTTTTTCAGTGGAAAAATATATGTGGATTGTAAATGTTAAAGAATTGTTATGCTCCGGGATATACATATATAAAAATTTTATAATGGAACTTCAAATATCTTTAGAATAAATTTATGTACATAGTCTGAATACGTATCTCTGTAATATAACGATAATATTGATATTTAATCTTCGAAACAACCGATGCAATTATAATTTAAAAAATCAAATAAAGTGCTATCGATTCTCAAACAAATCCATATCGCTTCATTATACACGCACAGTACTTACGTGGCATAAAGCTGCCTCACTTGACGTCGAGTAAATATTTTTCTTTCGAGTCTTCACTGACAACGATACGCAATATTTAGTTTAGAACAGTGAACGAGCACACGCCTTACACAAACATATAGAAAGAGCACACACTCGAAATAATCGATTCATGAAAAATACTCGCCGCGTTCACATAATGAAGTCACAAATGTCCACGTCAGACAAGAACATTTTCGACGATTGTGTAAATTCATAACGATATCGTCAAAAATCGTGCGTTTCCTCGGCGGTGAGCCGGAATTCGAATTCGATGAATGCCTGCTTTTTGAAAGGTCCCCGAACAGCTGACGGGGTTCGACGTTCAATGAATGACACGAACAGCTGAGGGTTTTTGCCAATGACGAGCAACAAGTACAACAGCTGATGTTCACATTTGGCCGTGCGAATAGTGGATGGATATAAAAAAATATATATTGCGGCGATTATTAAAATTAACGTATATTTCGTTCGATTGTGCGGTTATAGAGTAGTTAATTGTAGCCTTTGAAACTAGAACTAGTTTCATTTTAGAATTTTATTTAGATAATATTCGAGTATTGTAATATATCGAAAATGTAATACACCTGGTGGTTGTATAAACACATATTTTATATTCGCTCACGAACGCGCGATAGTTATATTAACCCAAAAAACATTACATGATTATAGACGCAGACGAATAATTGTGCAAAATAAACATCATAATTTTTATCTCGATTCAAAATTATCCCCGATTCTTACACATACCCACCGCGAAGCGCACGTACTCCCACACCTTTTATAGAAATTTACCTGACGACATCCCGCGAGGTGGAAATGGCAGCAGCAGACACCGTCTGCGGAATTTAGTTTGGCAGGTCTCGTAAAACCGTTACAGAGTCCTTCGAGACGGTCGGACACCTGGCACAGGTGATACTGTCATCTGTTGGACGACGTGTGCTGCTCGTTGGTAATCTCGCACAACGGTCCTCTTCGGCCCCTCGACAACTGACAATAAGTCGATATCGACTCGTTTGCCTTCGCACTGCCGATGGTGAATGTATGTTTGAGTATCAAAATATGTCCTGCGGTTGATGAATCGATGAATATGTAAAGAAGGTGTAAGCTCAAATGTAAACGATTGATTGATTATCGTCAAAGAATGTTCAAGGTTATCAGTTATACGATATTAAGGTATCTGCTGAAATTTTCGATAATATAACAATCAAATAATCTGACAGTTTTCAATTTGCATAAATACCCGTCATTTCGTCTAGTTACTAGATGAAATGACGGGTCGGCAAACTTTTTTGGGCCGCCAAATCAATTTGAGACTCGGCGGGCTGGATAGCGAACTTGAAGATTTTATATGGATAATTCTACTAAAAAAGCAACAAAAAAACTGACTTAAAATTTTAAAAAGTTTAAACTAATCGATCTCAAAATAGATATTTGAAAATTCATGTGCTAGTTTCAAAATTATATTTTTATAAGCTGATTATATCAAGAAAATAATTATAAATAAATAGCACCGCAGGATTTTTTTTATTGATTAAAATCTACATATACTATCGACAAAAATGTAAAATTTTCTAAAATATATAATTTTGGAAAACAATCACTTTCAATTGATGACAGGAGATCCTCAAAAGTTAAATGGATTTTAAAATATGGAATTGTTTTTTTCCCTTGTATCATGATCTGAAAAACGCTTTTATAACTGTAATTTAACAATAAGTTCAGAAAATATTATATAATGTATTATATGTATATGCTGCAATTTTTTTTGAAGACAAAAATTTTTACATTTATTTTAAATTTATTTTAATATTTTCATGTAAAAAAAAAGCTTGAACAACATTAACCCGCGGGCCGTATTGATTAGAAGTAGCGAGTCGAATTTGACCCGCGGACCAGAGTATACCGATACCTGATCTAGTAAATAGACGTTTATAATACCAAAATAAGCTATTTGAGAGGTGAGAATCAATCCGGTGTAATTATTGGAAGTTTTAATGGATTCGGAAAATTGGCATGGAAATCGAGCGGTTTTTGGTTAACATCGATGTCAGACTCGTTTGCCTTTGAAATTTCACTGGCAAATATGTGTTTATAATTACGGACGATAACAAAATAAGCTGTGTCAGCTGTAAAGTGAGTAGATCGGTTTGATCGTTGGGGTTTTTGATTGGTTGAAAGATTTAATATGGAAATCGTACGGTTTTAAGCAGGTGAGCCTGTAGTGATAAAAGTGTTGGATTTTTTTTAACTGATAACTTTGGGTCGATGGAATGTGAGTAGTGTTAGTTTTTGAAAATAATTGTTCATTTACAAAAGTGATCTGGTAAAAAGGGTCATTAATAGTTATATTCGTGATTCGAATTTGATCAAATGTGGTTCCATGAATGTTGTGCGAGAGGTACGATGAATGTCTAAATATTTAGACATTTCAAAACGGCACTCAAGAAAACATCGCACGAATATCGATCATTTCCTGTTATTTTTATACTGAAACACATTCGATGATGCATTTGAAATGAAATGGTACATAAACACTTTTATGACCGCACTTAAAATTAATACGCATTTTTCAAATAAATTATCACGTTATGCATTTATTGCGATCCTAAAAACGAACAGATAAATTTAATACAATTTTAGTGTTTATAAATTCAAATTTTATTATGCTTATGTTAATTCAAAGTATATTCGAACATTACAAATGTAAATTATATTTATTCATTATTTGTTATTGTCAATATATAAGCATTAGAATTTAAAAAATATATATACGGAACCACCTGGCGCGATATAAATTTTGTAGTAAATTTGATTAGAAATCTTATCAGATTTCCATACATAAATTAGTATGCAAAGAAGTTAACGCCAATTTACAATTAGACAGCTGTCATGAAACAGTGCCAACAACAACAATCGTCTTTTCGAAAATTATCCCAACTCCTCCCACCTTATAAGGAAACTATGCACTCCATTACCTTATCCCTATACATTATAGAAACACTAAACGAAGATTTTTTTTCCGACGAAACGCGGTTGCATTGCGTTCGAACGTCGCGTGCCACCACTGTCAGTTACATATGGGGTATTTCGTAAGAACGAATTGGGCCACGATAACGCCCATCCATATCCCATAGCAATGGGAATTTCTTACCAGTTACGCTGACAAATATAAAGCGGCCGTCGAATAAATAAGCGCCCGGGAATAATTAACCCCAATGGCGTACGAAAACACAGACAAAAGATCCAGCAACGACGTAAACGGACCGTTACCTCATCTACGGATATTTCTGAGCATTGTCGATGGGAAAAATCTCGAATGTCGCATCTACATATACGGGCGTCGGGAAACGTTCGCCGACTGAAAATAGGGACACTGAGATCATCGACAAGGTGACAAAATCCCGAAGAGGGATTTCACGTGTTTGCCTATTTCTTTCTCTGTGAATAGATTTAGATTGATGGCGCACTGTATTCGAAGATTTTTCCAGCTTTTTCGATCGGTGACGACACCGAGGAGCGCTTCTTAAATTATTATTGCGCCGACGTAAATCCCGGATGATCTATTTCGGATCGTGTTCGAGATTTGGATGCACGGGGTTGACGAGGACGTCCGTCGTCGAAGGATTCCGAAATTCCGAGTTGGCAGCGGGTGCGGCATGACAGGGTGTAGTGGATCTGAAATTATTTTCAGCGACGTTTATTTATTTGGAACGAATCGTTCGTAAACACGGACGACACGTATGTATGCGGTGCGGTGCGAGCGAACTGCATCCGAAATGTTTACCTTGTCTTAATGGAAAATTCGCTCGGTGTTTTATTGCGACGTCGGCTGCATTAGCACAAGTTTTCGGATGTTTCTGCATTTAAATTACACCTGTATCTCGAATAATGCCTCGAATATTAATGCCGAGGAGAAAAAGTAAACATACTTAGTTTCGCCATGTTGAAAACGGCTAAAATTTTTTCGAAATATAAGTCGGGTCGGGTCTAAAGTTTCAACCATAAAAATTATGTACGTTTCTGAAATTTTATACACCAAGCTTATTTTGCTTTAAAAATTCATTCTTGTTGAACACTCCAATTATTAAAATATTAATTTTAAAATAAATTTCGAATAAACTTTGAAAACCCTAGTACAGAAGTTGCCAATATACTTACCTGATGAAAACTAAATTTGATTCAACGTCGATGATTACTTCAAATCAAGGATCAACTGTACGAATTCGATTTATATTCGCGAATGCAAACATATACATTCTGGGTTCTTTTCGCCGAGCAAAAAGCTCGCTTGCATAACGGATCGATTGGACAGCGCTCGTCAATCTCGGGTTCGCGCCGATTGAATTTAATTGGAAAAGGCGTCGAATTCGTCCCCGGCGGCCATTAAAGTGTCCGTTGCAATTATAAATTTAATTTATTTTCGAACGGGGGTTGGTCGAGGGCGACCGTTTCCGAAACAACATGGCCGAAAGGCCACATCGGAACGGGAAACCCATATAATAATAACAATCAATCAACAAATTCGGATGAAATATCCTGGGATCAGCGGTGCTTTGTATGCATTTGATATATGATATACCTAGCCGATTTTTTTTATTCAAATATTTTTCGTTCATAAAATGTACCGCACTGTACTAATAATACTGATTTATTTTATCACGATTCGTTTTAAATTTTATGTCGAATATTTTTGTACTATTAATTCACCGATAATCATCTGTTTTTAAAGGTTTCTAATAGCGAATAAAGTCACAAAGGGCACTATTTTTCCGTAACTTTATCGACATTGTATTGGCAAGGCTAAGAGCTGTTGATATGTGGGCACTAATGGTAATTATGGTAATAAATTCGCGTTGCGGCAATCTCGTCTCGACTTACTCATTCCCAATTAAACTCTCAGTATACAAACAAGCAAAAGGCACTATCGACGCACAGCGGCACTATCTTCGAATTCAATTAAGCAAATAATATAGAGTTTTAGAATTTTTCAGATATTTTAACCGTAAATTTCGTTAGAGCCGTCGTCGCTCAATCGTCTCCGCGATATATTAACGTCAGAATCGTGGCGTTTCGCCGATTATTCAAAGCTTTTTTTCAAAGACCGTCCGAACAATTGTTTCCTCTAATCTTAATACAGTTACCGTGTCATTGTATTCAAATAATCCGAAATCTGAATACCGAATCGCATTATATTGAGATAAATATGCGTATTGTTCCCGAATACGAAAAATTCAACCGATTTTTCGAAAGCTTCCTCTGCTGTCTTTCGAGAGTAAAAAAATCGAAACTGGTACTTATATTTTTCGAATGATTCATATGAATTTTGATCACATACTCTTACGTAAATATAGTCTCATTCGAGCTTCGGTTGACAATCGCTCGGTTATTTCGTGTCGTTATAAACTGCACGCTCTGAAATTTCTATTGCTCCGGTGAAAAATATCCTTCGTAACAAATAGCCGTCGATATATTTACGTGTCACAACGGCAGTCATTATCTTTTTATAGAAGCGTTGCTTCGAGATAATTTCGTTCGTTTACGGCGCAGCGTTACGTCGTTTCGCGACGGACACGATTGCTCTTAAATTATTGCCTACTATTACGAAATCCGCATATTTCACACGAAACTAGGTCTGAAAACGTATTTTTCGTATATTTAATGACGAAAATAATCCGAAAAATCGGAGCCATTTCGCTTAAAATGCCGCATATATAAATTGATTATTCTGACATTAAAATATTTTATCCTTTGATGAAAATTCAGTATAAAATTATCTACGTTAAAAACATTTTCGAATATATTTTTATTAAATTCCCCCAATAAGTTCATGAATATGTCAAGAATTCAAAATATTCATTAAGCCCTTATTTTATTCTGAAAAAAAATAACAACACATATCGCCTTCACACCCTAACGTGAATATTCACCGAAAAGAAACAATGACAATCGTGATACAATATGTGCACGATTCACTCGGGCCAGAACTTAAAAATGAAATACGTACATTTAATTGTCAATTTAATGCTTGTTATTCCAAACGAGGGGGTCGAACGGGAAATGCCGTGAGGAATTCGCTCACTAATTAAAAATTTACCCCCGTTTTAATTTTAATTTACAACCCTCCAGTTCATTAGGTTTGCTCGCACTCGACACGACCGGCCGCCCTTGTTGCGTAGGGCGCCTCTTGGGTTTCCTGTTTATTGATTGTATTTTACACGTTTTTTTCTCCGTTTTATTCCAGAGGGAGCAGACTCAAGAATATATGGGGGCATGGAGTCAAAATTCACAAGTAACACCTAAACGAATTTTTGAGATATTCCATGATTTAGTACAAAATTCACAAAATTCCTTAAAGATCGATTATGTAGACATTTTAAATGTATCGATTATTTATGATTATGCTTTTGTTCAACTTTTTGAACAAAATTAGATGCAGTTAGAAGTTTGATAAATGATTTAGATACTATCGAACTATCAATTGTATCGAAAATTATGATGAAAGTATGATTCGATAAAATTTCGTATTATATTTAGCAATGATAGTGATTGAGAATTTTTATTCTATACTCCCCTTATAGAAGCTCATAAGTTAATATTATATATACTCGCGTATAGTTTGGGTATGTACACGAAAAAAAAACTACACATGTTTTAAGAGTTGTTCCCGGCTTCCGCCGTTGTGCGTGAAAGCACTAATATTTATGCACCAGTGACCCGGAACCTTTTTTTTAAGTTGAACGCACCCGAATGTTAATTTAGAGTAAATTTATATCATTTGTAGAGTCTGCGCATTATTTATTCGAGTTTTTTTTCGGTTTTGTTTTGTAAATCGTGATCGTATTCCGAAAAAATTAGTCGTAGTGCTCGGTAACGAGCTGTACAAACAATCGTTTCGAAACACAACAGATTATTCACTTTCAAAGCGAATTCACAAAATCAAATATGAAGGTCGTAAAACTTTCGTATAAAAAAGCTGTATTGAAAAAGGTTTTCGTTCAACATCCTTTCAGTATATTGCGCACAATGTTATCTTCGCCCCAGAGAACAGTGTGGCGGGCAAAACAGCTGTTCTTTGCAGCTATTTTATTAGTGCATTTTATTATTTAGGGCTCCAAGTTTTCGATATATAAATTGAAGTTTACCATAAGAATATCACAGGACAGAAAGTCATAAAACCTTCGTCACGAGGGAGTTTCGTCCGACGAAAGCGCACGCACAATGATGATCGCTGCATAAAACGTCATAAAATTCCCTTTTTTTCCAGCGTATCGTGAAAGAAGTGCAATAAAATAATAAATGCACACCGCGTATATTTGCCTAGAACCATTCATTGTGCTTTGTGTGAATTATATGCGACGATACTTTGTCAGCGAGCGTCGTAAAAACGTAAATACAATAAAGTCTTAGCCTCTGTGCGAAAACTGTACAATGGGAAAACGCTTCGAGTTTTTGTACGGCAGAAGAATCCCGTACGATAAAAGTGGCATATCTAAATCGGACATTTGTGATATTATAAGACGGCTAATGCGTTCGTGTAACAATCGGTCTATTGAATTCGGTGTCTTATCGAACAATTGTACAACGCAAATATTATATTATTTATTATTGTCGATTAAAACAGACAAAACGGATTAAATCGAAAACATTTGTATAACTCTATCGAATTGTTCATAATGTTATCATAACAAATATACGTTAAATAAACATTTCTTTTTACATCAAATATAAAAGCGACAACAATCAATTCGTTCCGATAGAATTGATACACTTCACAAATTGAATCTAGACTTAAATCGATTTCAGTGAGAAAACTGAATATCCCATTATAAAGTGCAGATCTAATTCTATGGCGTTTATTTCATACTAACAGCGAGCGTGACGAGAGCGAAATCACACAAGTTGAAACTTTGGCGACATCCAACATAGGGGAACAATAATTATGGTGACATTTACGAGTTTCCTCTTTGCATAATGGTGTGAAAGAATATTATTCTACGTATTCTCCACCGAAGGAGAAAAATGGGCGGATCTCGCCATAGATTTAAAGGGTGCATTTAGTGCACATTGCAACCCATAAATTAAAAGTGCACGTATGCGTCCGAAGACCGGCCATAAAGTGTGATACGATTCTGAGAAAATTCGTTAAACGCCGCCGACTCCATATTAATTCTATATATTTTTTTTACGATACGTAATAATGTCAACGAATAAACGTATATAATGTTTTGCTATCCACGTTCGCGTCGTTAATTTGATCGTAAAACGAATGCCGGCGTTCTCAAATTTCACACATGTGTTTCGAGATTTATCCAGATTATTAATTTCAGAAATGAACAACCGTCGAAATATAACGTTGCCGCATTTAAATGCGTCGATAATGACCTGCGGAAATGCAATACTATCGAAAAATAATGGCTATTAAATCCGAAACACGATCCCAACGATACGCACAGATTCCAATGAAAAAATATCAAATTATCGATCGCACACAACACAGATCGAAGTTTCCGTCCCCTGGCTCCTTTCTAATACCTGAAAGAGTACGTAATAAGGGGAACTTTAGTGTCATCGCACCAATCGGACGATAGTAGACGGATCTATTGAGTATGCGGCATATGGCATCGAATGGAAAAGGTGAAAGAAATCGGACCTACAACAAACAAAACGCCAACAACATTCGTGTGTGACTTTTACGAGCCGGGCTGTAAACACGGTGCGCGACGGGTCATTAAAGTCCACCGTTTCGGGTTCGCTCATATAAAAAGCCCCCTAAGAACGAGGCCTTAAGCTTTGCGTACACGCAACGCAATAAAAATGCGATTGATGGACGAAAAAGATGATTGACAATAACGGACTCGGACTTGGGCGAGCGGCCTTTGAAGAGGCCTCGCAGATGTCCTCCGAAAGCACTGTTAACGGTGGAAATTGTTTTCCTTTCGGGTAGCTTTTACAACTTGGACGCGAGGACCCTTTGATCTTAGCTCTTTTGATTCTGGTGTCTCAGTTCGTTTGACGGGATAGAAAGAACGCGCGGTTGTAAATATTATTAAGAATGTGTGAGATGAAAACGATTTGTTTGTTATGTGTGTTTCAATTTTCGATGTTTGATTATTTTTTATTCTATTTTTCGATTTGAAATAATGAAACGTTTCAGTTATTATTAAATTAATTCTTTCGTTTGAATATAATTTTTTGTGAACATGTTATGAAATATTTCATATTATTTATATCTATGGTTGAATGAAATATCATTTATATTTTTTATAGCTTATGTATTTAATAGCTTTATCATTCTAATATAATAAATCTTGAAAAAATATTTATTCTAACATAAGTAGTTCATAAATACATAAGGATAACGAATAAGCTTTCCGCCATCTGTGATATGTAGTGGAAACTAATATCCTAATATACGTAAAAAGCTCTAAGCACTCTAAGCACTCAAAATATCCCACAATCAAATAAAAATAAATCTAATCATAACATTTCAATAAATTAAATTTCCTAGAAAAAAAATCTATCGAAGACACCCCAGAAACAAGCAAGCCATAGAACAACATACGATCAGACGTTCAATAACCACCCCAAAACCACCCACAAACAAAAACCGAACACACCCACCCCTAAAAAATCATATAGCAACAGAAAATCAGAACTCCGACTGCCACCCCGCGACTTTTCGCAGTGCGGGAGCGTTTTCGGGCAAAAAATTCGCGCATTTCGTCGTGAAGAGACGTCACCGACACGCAAGTCGGACGTGACCGAAACGTCGAGGTTTCCATCCCCTGCCACCCACCGAAATATCCGCACATTGTATTATATATGTACCGAAACAACAGAACGGACCATGGTGGGCCGCCGTGACGGCTCCCTTCCTGACTGTTTGAAATCCGCGCGTCTGCAGAGCGCCCCTTTTGCCCGGCTACAGTTCCCTCTCTGGAAAAAATATACATGTAGATATAGGGTGTGTGGTATCAAAATTCGCATATTCGAAAGTTATATTTGAATCATCATCATATGTAAGATATGCAAGAAAAAAGACTTTATTGATTCATTGGTGGTTCGGGTCTTTTGACGTTAGTAAATATTGATGAGTTTGTATATTTAAAATATCCATTGCAGATTAAAAGTATGTAATGCATTATATTCATATTTGTATTTATGTGTGGACTGCGTCATTCATTTCAAGTGAGATCAGTATTTTATCACTATTAAATTATTGTTAGATATTAATATAAGAATGCATTATTTGATAAATGTAAATATTGTGAATTTTGATTCTGGGAGCCGCATATATATATAAAGTTTGACGAGGGGTGGGAAAACAAAACGGATCCGAAACATGATCCCTCGCAATAAAAGCGGCCGTCCCTGGGAAACGGCGGCCTCTCCCGTGGTCCTTCATTAGGGAAAAAAGCGGAAAATTCTCCGCCGAAAAACGAATAATGAAAAGTAAAATCGGACGGGAAGCGCTCTTGGCTTAGGGGCGTCTTTCCTCCATTTTTTTTTTTTGTATTTTGTAAACCCACGGACTTCGGCTCGCGAACCGCAAACATAATACGGCCAAAGCAGAACATTTCTAAAGAAAGTCTCGCTCTCGTCGATAAACTGGCAGCGATCGTAAAATACCGAAAAAAAAACCCTACAATGAAATATTTTTCGTTTGAATCTAAATTATCAGAATTTCAGTGCGATTTTCAGACTCTAAAAATATAAAATACAAAATTTAAATTTAAATTTAACTTTTATAGAATATTAACGATTTTCACAAAGCAGAGACAAATTCTTAAGATATTGAAAATTATGAATACTGGCAAGAAAAAACAAACTCCCATTTTTGCTGAATAGACAGTCTGAGCATGTACCCAACTTGCGATGACATCTCTCTCGCGCTGAATAATTTTGTGGATCTTTGTCAGCTCTTATTTGAGAACGTTTATGATGAAAATTTCCTTCCTAAAACACTAAAAAAGAGAACCTTACTTAATCGCAACTTTCTTTACGTCATTAAAGTTAACATGAATACATACAAACTCGATCATCTTTTCATCCGCAATCAATTCATGTTATAGAATAAATATTCGATACACTCCGAACACATAATATAATAAACTTTCATAGCTAGACACAGTCTTCAAATATTGAGTGGCCGAACTTTAAAGCAAGATCGATAACAAGTGATAAATTTCAAGAAGTCTCCGTTTATTTAATGTTGCCGAAAAGTACTGTTCTTATTATGTGATATAATAACGCGAGGATCATGACGCTGACGCTGACAGCGGCTCGACACACTCATCAATCATCCCGTGTTGTATTAAGTTTTCGGCTTTTTAATACGTTTCAATGTAGAAAAAGGACGAGAACTTAAACTTTCGGTTTATCTTGTGCTTATCGTAGACGGTCGGCAACGTACGTCTACCGAGCTGCATGCCGATATGAAAAAAAATTGATTTTTAATAGTTTTCATTTGGAATTATATATGTATTTTCATTGCTGATGATGTCAGAATGATCATCGTCATTTCTTGTATATATTTTTTTTATTTTTAAACATACAAAATGAACCACGATTAGTTGATACCAATCATGATGCAGTCTTTTTATAATATTATTTTTAAAATATTTTGATATGTTAAAAACAAACGATTACATATTTTATCATGTACAGTAAAATTATTGTAATAGTATGAGGTAAATAAAAAAATCAGGTTCAAATTTTAAAAAGTTTCCAATACATCGAATATTATTATTGCGAATCATCGAATATTATTATTGCGAAAAGTTTCCAATACATCGAATATTATTATTGCGGCATATTGTTTAAAACAATATGCCATAATATTGTAATCGATCAATTTTACTGATACGAACAAAACCATAATTCAACAAAACTCCCACTTCCGACATAACACCACATCACGACTGCACCTTTTACCTCTCGAAAGCGAAAACATCACACGTTACATAACCCGAACCTTCATTCCAACAATCAGTAGCGACGAAAGGCAACATATTCGGATAAAAAATCGCAAACACCATTCATATTGCGACACGTATCGCGAATCCTCAATCGGCGCACGTTTTATCGCCCGACGCGAAAGCTCGTCCAATTTATTTTCCGTCGATAAAAATCTACTACCAGCACGCACATCCGTCCATCTCTTCGACGACGGTTATCTCGAATTTGCGAATTTCCAAGCAGGGCTAAATAAAGCCGGGGCATTGTGTGCATTGGTGCATGGACGTGCTGAAGCACCGACGCGTGAAAATGTGGTGAAATCGATACCCGAAAACGCTTTCACGGTCACATGTATGTGTGTGCAAGCTTAACAATATAATGCAAGGGTGACATTGTCCTGTCTTCTGTGAAGGCGACCATAGGCTCCCAAAGTTTGATTCAATTTGTATAATGATGAATCGAAGTTTGTTGTTATTGTATGATAGATTGCCTTACATTGTTTTGGGTGCGACACGAATTTGCATATTTCAAAAAGTGTCAATCATTTTTTAGATAAATTTATCGAATTTTATTATGTTTTAGTATATTAATATTTAATTCACATATCCATTATCGAGAATTTTTTTGTTAGTATGTATTATAACTATTAACTCGATATTATTATACAACGAATATTGAGATATGGTAAATGTATATTTAAAATACTTTAAACATTGATCCGTGAAATTCCGGGTTCATCCAAGCGTTATCGTCAATCGAAGAGTTGAACGCGCTAAAGAAAAACTCTCAAACGCATTCGAAACCCGCTCGTTTATCACAAACACGAATCGAAAACGAAATCGTACCATTCTAAAAAAGAAAAAAACGAAAAACGAAAAAAGCCGCAATTATGTAATTTATTATTTAAGCTCACGCGAATTTTCTCGGAAAGAGATCATCGTTTAATTCAATAGAACACTCGGATAATGCGCCGCTCACGAACTCATATACCTCCATTGTAATTGATATTTCGTTATGTACAATGAAAAAAAATCATAATTTCGGCAATTAGCGGCAACGATTTCATTACCCTCTCGTCTGATAAATACCCGACAATCGATCAATCCGGCCGCGAAAAACTTTCGCAGGCGAATCCTCCGCCGGATTCGGACGCAGAACGGCCGCTAAAAGCCCCGAAAGAGCGGACGAGACGTATAATTTGGAAAACGTGTCGGCCGAAATGGCCAGAGTGTTTGCAAAACGGCTGATTTATCTGAAAGGCGTGGCCCTCGAGGAAGATGGAGGCGCTCCGATGATGGATGGTCGCGCGGGCCGGGCCGCGGATCGGGCCCGCGGTCAACACGCCATTATCTCGTGTCAAAAGGTCGTAGCTCGTGAAAAAATGGAAATAATACATTCTCGGGTGTTGCGTTTGGTGCTGTGCTTCGATTGAGTGCGGGGTGCAGCTCCGAATGTCGCAATCGTAATCGAAAAGTCGTTGAAACGATTCAGCGTTTACGTATTGAAGGTCAGGTCTTCAATGAATTTGTATAATCGACCTTTATTATTTTCATAAAATATTGATTTATTTGATATTGCTAAATCTAATTATGGCATATAGGGTAGCGAAACCAGTGGTGGATCATGTATGTGTAGATGACTATCTTTCAGAAAAACGTAAAAATTAAGGTTTTTGAAGATGATAATCTTTCGAAAAGGGTGCGATAGATAAGCTATATTATAGCTTATTTATCGCACCCTTTTCAAAAGATTTTCATTTTCAAAAACATTAATTTTTATGTTTTTCTGAGAGATGGTCAACTACAGATACACGGTCCACCACTGATGTCATTACACTAATACGTGCGATCAAAAAATAGAAACTACATATTTGTTTTAAATATTATACAATATTAATTCATGTCGAAATCGTTAAAAATTTTGAATACTGTATTTGAATTTTTATACTGATAAAATATTAGTATCATTTGTTAATTTTGAATCTATTCTACTCATTTAATATATGTTACGTCTAGAGATGGCTAGTGTGAGGACGGGTCCGATAGTGGAGACGCATCACGAATTCTGTACCGCCGAAACGAGACTAGATCGTCTTCCTTTTCCCATATCTGGCCGAATGTTTTTTTATTCGTTCTCGTATTATATTTTTTCATTTTCGGTTCGGCAATAATAATAATAAATTAAAGGAAAGCCGAGAGATCGAATTTGATTTCTCACAGGCAATAAAAGTTATTATCGGCACGACTTTGTCAATTTTTATGAAAGTTCGTCCGTTACGTTCCGTTACGAGTACGTATAATGCGTGAGACGCCGTCGCATTAGAATTATTTATTCGCGTCCGGAATTTTTTTCGCAAAAACAACATCCAACTACTAATAGCATCCGATTTCAGCAGCAGCACAGAAACAAAGCAAACGAACGCAATTCGCAAAGTGCAATCCTCGACACACGTTCGGTTGTTTGCTCCGGTGCAAAATCGTCCGTGTCGGACTAGTCGGGAACGTTTGCTCCGAAAACGAATACGCAGTAAACCCTTTCGCCACCGGCCCGAGTTTCTGCCAGCATTGTTGTGAAAAACCCCTCGTTCCGCTTCATCAGAAAGCTTCGGGGCTCAGGCAGCGCCAGATTATAAAAAAAGCGGCTAAAAAGAGGAAAAAAGCTCCGTAATTCAACCCCGTGAGCGCGGCGAGCGGTATTTCATTAATGCGGAATTTCGTTCGCGGCCCGGGTATTTGCAGCGGGAGCTTCCCGTTATATATATTTTTTATTTTCATTTATACTTTTTTTGTACATGCGATACGTTTTTTTTCCGTATTATTATTATTTTTGAATTCGTTCGTGCCACGGCTATTTGTAGAGCTTCGCATATTTACGTTTTAAATTCCGCTCGAGTGTAGGTGAATACCTGACGAATATTGTAGTTGCAGACGGACGGCTTTTGCCGTTCGAGGGCATGCCGAACTTTGGTGCAGAAACTTTTTCCCATATCATATTCGAAATTTCGCTTTCATATTCGATGAATGTTTGATGTGTATGCGCTTTTCGAGCGTATGTGAAAAACGAAAGCTTTCACGTCCGATGATGCGTCCCGCCTTTCCAAATACAGCGACACATAAACCGCTTGTTCAAACTCTAAAATTTTCCATATTTATTATTAATCACGTTCGAATTAGAATTTTCCTAAACAACCAATATATTTATATTTACGGAAATAATGTACGAGTGGCGTATAGTTTATATAACGCTGTTGTTATATCATCCAGCGGTTAAAAGGGGCGCACACTCAAGGGCCTCGTATCCACTTGTTCTCAAACCGTCTCGACTATACATCAACAACTCTCAAAACTCGCGTATGTACTGAATCATACGCCACTTGTTCTTTGAGCGTGCCTTGCGCAACCTAACATCTATAACTTCTAGGCGGATTATTTATCCAGCTTGAATATAATTAGCAATCACAATATATTGTATATTTAACCAATAACACAGAAAAGTGTTAATTACCCGGAAGTCTCGGGCTAATTATGGAGATATTGCGACCTTGTAATGACGCGATACGGAGTGACTCAGAGAGATGGGTTTAATTGTCAACACGTGTCGTATAGGGCCGAGGTGTAACGGGAGCCCATTAGGACTAATGACCCAGTCGATAAGGGCACAACGTGCACCTCTCGGTGTTAGGAAAGCAAACGATTCCGAGTCGAGATCGAAAATGAAAATTTCCAAGTGGAAAAACGGAGGAAACTTTCAATGGTGAATTCCGAGGAGTCGCTCTCTCTCACGGCACGTGAAGGCGTTTACCGACGACGATGGGTGTGTTTCAGTTTATTTTACTTTCATGGTGACGCACGTTTTCGCTACGTTTTCATTTCGCAACTGAAACTTGCACACGGAGTGCTGTTTTGCGCGGTCGTTGAATTTTTAAAATCGGTGAATTCGTTACCCGCCACTCTGTTTATTCTGTTCGAAGTGTATGACGTTTTCTATGTGGATTTTAATAGTTGTCGTAAACTCTTGATGTATTATTACTATTGAAAATATGTAATCGTAAAACGTGCTGTAATTATATAATCGTTACTAATTCATTCCGCGTGGAAAAACGAAATTATCTCGAAATTGAATGCGATTTTAATTAACTCGAGATGCTTCCGCGATGCTAACGACATCACACATTTACAGATTGCCTTTAAATAGTTACTTTCGGATATTTCCATTCTAAATAATTTATTTTACTAATTTTATGTTTATATTCATCATTTCTTTGTTTAACCAATCCAAAATATTACATATCTTTTATAAAACAATCGATCTAAGACTACCATGAAATTTTAATAACTGCGTTAATTTGCATAAAGTAACACACCCAGCTGAAGACGAGTACGTACTCCAGAGGGCCGCAGGAGTAAAGGAGGACCTGCTCCATTGTTGGGCGGCACCAAGAGACGATTTCGTGTTGGGTCTAGACATTACAAGTAGATTTTAAAAGGCGGCTTGATTAAAGACCGCCGCCCGCCCACTCGGTGGGCGGATAGGGCGACCGCAAGAGCAACCCGACCGCACAAGTGGCGGAGGAAGGCCACAAAAAGAAGTATAAGGGTTCGTGTACTTTGAGTGTATGTGCTTGTATGGGTTGTGCTTGTGTTTTGGGTATATGGTTTGTTGCAAATTTTTAGCTATTACGATTGAAGAACTATGATGCTGATATGCTTAAAGAAAATTTAGATAGATAAAAATTTTCATTAATTTTTCCGATAAAACGTAGAATCTATAATAAATTCTATAATAATAAATATAAAATTTTCAATACACTCCATATCCAAGAAAAGTAATAAAAGTAATGGCACGCTTCTTAGTAATAATAAATTGATAGATAGATTTTATTTTAAGCGAATATACAAAATATATATCACAAAACAACAAATATCACATAATACGAAGCCCTTAAATTTAATTATCGGTTTGAATAAAATATCTGATCGAATAAAAGCTTGCAATAATAACGTGAAAGAAAATTTCTTGTATAGACCTACCAATAATTTGGAAGCATTGACTCGTGTAGCCATACAAATCACATTTATATTAACGTGCCCAAATTGAACGTGGATGTTGAAGGACTTCCCTATGTGAATGAAACACTCCCATACAACCGAACTACAATAATGCGTTGAATAATACGCGAACATATTTTCAAATTAACGTTCAATGGCTGTTCACAATAATTCACATTCGTGCGCCGCAGTACCGAATTCTTCCACAGATTTATTCGACACGTAAATCGGGCGAATCTTAAAAGTAATAAATATCTCTGTTATAATCCCGCAATACCGTTCCATAGTTAATATCTCCTATTAGTCAATATTTAATCTCCCTCGTAGTGAAGGACATTCGCAGGCGCTCCAGGTGGTAGGATATATCCAGACAGTATTTATAACGGAGCTTTAATCTGTTAGAGACACATCAGACGCTTTCGACCCGTCGAAACGTTATTCTATTTCGAAAATTCGACCGGAAAGCTTAATCCGGAGGCTTGATCGAATAAATCACGTTTTATTAGAGGAAACTGAGCACCGGGCGAATTTTCCTTTATAATGCAATGTGTACAAAAATTGAAAAGAGAGAGCGTTCAACTTGAAGAACGCAAGGCCGATTTGTGAAACGAAATCCCAAGCTTAATCAATTCGCATTCGTCATTTAAATTTGATACATCAATCTGACGGGCGATTAATAAAACTTTCAATTCTAATAAATTTAAAAAAAAAATTTTAACAAAAATTATAACTATTCAAAACGCATTGTACGGAATAAAATATAAATTTGGCAAATTTATGAAAATCCATCGAGCCCGGTCGAGAAAAGGCCCAACCGGCTTAGCGTACCCCGGACATTTGTAGGACCGTTCTCGAGTTAATCACATTAGACCGCTAAGGGGATAACGCTATTATCGACATCAAATTTGAATCAATTGGCCCGGGAGCCTTGGAGCTACAGAGCTTAGCGTCCCGACCGACATAACGACGTATTACACATATTCGGAATTAGAGTATCGCACGGACCGAAAGCTCGCTGAAATATTCAATATGCCCGCCGGTCCCGCGGGACCCGAGCAGACGGTCCCGCGTTTTAATTCAATCGCTTTTGTTTGCCTTTTTGCGGCGACGGACGGCAGAATTTCGCAAGCAGCGGCCGTCACGTGCTGGCGTTACGGCACCGCAGAGATGGAAACGCGCCGCCGATATCCTCCGGAAAAAGTGCCATCTATCGGCGGCGGGCGGAAGCGCAATTGGCGTCAATGTCACGGATGACGCAAAATGGTCGAATTCGATCAATTTCAGACTCGTGTGGGACGTGTTGCTTACTTTTTCGCATATTTAAAACTGTTCTATTTTAATTTGATATGAATAATCCAAAATATATTATGGTATTCCTCGATTTAAGCGGTAATTGTTTTACACGATTCCACTTTAACGCAGTCAAGCAAAAAATTTCTTTTATTAATTAATTAATACAAATGGTAAAAATACTTACTTATTTTTTGTTTTTTTTTTTTTCATTTGTAGTATATTTTCACTAAGACATATTTTTAATACAGCCTTACAATGTCAAACGAAACTAAAAAGCAGCCGGTTAAGAGAAAAGTCATATAATTACAAACAAAGATCGAAATTTTGGTTTGCTTACAAAAAGAAAAAAAAGTGTTATCTGTTGCTAAAGCTTATGAGATGAGATTTTATTTTATTATATTTTTAATCTTATTTTAATTAAACTTTATTTTTGTTAGACTTTTTTACGTGATTTCCTGAATCAATCTTCCCATTTAGTATATACTTCATGTCTCAATTTACGCGTTTTTTTTTTTGCCCTGGAACCGATCTCATTTTTTGTATGGATACATACACTTTTTTACGCGATTTCAATTTACGCGGGTTTTCGCGGAACGTATCTACCGCGTAAATCGGGGGATACCGTATATTATATGAAACATCATAAATTTATACGGCTCGATTATGTCTTTTTTTCGCGATTTGCGCATTCGGTCACATAGCAAAAAAATCGCTTCAAAAGCACCATCGTCCGATGGAGTCGGGCAAGACGTGTCATATCACCTCGAAGAATAATCAATACCCTGCTTTATCAGGTTCGTGGGTCTAAATAGGAAGGCCACACGGACTCCTTCCTGCCAATAAACATTCGCAAACCTTCCTCATCCTCTTACATAGAGTTTGTCGTTCGGTGGTCCGCGAATTGATACCACGCTGTGAAAAATATATCAAATTGACAAATTGTATAATTCAGTCAACTGACTATTCTATACAAATGATCAAATAATAACATAATACGATAAATATAACAAAATTTCTATATCAAATGAAAGCACATAATAAAATTTTATCTAGAATTTATCTAATTTATCTAATTTATCTAATTTATCTAATTTATCTAATTTATCTAATTTATCTAATTTATCTAATTTATCTAATTTATCTAATTTATCTAATTTATCTAATTTATCTAATTTATCTAATTTATCTAATTTATCTAATTTATCTAATTTATCTAATTTATCTAATTTTAAACAAAATTTACAGCAGATTCTTAATGAAATTTCGGCTATGAACATATTGAGAAACCTTGCTTCACCAACAAGGACTCCAAGAAGCTGGGGAAAAAATATAAGGAAGGGAAAAAAAGCGCACTGTGCCGCTATTTTGTCGATGTGTCCGTCGGAAAAACTCGAGCGGAAAACTCTCGCTGGGCTCTCTGTTTCCGAAAAACCCACGTTTTTCCGTCAGCCCTTACGAAAAGGGAGGAAACGTATGAAAGCCACTCGAAATTTCCAATACACCTAGTGGGTATCCAATCCTCCCCCTTACGCTCTATGTACGCGAGCGATAGCCGAACCGTCACGTAGAAATATATTTTTTTTATGTTCAAATGCGTATACTTTCTGAATATAACGGAAAACAAGCGATGCTTATATAATATATTAAACTTTTGTTTTTCAATATTAAATTTTTCTACTGATTCTTATTTTTTCGGTATGTCACTCTATTATCGTGTCAAGGATGGCTATTATACTGATATAAAATTATTAAGTGTGTGCATGTTCACGTTTAAGCAATTGGTTACGATTAATTACTTTATTGTATCATGTGATGAATTATATTTAAAATAGGGGTATTTTTAAGGTAATTAGTTTAATGGATAGTGAGGAAAATTGAGGTTTCTATCCCTACTATTGGACACATGTTGGAAAACTTCGTGTAGCTGGTTCGTTGAGTTGAATATGTTTCCACTATATCTCACCTTTGCTTTGGTGCATTTTAATCCAAATGGAGGATCAACTGCATTTAATTAACACACCTTAATGAAACCATTTTCATGTGAGTATGGAGATTATTTAATTTTGTACAAATTCTAAAGTTATTATCATTTATTTGTATCAGAAGAAAACTAAAAATATATAAAATAAAATACTATTAAAATTTTTCAAATATACATATTATGCATTTTTTTTTAATTTTTAATAAACCTTCATTGCTTAGCGCAAAGTATACTCAACTCGTATTCAAAATTCAAAAGGAGTACACCATCGAATTTAATATACCAAGACGAGACAGGCGCCCATTGACCGCCCACGTGCAGACGCTGAATTTCGCCTGATTGCACCCCGACCCCATGAGAATGCCTCATAATGCGTATCAGGGGAAACTCGGCTAATCTCGTTTCGAAATTTTTATTTTTATTCAAATATTCTTACTAAATTCATATCAATAGTTAGTATTATACAATTGAAAGTTATGATTTAAACTAACAATTAATTGAATTACTTGTATTGACTAATGAACTATTCATAACAAGCTGCATTTTATGATACTTTTATACAACTTAAATTATTTATTATTTACAGAATGAAGCAAATTTCCCCCATACATCATAAAGTGGACAAAGCTGAGACGAAAACGCATTTTGTGCAACCATAATTTAGCATTCGGAGCCAGCAAGGGTGGCGAGCCTGAGCGCGCGTCTCGGCGACTATTTGTTGTTTTCCGGTGGTAACAGTGGGAGGCCAGGGCGGGAAAATCCCACCCAACAGTAATAAAGCATATGCGCTCGGCATCTTGAATAATTGCTGCACCATCTTAAATAATTGCACCGCCTTAAAGTATGAGAGGGAATGCGCTTTAAGGCCGGCTTTGATACCTATACATGCGTTTGTACAACGGGCTGTTGAAATAAAACTTACATCTCTATTATTGCAAACAAATGTATAAAACAGTATACTTAATTAATTTCAAAAATTTAAAACTTTAAATTAAAAAAAATGTATATGTTGTGACTAAACATTTTTATGTGACATTATGGGTTTTGATTCTGCTCATCTCATATGAATGTTCGGTCGGCGCCCGATCGACGTGTCTAAAAATGTACTCTTTTCAAAATGTATGATAATTCGATTGGTTCAATATTCAAATAAGATACACGAATTGGATATAGCGTGCAAATTTATGGTATGATCGACGAAAGTAAGAAATTTTATCGTGCACTTAGGCGGATACATTTTAGTTTGATTATGCGCCATTTTTTGTATTCGAAATTCGATGATTTAGAAATTTTTTATCTAGACTGTACTTTTACCTGTCAAAAAGACATTCTAAGTTCTTTCAAAAATGAATATATTTATTTATCGTGAATATTATTAAGATACGCCACATTAAATTATTTTTATATTTTGTGCAACAAATTAATCAGTCGCTTTTTGAACGTGAGTATTTCTGTATAAAAAATGACTAACTATCAAAGCGACCCGCTCTTATCAATAAATTTTCTTAGTTTCAGTATGAAAGCATAGCTTTATTACGGTGCAACAACAGCTGCGTTTTAAGAAGTACTCATAATTTTCAACGTCGAGCTTTATTCTTCGACAAAGTCTACGTGTGTAGTATCTATGGCGTACCGTGACGCTATTCACAGAAATAATGAATATTAATCTCTCAATTATCTTGCAAAAACATTATACTTCAAGAGCCAGAAAACATGGAAGACTTTTTATTCAATTTTATTCCGAGACATGAGACCAAACGATATTAAGTAACGCACACAAGTACAAACTTTCACTCAAGTCGAAGCCGGCCATTAAAAAAAAACTATACACTCTCAACTTAATCAATGACCAATCAAGAAATTAAATATATTACCGAATATATAAGATTCGAAAATGTGCTAGATAAGAAATATCTCAGTGAAACATACAAAAAATATTTGCTTACACGAGCATGTGTACGTATTATATGTAAGGGTCTTACCCGGGGCGTTTCGCTCCATCGGCGATTCCCTTTTTTTCGCAACACATTTCTCCAGAAAGTGAGGAAAAGACTTTCTTTCTTTCGACAGATAAAAGAAAAGCCGTAGGCGTACGCAGGAAAAGTTTTAGTGTAATCACATCCACTTAGCAGGCAGTATCAGTAATTTTGTTTTTCCCGATGATACGATCAATTCATTCCACTCATATAATAATGCGTAATAAATGCCCTCGCGTCCGAATGACTGATACTCCGATTGATTTATGCGCGACGAAAAAATATACGAAAACGGTCCGAATTTTTTTCCCCGGCAGAAAATATATCAATAAAACTGTTTCCATACGAGGGAAATCTGGTAAGCATCAACATCGCGTATGCCCGAAACTTTCCACTCGCTTAACCCACTTAGGATAATGTAATTACGTCCGACTCGAGCGAATAATATAAGCAAACATGATTAATACACTCAATTTTTTAACTTTTCATAAAGTATTCGCGTACGTAGAAGCGTACTTTAGAAGCGGAAGTGGGAAGGTTCTATTAGGAAAAACTGACATCTGCATACTTTCACGACCGTTATCATTTCACGTATACGAAACGTTTTATTTTTCCTAGAATGTCTCGCTTGTGGTTAACCGATATCGGTTAATCGCATTACCGAGGCACGTAATGTGATTAATTGAATCAGGTTGATTCGTCAAGGCATCACGACACCTCCAGATTCGCGTATCAAATCTAGCGGAATCGATTCCAATTAGCTTCACGGCTAAAATACCCTCATTGACGTAATCAAATCGACATTATTTTAATGGCAAGTATTCAAATAGAATACGTGCCGATTGATAATGTGCGAATTTCGATCTGTAACATATATAAATACCCTGTTAAAAATTCAAATTGAATTGTATTATGCAGATTTATAATTAAATTCAGTATTAAACAATTGTATATAAAACACACATAAACACAATTTGCATTCGATAAAAACGTGCACTCGATTAATCCGGCGGTACAAGTGAATCCCGACAAATGCACGCTAATTCGTGTAAATTATATAAACCTATTTGCGTACGAACACATTCCATTCACGAATAATTTAACTCAAGTGCCATTAAGCCCACATCCCATTTGTCTAATTAAAAGTGTCTTGAAAAGCGGACGGATCGCATCAGCTGAAAAAAAATAGATAAAGAGAATACAGTTTTCGGAAAATCCATAATGTCGTAATCCGTAGACGCTCATTCCACCTGAAATATGCATCGCTCTTTGCTGAACTAGTGTAATTTCAACCTACACCATTTTATTTAGTATTCAATTCAAAATTCATACAATAATAAATAATTCATAATATTAAAATAAATATGTGTCTGCAAATAAATCCAGAAATGACCGTATAATCTTAGCACTAACAATAGCATCCATTATTAAGAACCTCGCTAATTACTGCAGGCTTGATGTGGAAAGCGTCGGCGGAGCAAACGTCGAGTTTTTCGCAAGCCAAAAAAGGACTTTTTCTCCTTTGATGATTACATCCAAAGGATGCGAAGGAGGAAAATCTTGTTACACAGCCAGACGGGTTAATCAACGAGTCCCCCGAGTTGAGTTAATCAACTTCGAAACGAGCCATGCACGGAGGGAATCGGCGCCTAAAACAAACGTGCTCCACAATCAGACCTGAGTCTAATGTGAGATTTTTCGAATGATTTCCACATGACGGAAAGGAAAACTTTGATTTTGCTCAACAGGAAGGAAGCATTTGTTTTGAAACTAAACTTGTTTGATCTATTATACTCAGTTCAGGTCTATTACATACACTAAATTTTAAGTATGCATTGTTGGTATGTAATAAAAGTTTTGTCCTATTACTAAAATATATTTTATTCAGTATTATTAAAATCAAAATGAAATTGCTATTCATAAAAATATATATTAAAGTAGACAAAACTTAGAAAGTATATGAAAATCAAACGGTATTAGCATTAGAATCCAAATTGGATTTTCTAGGAAAATTCCCGTTCTACGCAACTTTCACCGATTCATTGTGAACGTTTTCGTGCATTGTACGCTCTGAATTCGGATATGGAACGAGCGGCAGTGTTTTGTCCAAAGATCGCGTGCGTAATTGAATATCGGTGTACTGTTTGTTGGAACAAGAGCTCTCGTCCATATTTCGTACCAGTTTCTGTTCGGCCAGTTTTAATTAGCGAACGCACGGACCGCACAGCCGCAAAGCACTGGCGGGGAGTCATAAACATTTACATTTTAATTGTATGCAGCAATAAAACTATAGATTCGAATCTAGCGAGTACTTGCACTGGCGCATGCCCCAAAGCTGTCGCCTGGATAGGCCTCAAATATATATATTTGAAAACTGCAGAACCAAAACTATGCTATATATTAAAAAATATTAAATGCGACTATTTCTTCCATACAATTTTATAAAGTTTATAATTTTATTATTTACTAACGAACGTGGTATAGAATCAGATTAGTGTAATTTTTAACAAAATTAAATTTTCTTTTCAAAATGTTTAGTTATTAATTATTATATTATATTTTGCATCCTTGTTTGGAAAAAAATGAAATTTAGAAATTAGTGTCCGAATATTATAATATTATGCACAAACCAATTATTTTAAAAACATAAATAGGAAACAAAAAAATATCTATGATCTAAGCACATAATCATATTGTGAATTTTCATGCAACACCCCTAACATAAAAACGGTACAATTTATTCAAAAAATCGTATCCGCGTTGTCACTTTGAACTGCACTATCCGCACCGCACCATGATGCCGGATGTAATAATACAATATATCATTTTTATTAAGCGCAAAAAATACATGCAAAACACATTAAAAAGCCGAAACGTAGAACGTGTTGCGTGCAGAACGTTGGAGAAGCTGCGCTGTCCAAATTGGCTCTAGCACGCCTATACAGGCCTGGCCAGGTTCGTGTTTCATGGTTCAAATATTCGGTTAAATAGTTGACGACTTTGTACGCAGATGTAATCGAAATTGTTTGCTATTGTAACACTTTTATTGTGCCGGGTCGGCAGCGTTAACAATTTTAACGAACCATTATTTTTTTTGTGAATTAATTTCGTGCGCTTAATTATTTATTAGATGGGTCGTCCGTTGTTCGGATATGCAAATTTTTGATCTGATGTCAAAACTTGAATTTCATAAATAGGTATTAACGTTTTAATAACATAATAGATTCTGTCGTACAATTACTGAATAGAATTTTTATAGGGGGTAATTAATTCGTGTAATTGTACTTAATTTATTATGTGATATAAGCGGATTAATTTTAATTTCATTAAAAATTTTAGAGAATGTTTGTTTCATGCGATTTTCCGTGTCGAATTTTGTGATTGTTTGGAAAATTCGTTACGTCCCAAATCGTTGGGAAGAGAGGAAATCCAAAAAAGAAATCGAAAAATTCTCACGGCGAAACATAACCGATTCTAAAAACGAACGGAAAAAAATAGGAAGTGCGACAGAAATGTATAAGCGTTTCCGTTTTTATTATACGCGCTTGCAATATGTTTTTTTTTTTTTTGAAATCGCGTCGAAGAAAACGTGGAAAACTTTATGAAGGGAAATATTCCCGAAAAACCATTGCAACGAAAATTGAAATAAAGGAAAACGTCCCAAATAAAAATGTTCGGGAAGGCGCCAGAGGCGTGTATTTGCCTACACACAAACACACAAATCTACAAAACACGCGCACACACGTATGAGATCGGAGTCGGGTAAACTGCTTTGGATTTACCATTTTTTCCGTTCCTTTTTCCAGCCAGGGCTTTTCTCGTGGGGTAATAAAGGCTTCGTTCGGGCAGAGCTTTGGCGCACCTTTGTGCACCGCCCCCGGTGTGAATAAATAATCTGGAAGGAAGTGAGAGTGGATGGCCCGGGGATCATGGCCCTTTGGATATTGCACACTCGGACGACTATTTCTCGTCCGTGTGGGAGGATTGTAAATTGTGAATCGGATTCGTATTGTTGATGAAGTATTGACAAGTTTTTCGCGGTCAGTTGTTTGAAAATGTTGATTTTTTATGGTATGTTTTTATATCAAAAGAATATTATATTTTCGATGAAATTTTAGGTTTCACGAGTGATTTCCACGCGCGTTGATGTCGTAAATGGATACGTGATTTTTTCGATTTATCTAATCATCATTATACACAGTCATTTACCATCTACTATAAGATGAAGGTATATCTAAATACCTTCAAGTCTTATTTATCATAAACAACACTTAACCAATTTCCTATACATATCATTTCAATTTAATCCCTCCATCGTTCACTCAATCTTCTTCGTTTTGTTTTACAGTTTCTCGAGTACCATTCAAATATTCCGCATATCCATCTTCCATCCATAAATCTCGCCACGTATCTGCCCCACTGCCATTCAACCACTTCATGTATCAATATACAAAATCTTATTTTATATTTAAATCAATACATACATAAAAATCGTAATATAATACCATTTCATTTCACAAGAGTTATCATTTTCGAATCTTATATAACAATATTGAAAAAAATATACGCCCGGCATAATTTTCGACGACCTCGCATCATCGAATATTACAATTTTCGACACCGCACCCCCTCGTATTGCAATAAATACATACACACAATATAAGGGCGACGTATTTTTCGCTCCGATGATAAACGCCGCATTATACGTATGAAAAATTAATAAATATATCAGACGGTAAAAGTCTGAGGTTCGTCCCTGAAGCCGGCCCGGGGTCCAATAAACGCCGCCACAAATCATACAGCGGAATTCCTAAGTTCGCACTTCCTGCGTGGCTCGCTCGCAGGAAGCACCCTACACGTGGTGTGGACGAAATCTGGGAGCGATCGGATGCAAACTGGAATTTTTATCATTTTATATTAAAAATGTGATGAATAACGGTAAAAGATTGTTTTATCGTGGTTTTTTTTTTTAATTTTTAAAATACTTGGTATAACATACTCAAACTAGCATCTCTAGTGTTGAAAATATTTATTTTGTCGGCTCGGTATTTTTTTTTTATATTAAATTATTTTTTGTAAATTGAAATTTGATTAAATTTTTTTATTGAATTTTTATTTTTCTTTATTTAATCAAAGGGTCAAACAAAAACAACAATATAATAGCGTCGTACAGTAGTTACTAACGATGATTGATGTCAAATGACAAATGGTATGATCATTCGATAGATTGGTAAACATTCAACAATAGATGGAGATTTTCTATGGAAAATCATCTGATTGCGAGTCGTATTAACTGTTAAGCAAAAAACCCAATAACATCGAAAATATTTCGTCTTCCAGTGGACATGTTATATAATATATGTAATACTATATACACAGTAAAAAAATTAAGACATTGACTTAATTAAACGATTTTCATTTAATTCGTTCAGTATATCTTTTCAATATCATCTATTCATCGCCCACTCGTTTTTTCTTATTTTCTTTAAAAGTGTCTTTTGATATTGCATGAAAAACGATAAAAATATCAAAACACATGAATAATCTGTAGAAAATTCAAAACTTTTAATGAATCAACATACTAAATCATCTTTATGAAACTTCTAAATGATAAAAATATAGTACAATCTTTGTACAAAAATCCAACGATATTCGAAATCCTAGAGCTTTCATTTGGGTCGCATGGTGTTTGTGATTTTGAATCCGTTCCATTTAGAAAATATTTTATAGCGAGTACGTGCGCCGCCGGTGGTACGCAGTAAAGGTGTATTGTCGACTTCGAAAGGACGAAGGGAGGACACACGGCGGGTGGGAAATATGCAAGGAAGAAATATTTGAGATGCTTTAATGCCCGGGACAAAACTGCACATATTTATATTTTCTACAGCGCAACAAATCATGGACGAACACTTTGCAAAACAACTAAATATTTCGCACGAAATATAAAGAAAAATAACAGAAATTTTACAGTTAACGATTCAATGACGAAAATTACAACCGAAACACATCAAAACTATATTCGATTCAAAACCCACCCCTACGAAAACTCTTTTATATATCAAATTAAGACAGTCAGATCAGAAAAATCATCAGATATTCACCGTTTTGGGATATTATTGGCGTCGGTTTGTAAATCCGTACCCGACAGGAAGCGGAATCACGCCGCCAAGAGGACACGCATATGCCATTAACAAGACCCCTCCGGCACCGTTAAAGCAGAACCCCTGGCCTATATTGTGTATCGTGTGTATGTGTGAATATGAAACTAATACGCGCACGTAATATTATATAATAATAATATGTGTGTAATTATCGTCATTTGCGTACACGACGTTATCGGACGCATAATTAAATATGCGTTTAATTAATTCGACGCGCGGTAGCCATTCAGTATAATAATCAGGAAATAACATGTGATTTATTGCATAATTACATTATGGAGATAATGTTTTTAAAATATTGGTGTGCTGGTTTTCGATTTCGCTATGAAAAGGGTGGAGATAATAATTTGTTTTTATCGCATTGAATGGGATGTGAGTTATTATATTTATGTCGTTTGTTAGAAATTATCATATTTAGATTGGAACAGTTGAATGCACATAATTTTTTAATGGTGTTAATTTAATATTGTTAAAGTACTAATTATTTAGTTATGGTTGAAATAACAATATTTCCTTTTTAGATACTATTTTTGACATCGAAACAGTAGAGTTAATATAACATCCATTGTGTTAAAACGAGATTTGTCGATATCTTTTAAAAATTTTAACATTTTTGGCAATTAAAATATAATATGAAGGAAGTAAATACTGAAACTGGCTTTTCCTAAATGGTCTGAAATAAACTATGTATATATGATCATGTTCATCTTATGACTCCATAGAATATCATTTACTGTCAGTTAACTGAATTAGCAATGAAAATCCATGAATTTAACAAGACTAAACCAAAAACGTACACAAAAATAAATCGAATATACCAATAATATAATTAAATACAAAAACAACCATCGAAACCACACTAAATTACTAAACTGATCTAAATAATTCCATCAAGAATTCATTTCTCATTTGAGACGAGCCATCCACAAGCACAATCGATTCCCATACACACACTTACGCGCAGCGCACATTCGTCGAAAAGGCGCCGTTTTTCGGCGAAAAATCGCTTATTTATGAATACGCTTTTCATTGTCGAAGGCTGACGTGCGATATGTACACGTAAACGAACAAAATGGAGAATTGAATGCTTCCAAAAATCGAACGGTCGTTTGTCTTGGGCGCACCATTGTACCGGGTCCTGTGGAGCAATTATAAGCGTGCGTGACCCATTCACGGACCTCAATAAAACACGAAACACACACTGTGCATGTATTCCGGGAATTTTCGGGAATTTCCCATGGAAAAATTCGGACGATTCTCGAATCTCGAATCGAGGTTGAATGAAAAATTATCGATTTTTTTCATCAGATTCAATGGTACATATTTCGAAAAAGTACGTAATTTCTTTGATATGGAAAAATTGTTTGGTCTCGATATTTTTTGGGAAAATTCTAAAACACTAAGGACACGCAAGCTATTTCTAGATTGTGCACTCCGTATTCCAGCTATTTGGTTACTCGATATACCTCGCCATTACTTAAATTGAATTAGCCACCCCTCTCGGAGGCGATCCTTTTTTTCTACCAGCAGGTCCACGTCTTCCCAATACTGGAATGGGATCTTTGCCGAAAATAATATCGATATTATGCCGTATCAGACCCTGGAAGAAGGTCTCCCTCCGGCTCTGATTGATGAGACCCGAGTCGTACAAATATTACGAAATCAGAATTGTACGAGGGCCATTATCAGAGCGAAACTTGCATCACGCACAACATATGGACCGGCAGAAGGAGCAGGCTTGATGAAGATTAATAGAGGCCACGTTCCGATATTAATCTATCGATCTATCTATGGCTACTCTATCCGAATGACAGTGGAAGCGTTTTATACGACCGGGTTTTTTGTTCGTATTCGTTCGGAAAGTGCACCGGTACATATTGTAAACGCAACGTCATTCAAATTTCACGTAATGATAAATAAAGTTGAGTTATAGTGAACGGTGATCGATTCGAATGAAAGTAAATATTGGGATCGCTTTTAAGTATGATTCATACGTTTGAAAGATTTACGTGAAAACGATCATCGATTTATATAGAATATCGAAGAAATTTAATTGAATATATTTTCGGTGTATTGAAAATAGTAGTTTACCTAGAAAATACATTGGTTGATGAAGTCGTAAGTTGTTACAAATAATTAATTACGTTGAACGCATACACGCAGCATCGGCGTTTCGAAAAATCCTATTCTATTGTGTTGTTTCGTTATTTTTTTCATGTAAAACGAACAGAATGGTCGACATGTAACAAATGTCGACGATATTGATATCGTTTTTCGGCACAATGGTGAGGCAATGCCGTGTAACGACCGCGCACCGCAGTATTGTTTCGAATTTCATAAGATCGAAGCGACCAGATAACGATTGCGCCTCGCATTTTGTGCGTTTAACAACACTTTATTCCGACCGACAATATTAATAAACTTAACGCGCTCAATTACTCTGTACACAGCTCGTAGAATCTAGGCACAATCTAGGCCCTTACAGCCTGGATCGTTAGCCGCATAAACGCCTACGTTTATAGGACCAGATTTTCCCTAAGCACGCACCAAACTCATTTTTCGATGCGTTCTGTATCAGAATCTATCCACTTTTCCATAGTTTTGTTTTGATCTCGAAAGATTAGGAATTGATGATGTCAAATAACGAATTCTAAAGTCTATTAAAGGGAGAAGAAGTTTAACTGTCGACGAACTCGTCGGTCAGTTCGTAAACGACCATGGTGTAAAATAATGGCGAAATCGAAATATCGCATGTATCCATTATGGCGGCCGTTTTATACGCGGCATTAGTTTATTGAGAGTTTACAATTATTGCACGGCCGTCGTAAATCTTAAATTTTATCGGCACTATTTGACGTGCGACTTAAATATGATTTGCTGATGAATTCTATGAGCCACCATGAAAATATCATAAACTCGAGTCGTAAAATTTCAGCATAATAGAATTGCACGTGCGTCTCGAATTAAAATTAACACATTGTAGCTTTCATAGACATATTTTTTCAAATAGCTTTTCCATTTTATTTCACATTCATAATTAATAATTATTAAAGCATTTTTATCCATTATAATCATCGATAATTCTTTCAGTAACATTCCAAATATTGAACTAAACAAAAATCATGAAACAAAAATTTTCCACACATCGCACACCCCCATTCGAGTTCAAAGGACATCAAACAACCAAAAAACACCTCGGAAAGGAAAGAGCGACTGCTGAACCCGCCACCGGAATACAAACATCGTACAAAATTTATATTCATCACATTTCGACGGCCGCGAATACATTTCGGACACATCCTGAGCGGGGCCCGATCGCACCATAGCCACCATGGCCATGGTGTATGGTTTATACCACGTATTTGCATTATGGGATCCACCTCGGGGTCTCAGAGTGGATTCCGCGACGGGAATCCATCACTGCTAGAAGCCGGTTACGTCCGCCGTGCGAAAAATTCATATTTTATGCGTATGAAAAAAAGGAAAATGCGTTGTTTCTTTTTTGGTGGGCTGTGGCTGTTGAACTTTTTTGAGAGTGTGCCTCTTTTTTGTAGGGAATGTGGTGATGATGGGTTTTTGTTATGTTGATTTTATTGTATGGGAATCAATTTGATGGGAAAATCATAATGGGAAAATTTTTGATTAATATTTTTTAAATTGCACTATAATTCTTTATATAATTTTGGAATAAATTCAAGTTCTGTCTCGATTGAATTATGAAATTAATATTTCTTTTTCTTAAAATAATTAGATTTTTATTGAAAATCGAAGTTAAACAATAGATATAAATACCAGTTACCAGTTTATGATTGAGTTACTATTTTTTTTTCTTTCAGTGAACGTTACAATAATATATTCATTATCATCATACGTAAAACGTCCACTGCAAGACAAAGTCTTATCAACTAGTGTTGACAGTCTGGGCAGTACCTTATCACGTGTGCCCACTGCGCTTTGATAAGGGACAGGGAAAATAAGAACCGACTCCGCCCCATGCCAACGGGGAAATCTCTCGGGCCATCAGTAGGCATTTCTCTATGTCAGACTCTGGTTGCTGTCCAGTAAACATATCGCAATGATAACCAGTGAGGCAGACGAGGCAAAAACTGAGCAGACTGCGTCCTCGCTGTCCACTTTGCGATCGAAATGGAACCACCAGTTTGACAGACGAAGCTTGACCGTTGACTCTACATACATGGCATATATCTCGATATAACACACGTCATCCGCCCTCACTATTACCAAAGTTTTTTTAAGTTAACTAAATGATCAAGAAATTCATTATATTATTAATAAATTCATTTTGATACTCATAAAATATTATATGTATTTATATAATTTAAAAAAATATACATAGGAAAATATGTGTATATAGCTTTGACAGATGCACCCTTATTGGACACAAATCACACCTTCCACATTACGCGCACCACACTTCGAAGACCTCAGCCCCATAGAGAAAGAGGCGGAGAAAAAGAGAGGAATTTCCATTTTTATGCCGACCTTATCTGAACACGTGTCTTCGTTTACCCGCCGTTTCATATTTAAAACGTGCGCTCACGCTCGCCCGATATACTACTGGGATTGATAGATAACCCCTTGCCGTTCGCATTATAAATATCATAATAATGCCTGCACGTAAATAACGAACGAAAAATATAAATATACGTACACGCGCGATATATAAAAACGTAAAATAAGTGATCGTGTGTGCCATACCTGTGACCTGAGTCATGCGCGGCCCTTTTATGGCCCTATTAAAACTGTCTGCTTCGGAATATTGCCTACGTGTATTCGATTGTGTCGCGTGACGATCCATCCGAAAGCGATGTGTTTAAAGATATTTTATGTTAGTTCATTTGACGATTTATTCTGACGCTATACGTGCAGGCGATTCTCGTAAATTCCTGTGCGGTGTCGTTTAGATTCGTTGATAAATTTTCAGAACGATAAGCCTGATTAGTTGAAACAATCAATTCGAATTCGTGTCGTATGATCCTGAAACTACTTTGAATTTATATACATAAAAAAATATTTTTGGACCATTTTTTATTATGTTTTATCTAAAATCGATCTGTATTCTTCATATAATATCATACACAATTTCAAATAACATCTACTATTTAATAAAAAAAAAATCTATCATGAAATTATGTGATGTATCCATATGAGTATTTTTAGAATAAATGGTCTCACAACAGTATAATACTTAAATCTCTTATTTATGATGGCCTCTATTTGTGATTTAATAGAATTGCGAAAATTGTATATATGGGATATCTTCAAATGGAATTATTCGCATAAAATTCATTCATTCGCAAACATTCTATTACACATATTGAAAAAATAATCTGCGTGTCGCACACGCGCATCAAATATAGAATATATCGAATGTGGCAATGTTATTTTTGTCGGAATTGGGTCGGATCCGTTTAAATTTTCCCGCGTTTTATTAAATCTCGAACGCGGATATGGAAAAAGTGTCTATGGCGTTATCGAAGTAGCGTATAAAAATTTACCCAGCGCGCCGATACAATCCGATTTTCGTTTAGGTTTAGGGCAAGGCGTCCCTTACGTACAGGGAATATTATCCAATATGCGTACCGTATCCACGTCACGTGCACACATGATCGACTGGAACTTGGAAAACTGCCGAAGGGAAATAATACTATGACAAAAATAAATAAACAGGAAAAATGCAGGGGAAATGATATCGGTTTTCTTGTTTGTAATTGACATGAAGATGGACGTTGGTGGTAAGTTGTAAAGTGCGTTTGATGTAACTGTTAAGTTTTCGATTGGATTACAAATGCGTTTTTGTGTGGGTGTTAGAATACGATTCAATTTGAATTCATTGAAAAAATAACTGTTTGCATGTTTAATAATGTCAATTTATATAATCGGTTATTTTTAAAATTTGAATTCGAATCGAATACAAAAAAATATATGAGACATCGAGGAAATTGTAAATTTAAGTATGACACCTATTTAAATTTCAAGCAATGTAAATCAATCGATAAATATAACAAGCACTCAAATAAATATTTGCTTTGTTCGATTATCACACCGAAGAATGCCCTACTATCTACAGAAATGAGTCGATTTTATTGCACTCCCATCGTGCATGATTCACGACGCATTATTCCGATGCGTACATTTTCCCATAAAATTCACTTCCTCGATGCTTTTTATATTCCGGTAAATGCTTTACAGATAATGGCGCGTGTGTAAGTCGATCGAGTGTCACGCACTCGTCAATATTCGTGGCGCAATAAAAGCACCATATTGGGTGGTCGAATTTACGAGCCACTAAGAAGGCCCGTTCTTTTTTCGAATTTAATCTGGGCCTGAGTGGAAAAGTCCCCACGAACACAGGAAGCACGCCATAATAAGATGTCACGCTTCTCACCTTCGGGCCACGTGTTGTGTGCACCAAAGAACCAGTGACCTCTTATTGGTAATTACCTTACGGTGTCGTTATCGTTTGGACACTGGCCCTAATGATTCGTTTGTCACATTTTGAGGTCGGCGACCGGTAGCCGTTATCAGTGTTGTGTGACACGTGGGCACATCTCGTTAGCATTATCGAAGTCAGGTGTCGAATGTAATGAGAGATTTTGGGGGGCGCATGTTCGAAATTCGATCGATACTCAGTAATGAGGGAAATCTAGGAAATTTGTTGGAAGGTGAAGTATAGCGGGTTTGGTCGAAAAGTTGATGGAGAAATGGATTTTGATTGTTTGTGGTGTTGTTAATTTTGAAGATTTTATTGATTTGGGCAAAAGTTATTCAAAATTGATAAGAATGGAATGTGTAACAGGATAGCAATGATGAGCTATTTTCTGGGTTTGTGTAGTGTGTCATTCATAGAAAAAGTAAAGAATAAAATTTTCTAAAAATGCGTAAGCTCATACAAATTTGGGATGGTCTACGTACTAATAGAATATTTGGTTTTATAATAGAATAGATAAATTAAGATATTTAAAAATATTCTTAACAGAAATAATTCAAAGGAAGAGGCAAAATTTTTGTAAAGTAAATATTATAAGTATGTATAGTAAATTAGTAACGTATACTACTATAAAATATCTTATAAATGTTTCTCCGTAACTTATCTGCTAAATATGGATAATATATGAAAAATGCATACTAAGTATTAATTTATTACTTTGTGAATTATTTATTTCAATCGTTATTATTTAATTTTCATAATTGTTTGCTGTATTATATAAAATAATGTTCACTGAAAGGTTAAATTTTTCCGATAGCTTCAGAAAATTTTGGCATTTTCCCTGAACACATGATAAAAAAGAAAGATTAAAAAAAACTGAATATGTATTGATACCATTACTTACCAGATAATAATTATATCAAAATATGAACTAAATTGCATTTCAAAAACATTCTCGCATTTTCGATAAAATAAATCATAAACTTTACGAGATACGATAAAACCAACAACAAAAACCACGCAATTTATTTTATCAACCTTCAAAATAGAACGCACATGACACCAAGATCATATTTACCCAAACGCAATTATTATGAAACAATATCCACACCAGAAACGTTATCATGCGCAAAGTATAACAGCAGATGAATCACAGAACAATCGACATAAAAAAAAAAACACGAGTATCGGAAAAAAATATAAACACACCTCGGAGACCATCGACCGATCGTCCAACTCCTTTGTTTCGGGTTATCTCCGAGAAATAATTACATTATCGCAACAAGGGCATCCTTTGTTGCTGATGCAGGTGCATTATTTATGTGCACTTCCGTGACGCATAATTTTATACGCGCTTGTGCGCACTTCGCCCGCGAAGATGACATCATGTCGCGTTTCAATTGTGGCAGAAAAAAAAATGAGTGCGTTGCAAATGAGCGATAAGAAGTGCAAGTGAATCATCGCGAAAATGCATCGATAATTGGTGCAGATGTTCATGTTACAAAGTCTGATGGGTTTTTTTTTCGGTGCGGACTTTGTGTTTTGTTGTAATGATGTTGAGAATTGCGATTTCCTGTTTTTTCATGCAATTCTGTTTGTTATATTAATCGTGTATAGAATCTTTGTAGATGGAATGGTTCAACGGGGAATATAATATCAAAGTACGTAATTGAAAATTTTCATCTTGCAGTTATACGAAAACTAAAACGTATCCATACACTTAAAACATATAATACACAAAGTATAAGTAGAGCAATATAAGTAACCGCCGACTAAACTTCAAATAATATTAGAAATTTAATCCGTTATACTTAGGGTTACCATGTGGTATACAAAAGAAAAACTTGTTCTCCTTTTTCGATTTAAATAAAGCGCTCCCATTTGACCCTAAAATGTCATCTTCTTTTGGTCGTTTCTATCTGATCCAATTTTGAGGATTTTTATAGTTTATTTTTATTAAGGAACGAGACACTTTTATTGAAAAAAAATATCTCTGAAAAGTACGACTTCTTATGTAGTAAAAGTATTTTTACGTTTATGATATTGCCTATTATTTTCAACGAAAAATGTATTCGTTTCATTTTGAAATATCTTCCATTGTATTTTTTCAATCAAGACACTTTAAAAACCATTTTTTTAAATTTAAATTTAACAATTTATCCTATTATAATTTTCCATCTGGTACCCCTACTCATACCCAACAATTTTCAATTCAACCATATAAACACCAACCCAAAACCCCCCAGCCCAATTCATAACACATAATCATCGCCGATTTAGCCCGCCGTTCGATTCAATACACATCACCCACATAGCCCAAAACGTCAACGCACCTACAAAGCATACCGAGGCGCTGCATCGGCCTCACGACCACCAACAAAACGCCATAGATTTCGAGACCGCTGCCGACACTGGACCAAAGTCCACCATTTGGGCACTACACGTGTATTGCCACAATACATCGCCGATTCGAGAACATCGAGTCTGCACAATGACCGCAAGTGGACTGCACACACACACAGAATTTCCCATACAATCGCGGCCCTTTATGCTTTCGAATGTCCCGGTCGTATAGGAAAAGCGATCGCGGATTACGAAACGGTCGACGCTCATAATAATATTCACGACACAATGGACACAGGTCGAAACTGTTTTGTGCCCGATGGTGGTGTAGTGGGCAAATGCGAGCGCGATTGCGGAATCGTGCTTTAATCTGTGTGTGTTTGTGCGATTTTGATGGTTTTCGCATTTTGATGGCGTTGAATTAATGTTCGGTGTTATTGAATTTTGTGATCGGAGTTTTGGGCTTTGTGTTGTAGTGTGTCTTTTACTTTGTTTCAAATATTCATATGTGCGCTGTCGAATGAATTTTTAATGAAAATAATTCTTTCTTTCAATCTTGATAAAAGTATTCCATTTAAGTATTTGACTATCAATCTGTCGAAGATAAATACTAGACGATCGTAAATTTCAGTTAATATTTATGCGAATATGGTTTTCATATTAAATCTTTCCTCATTTTCAATCTTGAAATTGTATTTTTGATCAATGATTACTCAATTAGTAATTTGTATCAAACAAACATCGACTTCAAAATAGTCATTCATTACAAATCAAACACAAGTAATCATATTATTTATCAATAAATAAACAGATAGCGATCGTTACTAAATTTTAATAAATTATCAATATTTGCGAAACGCTTGAAACATTCAATGTTTACCCGACGTTTTGAAACATCGTTAATAATTTCGCAAAGCTATATACAGTTTTCCTTCGATGTCTTGTTATTTTCTCGTTGCACAGAAGTGGACCGAAAATATTCAACCGATTACTTCGGGGTGGATAGACGGGTCGACGACAGGTACAAGAAAAACATTTTAGGATCCGAAACGTAGCCGATAATGCAACAATTTCTCTAGCAAAATTCTAAAGGGGTAGATCGCGAATATTCCGAGTTAAACTTAGTCGATTCACAAATCTCGAGACAGTGTTGTACATAAATTTTCGATGACCGAAACTAGAAGCAGACCGTAAATTGAATATTTAGAAAATTTATTTATAAACACGCGATCAATCCAAAATAATTACGGTGTTACTCACTTTTCGTACAGATCCTGTTTTTTCCGTCGAAACGTATACGACAGCATCGAATTACCGCGGTGGTCCCACAATCTGATACGATTCAAATTTCAACGTTATCCGTTTGTCAATCTAACCTGAAAATTTGTTTCGTTTTTAGATTCAATTTTCCCGCTTATTATGCCGTTTACACGCGTAATATTTAATAAGGAAAAATTCTAATTAAGCCTCTCCGCTTCCGGACACTTTCGCGCGTCAATCAAAATAAATTGAAGTCGAAAATATAATATATGACGTGTTCTCATTGTTTCCGCTGCAATTTCGGCATTATAGCTTTCTACACGACATCCCGTTCAATTGTATATACATATTTTTAACCATTGGTTAGCGTAAATCTTTCAACACGCATGTTCGTCAAGCGAAAAATAATGAAACGGGATAAAAAAAAAAGTACGCCCATAGTCCGCACGAATTTGAATAACCTTTTGTTATTTAACAACGCGGCGTTACCGTTTTAATTATAACACAATAGTTGCTAGTATTAAATTGAAAAAATAGCGCGATTTGCATTCGTGACGTTTCGGGTCACTCCTTCGCAGGGTGGTGGGAACGAAACACGACACCCAAACCGCGGTTCTCAAATACAAGTTCGAAACAGCGATTTGTATTTGAAAAACGAAAAAGAAACAATGCCCTTAAAAAATTTTCAAGCCTTTCCAGTGCTTGATATTTTTAAATAACAAAAAAAATATTATTCTGATACGATATATTCGAACACAATTTTTTTTTAATTCCACCTGACCATATTTTTCAATACATATTTACTTTTAATCTTGAACGTAAAATTGAAATTTTATTAACATTTTCAAAAATTTTATAAACGTTTGAAATTCACATAACATCAGACGTCAATACTTTGTTCAATTTTCACATGATTACGATGATAAAAATAAACAATTCAATAACTTAACATTTCACAAAATTAAACATAAACTCATATCTACGTATTCAATAATGAAACACAATAAATAACAAACTTTCAACATTCATAAGCAGTTTCATACTACCACAATTATTTTCACTTACACTCCATTCTATACAAAAATTACTGAACCAGCCTAGTTGATTCTTAGCAACACCGAACTAGGGAAAGCATTACCGGTAAACTGCTTTACTGGTAAATGGTATGATAATTTACCGGTAAATTTTAAATCTTTACCGGTAAATAAAAAATATATACATATTTTTAAAAAATATGGTTGTTTTACGGAAAACATTTTTGAAAAAATCTCGAGTTGTGCAGGTATACGGTTTATTTTTGAAAAATATTCTTATTTTTTTTAGGAAAATATTTTTGAAGAAATATTTGGATGTGTAGGTTAACGTATTTTTTTTGTTTTTCGTTATTTTTCCGGTTTTACCCAGTTTTTCTGCAAAATTCAACACTATTTACCGGTAAACCGATAATCAATAAAAAAAACAGATTACCGGTAAATGAAAACTACCATAAATTTGACCTTCTTACACCGAACAAAATACAAACCCCAACAAAAACCAACACCAAACCCAACAAAAAAGTTCAAGAACCACCGTCCTCCTCAACATCCACCCCGCACACAAACGATCCCGAATCCGTCCACGTGTCTCGATCATCCGAATTTCCTCGTTTCTCTCATTTGTATGTTGAAACTCGTGCGTGCCGATGGCTCGGATAAGAGAGCACCGAGACGGACAGACGGACGTACAACGGACGGACGTAGAGTGACGTGCGCGTGACGCTAATTGCAGGCTCCGTACTCTCGGTGCGCCCTCGTCCAATCTTAATTATGCACTCGGCTTTGGACGACGATCGTATGTAAATATGTCGGCCGTGCCAATGCGAGCTTTGGCCGTTTCGAGGAGGGGTTTTGTTGTTGCGTCGATCGTTTGGATGGATATTATTGGATTATTGGAAATGGATTAATGATTAACTTAATGAGTTAAGTTTTATTGAATATGCTGTTTCCTTGACAAACACCGAAATTGAGCAATAAATAGCACTGGGTGTATAATACAAGGATAGGCATACTATTGGCCTTAAAGACTAGGGCTTTGGAACGGAGCAGGAGTAGGAGCTCGGAGCAGGTAGAGCAACGGATTTTTACCCGAAACAGGAGCGTGGAAATTTATAGTGCTCCGCTGCTCCTACTTTAATTGTAAAATTGAAAAAAATAATTTAAAATTTTGTCCGAAAATTTTAATTCTAATTTTTAAATTATAATTAGATTTTATTGATCTTATCACTATTCTCTCTCACTTCATAGTGATATAGTTATATTATTTGTGTATTTTTATATTAAATATTTTAATAAATAATTTAATTTAATCGTAACGTGAAGCGGAGCACAGAGCAAAGCCGGAGCAAATACTTTGATGCTGGAGCGGAGCAACTCAAAAAAGTGGTCGCTCCAAAGCCCTGTCTAATTATAAGACAAGGCCCCAAGAAAAGTCCAAGCAAGACAAAGCCCTAATACAAGGCCTAAGACAATTTTTTTTTAGTGAAACACTTAAAAACACTTCCACTTTCCACCAAATGGAAATTGCATAAGTTTCTTATGTTAAAAAAATCATTTCAGAATCTACTATATAAATCGAGGGATGACTATCCACAACGGACACAATACAATAATCGACCGAATAAAAACTCCCAACTCCAATTGCGAAACGCTTCACCGCCCAAAGCCTCATATTAACGTCTCGAACGGACTCGAAACGCCCAATTTATATGACAATACCATTTTTTCGACAATTAAGCAAGACGGTAGCCAACTCGCACGTCCATTTTCTTAACACGTACGCGTTCTTCTTGTAAGGCCGAGAACGAAGAGAGAGAGAGAGAGAGAGCGTTTTGTGAGCGCACGTAACGGCAACATTATGCGAAATAATTGCGGTTGCGTGCGTCGGGACCTTTGCGTATTATTTCGACGCTGCCAAAGTCAAAATTTCAAAATTCCCTTCCGAAGCGAACGGGCCAGAACGAGAGGGAAACGCCATTGTTCGCTATTTTCGTCTCCCACAAATAATTATTACAAAACAGCCTGCCCGAGACGATGAGGAGGTACGGCGACTCCCGCCCATCCCAATTACAGTGCGTTCTCTTAAGTGAGAAATTTGCTTAATGTGCCTTAAATAGGTGTGATTTTAATTTGACAAATTGGAGAAAATTTGTTTGGTGGAAATATTTATTACTCAAGTTATTTACTCATAACATAATTGATAAAATTATTTGATAAGTTTAATTGTTAAACTTTTTTCAATTACATGATAAAGTTGATTAATACTTTTATCTATCAACACTTCGTTTTTCATTAGATAAAAATTAATAACAACTAACTCTTTCTATATTATTAAATCTTCACCTGCGTCATATGACGTGGATATGAGACGTTAACTTTCAAGAAACTAATACTAAAATTGATTGCTTTTATACCAATAATCTATAATAAGTTCAAACTACTCATATATTCCCCATACACATATCACTCAACTTCAATAATAGAAATTAATAAACCATTGATTCTTCTTTACTACCTAAACCCTTCACTTACAATATATTACATTTTGATCAATATGATACAAATTATATTTTTTTTAACCCCAAAAAAAAAATTATTTCGAATTAACAAGATTTCACTGTATTATATTTTCACATAACAACAATACTAGGGTGAGCAAAGGGCCGCCTTAGCCCGTAAATTCGAGTTCGTCTATATACCCACACTTCTTACAGGGAAAAGCTCGGTGGGCGGGTGGGCAAAGGGCGGAAAAATCGCAGCCGCCCTCCCGCCTCCCGCTCCGGTAACGTTTCAATATTCCGTGAAAATTGCGCGCGAGAGGAAATTGGCCGTTTTTTGTTTACGTGTCGTCGAAATTTAATAATGACCGTACGTATACGGCACGTCGAAACGGGGATGATCGAAATATACATTATGTACGGTGTTTTCGGGTGTGCGCGTGTCGCAAATCGCATCGGAAATCAAATTTTGTCGAATTTTCGTTAACGCTTCGACGAGAAGTTTTCCCGATTCGCGTATACGTAATTTCGCTGAAAGTCGATCGGATTGTTTCGATTAATTAAAGTCACCGATTTTGTCAGATTTATTCAACTGATAATATATTTTTGTAAACTTATTAATATTGACAGTTAAAATATTATCGATTATCATTAAACACTGAAATTAAGCAGTAATTAACATGGTTAATAGATAGATGCGATTACGTACAATTAGCTATTGAATATTTATAAATTTGATTAGACGTAACGTTATCTTCATATGATTATAATAATAATTAATTAATTAATTAATTGAATAATATAATTCTATAGAGTGTGGCAATGAACGCAAACATGTAAAGAGCCAATTGAAACTCATTGATGGACACTATTGTAGAACATTTCCGATTGGATGTATACTGAACGTATAACAGAACATCTATAGAACAAAAAGCAATGTAATTTTGATTGTTTAAAGCGTGTTTATAATCAATATAAATGGTAATTCGGTGGGTTCACATCAGTGCGATCTTGTTTACGATACGTATGGTGGTGGGCATTAGCTCGCGAGCGGGTCGATTCCGCATCGATTGGACAAACACTTAAAACTTACCTAATGGGCAAATATTTCCGTAGGCCAAATAACGTGCCTTACCTTAACCGAAATCTGATTAAGCCCTTATTGGACTATTAAGGGAACCTACGCTGATGGTGTCGGAGGGAGAAGGCGGGTCGGAAAACCCTTTTAGAACTCCAAGAAAAACCGCTTGCTAGAGGTTTTTCTGCTAAAGCTCCTCCCACTAGGAAATTCGACATAAAATGATAATTTTAACTTTCGACTAAAATTCAGTTGCTTATCTTAAGTAAATTAAAAATCAATTTATAAATGTACGAGTACACTTTCAATGTTGCAAAAAAATGAAGCGAATGACAATTATATTGTCGTTATACGATGACATTTTATATTCGCATATGAATGTATTTATTAAATTCTCAGTAATTTTATTGAGTTGTATAATTTAGTTGTATAAGTCTTAAACGATCATGTTTCAACCATGAAAAATTCAATTTTGCTTGAATAATGCTATATATTATATTGCATTACTAAGACGGTGGTGTCAATCAAAGCAATAAAATATAGACGAGGAATTTTTCGAAAACAATTCCATAACATATAAATATTCAAATTAAATAACGTCATGCGTTGAACATTGTAGGGATATAATTTGTAAATCTACTTACTATATTACATTCCTGATTATCATAATTGCATTCGAGCGTTAGCGCTGTTTTGCTATAATCGCTCGTAAAACGTTATAATTGAAATGCTCGATATGTCGACCGAAAGCTATAAAATTTCTCTTAATATAATATTCGTTTATTAATCCACATTTTCGCATAGCTTACAAATATATTATTTAATCCTTCTGACCGAACTCGGTGGTTTTATATGGTGTTTTTTCATCGCGATTTTTACGCTGGACGATTTTAAGGGCGAAATGAAAACCGCTCATTATCAGTCGTATAACAATCACAATTACGTTACTGTGTACGTTAACTTTGACATTATCGCCGGCGAATTAATGTTTGAAAGGTGTATTAAACGCGAGGCGAGAGCGTGCGAATTTTAAAAAAGTATAAATTTTGCTTTTAAAACTAATAATTTCGCATTTTTATCGAAATTCGCGCACCACGCCGACCTTGATTTTTTCACTGGCAAAATCACTTTTTTCCTCCGTGAACTAGAATTGACCTTTAAAATTTTAATTATATATTAGAGCCTGAATATACTTCTTATCAGATATTTTCGCTGAAAACGCAACATTGACCGCGTTGAAGAAAAATAATTAGAATTTGAACGCGCATAAATATTGCGAGTTTTACACGTCGCACTCGAGCACACACGCGAATATTTCAACGTTCCTTCGCTTTTCAAATGACCACTGATATTTCAGTGATATTCCTTGACAAAAAAGTGGTATGTACTATACAAACCAAAACGCTGGTTGAAATGGCCGTGTGCTTTGGCGTGTGAAGGGTTGTGAAAACTCGCGCGAATTATTCAAACGGCACTCGGGAACGTCACGGACGACGTATTTTCGAAACAGTCCTAAAAACACATTCAAAATTTTCGAAATCATCGTTTCGTAGGGATTTACATACAAGCCGAGTACTCCATGTTTGATGAAAGGTTACAGACTCGAGCGCTAATGACTTCTTCCGCTTGCGGCACGACGACCGAGCGATTCTCAAAAAGACTCGATGTTTTTTTATTCAATATATACGGGGAACTATGGGTAATTCTACTTGTATACAAATATATAAGTTTAAGTATAATAAGATGTTTTTTTTTTAAACTAATTGTATACTCACATAGAGAAATATGTATTATAATATACTTATAGAAAAGACAGAATTTTTTTTTTGTAAAGTAATGTGTAAAAATTTAGTAAAGCTATTAATAAATACAGAATTTATAGTAATTCTTGGTGTTGTTAAGATGTAAATACGTTGATTCACTATTTTTTTTAAATAATAATTATTTATACATTATTTAAATATTCGTTCTATAAATAAGTTTGATTGAAAGATAGTCTGAAGTTCACATATTTGGTTTGTTTAAACTATCTCCGTACAAACCGAATTTCCTCTATTTTTCGAGGGTATATTAGATCCGAAAAACGTACTGAATAATTCATGTCGACTCATTTGTTCGACTTCATCTTCTCGGCATGGAAGGTGCGATTGTTCGAAAGCTAAACCGCGTGTGCGTTGCACGGAAACCCACACTCGCACGTCGACCTTTATTTTTCCCCGAATATTTTTCGAAAACGTACGTACTCTCGGCTCGTAACGAACTCGGAAACACCTTTTATACAATAAAAATAAAACAATTACCGTGGCGGGCGTGTACGTGATTTTGGGCCCTTTTGATAATTACGGCCGGGCCACAGCTGTGGCCCAATTGGCCCGCGCGAAACAACGTGAACAAATTACCGCGGTTCGGTCGTATGTATCATACACGTACACGTGAATTTACGTAAAATTGTCGCACTTTTTCGAATTCGAATGTAGAAATTCGTTGGAATTTCTAAAACGCACGATCCGAATTTATGTCGATGACGAATATAAATATTTTAATCAGTCTGTAATTAATTCAAATAAAAAAGTTAAAATAACGTCTACTTTTGCGTAAATGTAATATATGTATACGAAATTGCAAAACCAAAATGTTGTTTAGTATTAAAAAGGTCTAATGTAAATTTTGACACTAAATTTGTCATTGCTACTGTTGATAGATTCGTTTCTCGCGTTGTTCTTTTCAAAAGGTCAACCATATTCATTGAAATGGCTGTTGTAAAGGACAAGCTTTACTATTTCGACATCACAGTTAATTTTGCGGTTTGAGTTTAATCTTTGCGTGTGATGAAATAGACGCTATACCTCTTTTTATAGAAGCGTGTTTTCGGGTAGAAGTCGGCGTATCCAATTTATTACGTAATGGGAGTAAGAACGTAGGAAGCGTTATGACCTTGCGAATATAATTAAGGAAAATTTCGCGTTAATTATCCGTGAAACTTTTTAAGTTAATTTTAATCCACTTAGTTACCGAGACGCCTCTGCACCGTTACGAACGTAAAAGTTTAGTAACACTGTTGTCTCGGATCATCTTCTTCCTTTGAGTTGTAGACTTCGACGTAATAAACCTTCGTATACTAATATATACTAGAAGTTTAACGCTACGATCATGTATTCATATAAAGGAAACCCACGAAATAACTATAACAATATCAAAAGTAAAATAAAAATTGAATTCATGAAACAACTCTTTATTCTTTACGACTATACCATATAAGTCGATTGGTGCAACATAGTTCCCATTGCTAACGCGTCAATTAACCACGTGCGCAGCGAGCATGAAGGGCGGAATTGTACCACGATCGATTCAAATCCCCATGTGACTTCGAGGGCCAAAGCGACTGTGGGATCGAAAACGGTCCTTAAGCTTGGATTGTGGACGAAACCGCGGGGGCCCTTTGCTCAGCACACTAGAAACTGGGTCAAGCACCACAATCTGCTCTATTGCTGCGCGTACACGCAAGAAAGCTACGCACGTCTTTCTGCTATAGGGACTAGAAATCGGATTGTCTCGATCGAGAATTTCCCGAGAATTCTCGGATCAGATGTCTTAAATCTATAGTTTTTTATTTACTGAGGAGTAATCGAATAATTCTCAAAGTACTGACGGATTCTTTGATAAAAATCAACTAACTGATGGACACTAATAAATAATTAATTTAAAAAATATATATAACGAAATAAATTATTTTTTTAATTATTATAGTATATGAAAGATTAAAACATTTTTATTATAAATCTATCCGGATAAAAACACATTAGATCGATAGAAATGAAAGAAGAAAAGTTTTCATCTAAAAACGAATATCAATCAAATCAAACATAGTTCACTGTATACATATATTCAATTAAAAATGAATATTTACAATTCAATGAGTCTCGAATGTTGTCATTTATATGAAGAAGACCTCCCTGTTTTAGGGCCAGTACGGGTTGCAAGATGACATGGTTCGACGACGACGATGACGAGAAAGCACCGCTAATGAACGCCGACCGTAATGTGGTGACGGCACACAATTGCGAGTCATCGTTCAAACTGGTACTATTTAGGCTCTGCCAAAGAAAAAAAAGAGTTTCATGTGATTTTGTCGAATCAAACCGAGATTTGAGTCGAGTCGTTTGTGTATAATGTTGCCGATCCGAGCTCGTTTAGCACTATTATGCGTGATCCGTTAAGCGTCTGCTCTTTTTTGATAGATGATGTTTTTGAGGTCGCCGGTGCGTGAGTTTTATTATTTGATATATTTTTTTCGGTTATGAAATTTGACGTGTTTTTAGCGATATTGAATTTATCCACAGACAGTCTGAAGTTTATTTCAAGGTCAAGTTGAAGTAGCTGTTCGGAGGTAGTCCTCGAAGCCTTACGTTGAAAAGTATCGGGTTGCCGAAAGGATCGTGTGGAAGCGAACGAAAAATACTTTAAAGACCCTTTTACACATTTTAGACATTCGATTATGGATTACCGAGCGTATAGAATTTCAGACGAATGTAAATTACAGAGCGCTAAATCTGCAAATTCTTCAAAGTTCACTTGATTCAAATGCGCTTTAACTAATTAATCACTGACGAATAAAAAATCCGACACATTTTAACATTCTACATCATAATCTTGAATCATATTTTCCAAAATCCAAAACGAATCCTTCGACAGTTTCCAAGACGAGCGACAATTCGACGATTTCATCGCCCCCGTACGTGCGCAACTCAAAGGGATCGACGTCGACAAACAAGACAGCGAACGTTTACACGTTTGCACAGTGCAGTCCCAAGATGCACACGTTTGGATGCACCATTCGCGAAACCGTAGGACGTCTGAGGACGCCGAATCCTCGGACTCGGGAGCTTGTTTTATTCAAGCCCTTTAGACGTCTAAGGCGCCCTTTGTGGCTGGCACGTCGCTTCGTATATATTATTCTCGGATCTTCATACGACTCAGTGGTGTCCAATGTGTCTTAGAAATTATTTTCGTTTGGAGAACTGTCTGCGAATTTTCTGTATAGTAATCATGTAGTTATATATGTTGTATTTTGAATATCATTAGAAATTTATAGTGATCAAAACGTTGTATTGAGAAAATAGAAAACCTCAAAGATTATGATCCCTGTCAAAATTATCGTATACATTTATTTATTGCATTACATTTTGTTTGAAAAGAGTGCAATTGACAAATTTTATATATTGAAATGATTGAAAATATATGTAAGATACCTGTGTATAGACATACTAAAGCCCCAAGGCAAAATAATAATGTCATCTTCCCCCACAAAACTCATTTTAATTTCAATTATTTCCATCGTCTCTCCGAAAATAATGATTAGGTTTTATGTAAAAAAATCAACCCTATGTTACTTACATTTTCTGTATATTTTCTTCACTAATTTTCTATCCTTGAAAAAATAACCAAATTATCACATTTCGATGTATTATAATATGTAATATTATGTTCCGAAATATTACATGAATAAAATAAAGAAGTAAATTAAATGTGATTTTCACAAGATAAAATAGAGTAGAAGAAAATTGCAAAGACCTTCATCTAGCATTGAATTATTGGGTGAGAGTCAACCTTTGTGTATAATGAAATACAAATTATATTCTCTACTGAATATTATTTTTATATATTGGCCATAAAATTTATTTTCAAACAAATCACTCCTGTACCATTCGAATATAAACTAATCATCTCAATTATCAAGATACCAAGAATTCGCCAAACTACAAAAATCTCCAGACCCATTGCGCATCAGCGTCCAAAATATTGAGCACCCATGCCTTGCACGTACAATGACGATACCACAATGTACGGACAATGTTGGTGCAAAGCAACGGCGACAGATTTACATATTAATCGTATAGTTTAGCGTCAATCGGCGCACGTGAATGCCTAATGCGACGGCTAAAACCTGGCTTTGTGCTTCGGTCTCGCGGGGCGTTGTCTTTTGACGCCTTTCGGCTTTGTGGGATGCACGTTATTGGGTCAACGTAGGTCTCTAGTGTACATGGTGTATGGTTTGTGTGCCTTTTTTCGACTTGGTAACGTTTCGCAATGGTTCGGTTCATGGACTCGGCTCTGTGTTCAACGGAATGTATTCATTGATGGGCGGCTACGTTTTGAACGTTCTTGTGAGACGTAATGAAGGGCTTCGGTGGAAGTTTGTTGTGTCTTTTGAAAAATGAATCATTTTTCATTTTCGTTGATGTATAAATGATTAGTGTGTGTAATTTGATCGAATATTGTAAATATTTTTATAATAGTCGTAAACGTTGATTGAAAATTTCAATCGTGTTTTGTTAGACGCAAATTGGTACAGTTATGCTCGTTCGAAGTTTTCAATAAACATAATAAAACTTGGATCGATTGCCCCAGTATAATTGATAAGGTCGTTCGTCTGTTATTATTGTCAGCCGCTTTCTAAATAACGTAAACAACAATAACAATTTCGCTTCCGCTCGACGTGCAATTCGAGCCCACCCCGAAGACATTTTCCACATAAACAACAACGGCAACACGACCGAATTATACATAATTTGAATTGTACAAATCTGACAGCGGCATAAAGCAATAAATCGAGACATAATACGAATATGCGTAGATTATGAACGACAATATAATTTACAACATTATCTAGTTATTACACTTCCACGCGCCTTTTATTAGGTCAGCGCCACAACCTTGCGCAACTATGCCGCCTGGCGACGCACTAGAATTTAATTTGGGAATATCAGATTATAGCATCCAACTAGCCAGCACTTGCAAAGTTCAATAATTAAAACGAAAGGTTACAGGTTCAAGTCTCGAAAGACTGGAATATAATTTCTTTTTAATTGCACTAGACCTTGGCATGGCTCGAGAGCCTCTCCACTAGATAGTCAAAGAAAAAAATTTCATTTTTCATGCTTTTGTGAAAAATGAAAAATATTTTCTTCTAAAAATATTTAATATTATTATTCACGTTTCAAGGAAATTGATATATGTAGGTAACCGCAGAGATTAGACGCGGAAAACGCCGAATTATGCGGTATTAATATAAACATATAGGAAGGCCATATTGTGGACCTGCGCTAGGATGGAAAGCCGGCACAGGTTGTAAATTATGAGAATAGCATTTTTCCCTTTTATTTTTATGTGTAAGTTTCACTTTCGGGCGTTCCCGGAGTAGGACGGCGTCGGCATCAACGTGGCGGCGCCGTGCGTGCTCAAAGGTGATTCCTCAAAATGACTTTTATTTGGCATCGTTTGGTTGCTTATGGTTTCGCATTTTACAGACGCATAATACTTAAACGGTTCCATAAAACGCTTTCATCATGCGAACTTTGTTCCAGCTAAGACGAGTATCGAAAATCCGAAGCGCGAAATCGTAATCGGCTGAAAAATCGTACCCCAAATTAAAAGAAAATCTTATTCGTTATACAGCGTTGTGGAAAAATGTTTACGATATCTTTTATAATAGAAAACTTTAAGAATTTTTTTTTTTCAATTGAATATCTTATTACCAAAAGTTATGAATCTGAAATATTTGTTCCGTCTTTTATTCATTTTTTTCTAGCATTTCAAAAATGTTTCACGTTTCGAACGAAATCAGACTCATTACCATTCCACGATTCGTTTTAAGCATCTTAACTTTTCCTTTTCCACACACTCACATTTCGCCCTGTTTTCCAGAATAAGAACAATATTAAAATGTAAATTCGAAATCGCAGCGGGACGGTGCCTAAGTGAGTTTTATTGTTTTCCAGGGTGGGTTCGCAATTTGTAAAACGGAGCATCGCCGTCCCGAAGGGTGTGCAAGTGTTTTATTACGCTCATACATCATCATCGTCCGCTAGGTGTTATTATTAAAAACAATAAATTTTAAAGAGATGCCGGGCGAGAAATAAATTAACAGATTCTGCGAACCGGCGACCACCCGCCCCGCGCTCTCAACGGATCTCTCTTTCACTTACAATCTTTTTTCCTGGAAAATTCTTCATATTTTTGTGTTCAAGATTTTTTATTATGACGTGCTTGAGATTTTTGAATAATCGTATAAAGCAGATCAAAATGAGGGAGTGTCTTTTTGTTTGTATCGGATCGTTTGATGTATATATGCAAATGCGTACAATTGATTTGATTTGCATATCGTTGAAAAATAGGGTGTATTTTTCGTACGTGTCAAATTTAACTAGTACTGACGTGTTGTATTGCTGAAAATTTTAAATTAATCTAATGTGAAATTTTTCAAACGCCATAAATGTTCAACTTCATTAAATTTCAAAAGAGTCACGATCTTATCAAGCATAATCATACAAAAATTACAAAATCAAATACAAAATTAAAGTTCAAGGTAATTCGAAATCATGCATGCGCACAAATTAAAAATGCACGCGAATTTTCACGAAAATGCGTGCAAATATCAAACTTCACGCAAATCCAAAACAATTTATCAAATTTTAAACAGTATAGAATCTCAGAAACGTCTGAGATTCATTCATATGACCTTAAAGAGCGAGATTAACTAGATTCTAACCCGTGGCCGAGTTTGACGCAATCGCAATGCTTTGAACAAAACGAGCATTGCAACCAAAATCCATTGAAAGTGTAGTCATGTGTTAAACGCCCATCCCGGTAAATGAGTGATTAATGTTCTGGAGAGAACAACAGAACACGTAGCGCGCAATATTACTCGTATTACCATTGTTTGTGATGGCGGCGTCATTAAACAGTATCTAATTAGTTATTAGCCGAAGAAATAATGACGATAACGAGGCGCGATGATTAATCGCACCTCGGCGAATGCAAGTCTTTCGAGGGAAATGGGCGATGAAATTTTCTATTTTTTTATAAATAATTCCAAACTCTCGAGGAGTTGAAAAAATTAAGCGATTTTCGTTCGCGAAATTAACGAAAGGATTTTAAAAGTTTTCGGATCGAAGTTCGAAAGTTTCGTCGGCGTTCCGGTCAATTGATTGTGTAGAAATTATATTTCAACTCAATTTCGAACTTGGACGGAGAATTTTGGAAAGCTTATCGTTAACGTTTTTTTCCTTATATTCTTTCAACTGTGACGGTGATCGGAAAAGTAATTACTTTTATGGAAATGTCATATTTAATTTAGATAAATAATTCGATGTCGTAATTGAAAATATTCTAGATGACATTAACGGTGACGTTTCCGACTTGGCAAATTTAATGAACATCCTGTACATAGTTTTAATATTTTTTTAATTTAAATGAAATAGTCATGCTTTTGAATTTACCTTATTATAATTTTATTTAATCCTATCATTGATAAAGTTTATAAAAACAGATTTATAAATAGTTGTATACACATAGACTTTCTTTCAATTGCATTTTCCCTTTGATCATAGCGTACCGAATTCATAAATATTCATACAAAAAACATACTATAAGAGTTCTTATCGCTAACAATAAATAATCTCCAAATAACTTAGTGTCTAAATTAAAGATTATTTATAACGCTTTACGGTTATGAACTACATACAAAAATAAGCTTAAAGAGTAAAATATATCACTTCCTTGTGACATGCAGTAGTAAAATATTGTGAATTTTAAACAAAATATATACACGGAGAAATAATTTTAGTTCAATTGTAAAAATAAATCCGAGGTCATAAACGCACTAATTGTCGGAAAAATTTTACGGATTTAACTCGACGCATTAATCCAACAATATAAACCAATAAATAATAAAAATGCACAATTTCAAATACTGTTGATCTTTAATTTCAACTAGTGACTGAAATATTACAGAACCGAATTGTAATATGTATTGAGTACATAATATATTATATTGCATTTGCATATAATCTACTTCGTTCAAATTTAAACGACTTTGTATTCGATCAGTACTTGAACTATTCGTCCCAAATACGTCCCATGATGTGAAACTATTTGACAAGAAACGGCTTCAATATTCAACTTCTTGTTAGTTAAACATCCGATGGCATCGAAAAGGAAACATTCTAATATATGATAATCAAGATAGATATTTCTCATTTGCATTTAACTATTTAAATTTCTTCATAAATTTTGACTGGAATATCAAGTAATTTGTAAACAACTAACAAATTGTATGCAAAGTCGAGCACCAATGCTCCGACTCTTTCATTGCCGACACACTCTTTTTCCGCCATGAAAAAAAATAATGCAAAATCAAAACCAAACAGTATAAAAGAGCGAAATTGAACGATATGCGCGCTCGCATTACACTATTTGCATAAAACGGATCTGTGTTTGGTCGGCGCGTGATGGACGTATCAGTTAAAATAACTGACAGATATATACTGTTAACGGCGAAGATCCTTTACGCTCGGGTGATGACAGCATTTTTTTTCATTTTATATCCACACTCACCCGTTTTTGAAAATTTGCATTTACATTATTTATTTAATACCGGGCCGAACGCGTGTCCGTTTATTACATGTGTTTAATTAACAAAAATTCATTTTTGTGATGCGTCATCGAGTTCGAAACGGATATGCATTCTAGACGAGTTCGACGATGTGCTCATCTTTTGTAGTTTGTTTTTTTTTCATTTGGTTTTATAGGATTTTACGGTTTTCGTTGTTTAATGCGCGGTCGTTATCCGAATATACGAGTGTAATATTTCGAGCGCGAGATAAGAGCTTGCTTTACGATAGGAAAAATGTTAACTGGTCCGTCTCATGTGAAAATAAATAATGTTAATTTTTGTAAATGCTGGCCACTATCATGAGAATCTCGACCGGATTACGACCGTTTTGGGCAGAAACGTCGTTTATTTTTAAATAATATCGTTTCGTTTTTCAAAGAAGCGTGTGTGACGTGGTTATGGGCCATAATTATGAAAAAAACGCAAGTAAAATTGCCCGCTTGTTAAATACGACATTATTTATTTTGACGAATGAATATAAAGGAACCGGCAACCGGATACTGCAATAAATATACAATACGGCTTTTTATCGAAAACTTAATTAAATTATTTAACAACAATTATGATACGAGTGAGTTAATATTAAGTAAACATTTAAAATTATTGACATTGCAGTCTTGTTTATTGGATCAAATGATCAAAAGTTTAAATATAATAATATGTACAACTTCAATATAAACTTTTTTCATTATAAAATATGAATATTTTGCAACATTAATTGAAGAATTGTTATTTATCAAATTCGATGTGAATATTCAAATTCTTACATATCAAATAGTAATATGGCAATCATATTCGATCATGTCCATTTACTGAACAAACTATATGCTACTTTGGCAATAAATAAAAACCATTGTACCTACTTGGCAAGACTAAACCGTTAACTCCCCAAATAAATATAATACATAAACTTCAAAGTATCCCGACATTAGAACCAGCTTAAATCTACAAATGATTCCACTCGATCAATTTCATTTTTCGACTTCAGAAACGAATTTGAACAATTCTACTCGGAATATAAATGCATACAAGTTCCACTAATCTCGCAGCATCAATCTCCACAAAATTTCCCAGCATTAAAAATAGAAAAGGAACAAGTCTACGAGCGCAATCCTTCACAGGGAATAATACGCGTCTGCGAAAGCCCGTTTGCGCGGAAGTCCCCGAGATGCATTCCAGAACACACACACACCCATCCACCACGTTAAAACACTGAAAAAAGGCGAAGACAGACGAATCAAAAACGGGATGCATCGTTTGCGCCGGCGAATGCATCTCTGGCCCGCTCATCTGCGCTAACTGCAGCCTCCCTAATGGCAACATTAGACATTTTGAAAGCGGCAGAAGAAAGTCGGCTCCTCCTCCGTGGAAATGTCTTGGAAATGGCCGAAGAACGGCATCGCTGACAAATGTGACTATTCAATCTTTCGCCGGGCCGGAAAAAATCCGGCGAATAACGTCCGGCGATCGACGGTCCTAATGCGGCCCTTCGTTTTGTTCTTTGCCGATGTTGGTTTTGCCAATGGGTTGGACGCCAAGGTCGTCAAACTCTGGGAATAGTAATGGGGACGTATAGAATGCGATTGAATCGGACCGAATTGGCTGGGAGATTATTAGAAAAATGGACTCATGTGTAGCTAGCGTCTTTTGTAAAAAAGTGCGATTAATCAAATAAAAAAAATGGTAATAATAAAAGTAAGATTTATTGATGGTTTAATAACTCCATTCTTAAAAAAATGTTTATATATGTATAAAATGCCGGGGCAATTATGAAAATTTACAATTCAAATAAAGCGCAACCGTTTTCAAATGGTCGTCATCGGTAGTTTCACCGCGCGGTGAACGTGTTAACGATCATTACATTTTTCATAAATGTTTTTTTTTCGTACCACTCTATTAAAATAGGGCTGTTTTGAATGGTGTACCGTATATTTTCACGTAGTCTAAATAGAGCCATTAATAACTGTACGTTTCAATATTCGCCGGCGCGTTAGTGGTGTCGATGTACTTGTCAGCCTTTTTCTGAAACACTATTATTTCACACTACATTTCACAACTATTACAACGTTCGTTTTTAATAACGCGCTCACCTGCGATTAAACCTCCATTTAACAGTAGATTTTTCATCTTTACCTTTTTTCTTGATAATTTAATAAAAAAATTAATCTCGAACGGCGTTCACGCTGCGTGAGTTTCGACGTGCGCTTTTTTCGCAATGGGCAGATTTCTTCCATAGATTAAAGATGTCAGCTATGGAAGGGTGTATTTGATATAGTGCGATTTGATATGTATCTGTGTTATCGACCGTTTTTTCTTACAAATTTTAATAAAATTTCCACATCGCGGACCATTTTAATTAAAATTTACCTTCGTAGCAAATATTGATTTATTTACGCGAATAAAAAATATGAGATCACCGTCTAACAATAAGTTATGAAAAGTACATTCGAGAGACTCTCTCGCCGAGAGATTTCTCCTGACAAAATATCACTTTTTCTTATTTTCGGAGATCGTCCTGGTATGGAATCCATTGTCCATAGATTCCTGTCTGGGATATTACCGCAATGATTAATGTCGCCTCTTCTTGGCCAGACGGAGAAATAGAATTACTTCGCGTGCAAATCCTCAGTCGTTGCGATTTCGCAAACGACAGAATCCTCGGGAACATTACGTCTACGTAAGTGCTCAAAAAGTGAACAAAAAGTCGAACAAGTATATACGAGTTGAAAATTTGCAACGATTCGTACAAATTAATCTGAATTCTACATAAAAGATTCGACGTATAAAATATGTAAGCGAAAGCGAAGTAATGGAGTTGATAAATCAGTTTGATAAACGATTTTGCATCTCAATGTATGCAATATGAACTTCTAAAATTATACAATTTTAATATCGTAAAAAATATATACGTAATACATTTTACACCTCATAAAAATTTGCATGGTTAATGCTGTGTTAAAAAACCATTTTAAAACCATCACAATATTGAAACGAGCAATCTAAAATCAAAATCAAATCAATATTTCCACAACGAAAACCCATCCGAACCACATTTTCCTCGCGCCTAACATTTCCAATTGTTTTCACGCGTCGCCGAAACAAGGCCGCGACATTTCGGCACACCATAAAAAACACCATCATAATCTCCAGCAGATTATTCTTCACGGTGACACGGTGCGTCGCCTTTTCGATTACGACTGACAAACGAAAAACGCTTTTTAATTAACGCCGCGTGAATATTAATCGCGGGCCGGAGCAAAGCGATAATTGCCGAGGCCGCTTTTTTCAATTTCACGTCGTTTTGCCCGTCGTAATTGTCGCACGTAACACACTATACGTCCATCGGACGGGTATTGTGTTTGCGACGATTTTTCATCGGGACGTTATCTGATCTCGGCGCCGAATATTGCTTTGATTCGCGGCTTAATTAGGCGCGGCGCTGAAAAGTAATTAGCCGCTCCGATTGATGCGTTGTCGTTCCGTTCGCGGGGATTGTTATTAGTGGGCGGTTCGGTCGTGTTTGACGTTTGTTGTTGTCTGGTTTCTTTTGGTGGTTTGATTTATGGATTTGTGGTGTTTGGTGGAGTTAAAGTTCATTGAAAAGTTGGTGGAGTTGTGGTGTTTTTGTGTGTATATGATGTAATGAATTGTTTTTCAATGTAGTCAATATTTTGTTGTGTTTAGAGAAAGATAATTTAATGATGATGAATAGTGAAAATGTATAATACCTTATCAATTTTTTTCGAGAAAATAACATATACATAGTTACATAGTTAATTATCATGAGCGTAGCCAGGGGGAGGGCATGGGGACCTGCCCTCCCCCTCCTGAATTTCAAACATAATAACAGATTATATTATACTTAAGTTATGAGACTTATTTTGAAATTTATCATATAATAACATATTTTTATTGCTTGCAATGGTTTACGTACATACAAAAAGTTGTGTTTTGACTTTTGACCCCTTCCCCTCCTTAAACAATCCTGACTAAGGCCGTGTTAACAATATTCATTATTATTTTGAGCTTTATATAATACTTTAACGAAGTATGTATACCTCGTTAAATTACATCTAGAACTTATATTATCGGAATAAAAAGCAAAAAAGAATGTTCATGAATATTATTGGAAAAATTTATATTTACTAAAATATCATCTAAATAAATAATGTATAAAAATCATAAGCATATGATTGATCAAAACTTTTCATAGAATCAACGAAAAGTCTTATTTATTTATTTGAACAAACATATTCAATTATTAATCAGTTTGTTTTCTTTCTTAAATTTTATACAAACATCCATATGATCCTTTTAAAACATACAAAACCTTTTAACGATATTTATCTAGCATTAAAAATAATAATACCGCGAAAAACACGCTTCGAAAACTACACACCGAAAAAGAAAAAGCCTCAGGCAATCTCCGCGCGCCCCAATGAAAAATCAACGAAACCCTCAACCGAATCGATTCAAATTCGGAATTTTCGAGACGCAGACTAATCACCTAATTAGGCATTTCTACTGAAGCCGAGAAATAGCGTTATCGTCCCGCAGAAGGTATATAAATTAACGGCAACCGACGCGTTGATTGCGTACCCGAACAAGTTCGGGTCGGATGTTCGCGGTTCAACGGCGAACGAACCGACGTAAATCAGAATTATCGCCTCGTGCAGAGACACACAGAACCGTGAAAAGCCAAAGAAAGACACGACGAGGAACCGGAAGACTGTGAAGACTCTGTTGTGGTGGTGGCTGTGGAAAAGCGGCGAAAGAACGCCGTCCGGAAAATCGGTGGAGCGGAGCGCTTTTCCCCGCCATTAAGCGAAAGACGTCGTGCTAATTTTTCGTTCGTCAGATATTTGCATATATTCAAATTGTGTTTTGATGTCTGGAGCGTGTGATCTGCATGTTTTTGGTTTATTTGGGTTCAATTTTCGGTATGGCGACTGAATACGTTGGTGTTTGATACGATTTGAATGTTTTTTTCATGATCGTGAGAAATAAGTATAATATTATGCAATGGAATAATTTTTTATCGATTGGTTTTAATTTGATGGCACATTTTTTAAATCTGAATATTAACCTTATCCACTTTTCTTAGAAATAAATATTTATTGAAATTTAATGAATATTAATAGTCGATTAAATTACTTTTGAATTCAAATGTCACATTTAATATTACACATATAGGTTAATCTGATTAAAATTGCATAGTCACGTTCGTATCATTATTTTTATTTTTCCATATACATCTCTAATATGTATATACATGGTTTTCTATTGTTTCTAGTGAACCTTGTACTTGCATATTTGTGAATGTCAGCATTAGCGTCATATGCATTCCATCTAAAACGCTATCGTTAGGCCAAGGCCGTATGAAAATACACCACAGAAGAGAAAATGTAACAGTTTCGTTTACTTAATGCGTCCTTCTTATAAGTGCAAACTGTTGTCAACCCTTGACCGCATTGTATTAAATATACAAACTACCCCCGGTTGCGTTTTTCGTGCGCATATCAAAAACGTACCACATACTCGGATCTGTTTGTTAGATAACGAACATAATTTCTGGAATGCACGTATAGTATACATCGACGATTTATGGTTCAAAAGTAAATTGAAAACGCACAGTTTTGTTCATCGTATTCTTAAATTAATAAGAACCAGTCAAAGTAGCACAAGATAAAATGAAAATTCTATTCAAAATAAAATAAAATTTGGAAAATTCTAATGAATTTCAAACCGCTTATTTTAATAGTTTTATATTGATTTATTTAATTCTCATATTCAGTATGAGTGTATCATCAAATATTCACAAAGCCCTTGTATGCCCCGACACGTCGGTTGCACATAGAACTGCAACCGCAGCCACGGCTCTAGCTGCAGTTTGCGGTTCCGAAGACCGTTTGAACCGAGGACAAAGGCAAAGGGCTCTTCTGCTGGCTTTGGCGACCCAGCAGATTCCAGTTGTCGACAAGCTTAATTCAGAGTGCATAACTTCAATTATTCAATGCTGAAAGTCGGTTTCGGACCCCGTTTTTGACTCACACGAATCGCTTAATCTCTCACTAATCCAAATCCGCAATTTCCAGTCATATTTTCCAAATACATCAGCAATCATCCAATCCGGCAGTTGTCATCCGCTCAAATACGCACTGTTATTATTGTCTTTATACGAAAGTGTTGTTTTTGCGACTCGGCAGGGGCAGATTAGGAAACTGCGTGCTTGGCCACGGCCTCAACTCGTAATCGACAATACGTGTTCTACGAACATTAGGAAAAATGTCTGAGGCGACCTCACTTTGCTCACTTTTAGTATACGCGTGCGTAACTTGCGGATCATGAACAACGAGTAAAATGTGTGACCCTAATTGCTCGAGTCTATGCCGACTATCAAATGTGCGTAATGTGCTGTCTTTTTTTTTTTTTTTAAGAAAATCGCATTTATCGATGGCGATTATGAGCGGTTGCGGTTAACTGTTGAGTGGTTATGTGGAACGTGGAATATCAGATGTTGAGGTGGTGTTGATTTGTTCAGATGGATTATGGGAATTCATGTATTTTTTTTCGTTATTTTACATTTTTAAATTGGATTATTTAACTGCTTATAATTTGATTGATCAATGATGTATTATTTTTTTTAATATTTCATATAAAAAAATTACGATAATGTTTATAAATATCACGAAATGATGCAACGATTAAAATTTTTGTGCAATATTATTTTTGTAAGAAAAAATGATAACATATCTATATGAATTCATCACTATTATTGGTATATAAAATAGAATTATTGCATCATGATTGATAACAAAATTTCATAATTATTCATCATGTGAAATCTTCTAGAATAAATAAAAGGCGTATAATATTATATTATCAACACACAGTATTATTTTAGAAATGAGGCAATTATATATCAATTTTCTCATTTATTGAGCAATTATTTTCAATGTACCAACGTACTAAATACAAAAATTGAAATAGCCGATTTCCAATAATATTATATTACATTTTAACGCAATAACGTGTCCTCGAAGATATAAACGTTCCCTTAACGAGAAACACCAATACAACTACATATAATATAATAACCTTGCTCCACAAAATGTGACCAAAACGAATTATGGCGTATCCAGCTTCAAAAACGAGCAACAAACTTCAATAAAACCTATTGTACAACAAAATTCCAATTCCCATATGAAAATGGACGATTGTTCGATAAGCGAAGATAAAAGGCAATAAATTCTTCAATTGTGTGTACAATAACACGACGCAATTTTCGTTAAACTTCACACGGAGAATGTATAGACTGATTGATTCATTCATTATTTATTAATTTTACAATGTGAAAAATTATAGCAGCTATGACTTATATTTTATTATAGAGGAAATATGAACAATTGAATTGATTAATCCTATATTTTTAACAACATTCTTTAATTGTTTATAAAAAGAGTACTTTACTATATTTATCACAAACGATATTAGTAGACAATGCTAAAACAACTTTTATTACGAATGTCACAAGTCCTTGTACAAATTTCTTTAACGTGCGCACTTAAAATTCACGTGTACGTACATTTACGAGCTAGTCTGATGAAAAGACCACCTGGGGACTGGTAAAAACTTAAATCATCATGACTATAAAGCAGTTTTCACATTTTGGTCATTAAATAAATCAGTAATTACTCATAAAATCTATCCAACAATTTCAAACTACTCATCAAACTCATTTAAATTTTCAGGACAACACTTCCTTATGATTAATTTTTAAGAATTTTTGTTAATCTAACGTTGTGACCTATAATTATGTTACTGAAGAATTCCTCGAAAGAATAATTGATCAGTCAATTAAGCAATAACATTGTTGATATATTCGCAGTTGTTTCTTACAAATCGTCACTGTTGTTCTTCTTTTGCTATTGTAAACAAGTTTCAAATTCATAGAACAACGCAAAAGCAATTAATACACAATACAATTATACGTTCATTAATTCACAAGTTTCCTCCTCTGCTATCGAAAAATATATAATTAAACAAAGCGCTACCTGAACGATTTTCGTTTTATTTCATATTTTTATTTTCGGTCCAATCTTATCCGATTATCTCCGATAGCTCGTCAACACTTTGTTACCTTCTTTCAGTCGGCAATTATCGTCTTCAGAAGCGACAAAGCCATAAAGCGTTTTCATCGAAGCATGCAAAATGGATCTATGTAAAAGCATATTGTGTAGTCTCAAAAATTAACACCCATTATTGCGTACCAACAAGAGGGGAAACGAAAGAGAAAAAATAACCTGAAATTGTTTTGTAATACGTTAAAAAAAGGTAAAAACCCACCGGTCGTTACATCGGCGACAAAAGTGTTTTTCGCCAAGTAATAAGCTCTCACTAAAAAATAAAAAAGTGTACTCGCGCTATGTAGTGCTAGTCACGCTAAAGAAAACACTTGTAGAGATTAATTATTAATTAATGCAAAGTACGCTTCCGACAAAGAGTCAACTTTTATAATCGAATTACGCATCCATCGACTAAAAAACTGGCCGTCGGAGATGCGATAGTCGATTAAGGTCTACGTAATGTTTTTTAATTACTGGTGCGTATAAAAATTATCAACGGAATACATAAATAAATTTAACTAAATAAAGAGACCATTCGTTTATACACCCGGACAAAACCCACCGATTCATCACACGATTTGCATCCGTCCATTTTTTCTGATAAATTATCCACATTAATAATAATAATAATAATAATAATAATAATAATAATAATAATAATAATAATAATAATAATAATAATAATAATAATAATAATAATAATAATAATAATAAATCTAATCTAATTATTATTATCATTATTATTATTATTATTATTTATAGAAATACACACATATAAATATAAATACAAATTTGCATATACCACCCTGGCATGACAGGTTCCCCCAAATCGCCAAGGTGGTTAACAATAAAGGAAATACTTAAATTATGTACATATACATATAACATATTCATAAATACAAGTGGCTAAAAACTATCAACACATCCCACTTCAATCGATACAACATCACGACCTCGACAATAGACCATATCGCCCCATTTCTAAAACGAGTGCACCGCAAACGTCACAACAGTCTTCCACCACACCGAAGCGTATGACCGCTTTCCACCATCACTTTTTCCACGGCATATCGACCTAGCGAGGATACGCTCAGGATATAATACATCTGCGAAGGATATACGTGGCTGGAACCGTCAGGATAAGCCGAAATTAAGCGAGGCTCGGGCCCCCGATCTCGGGAGACCGACCGTAATTTGACAGCTCTCGAATTGCTCGGATTATGTTCTCGTCTGGCGCTGAAGGAACGACTCCCCCGAGACGGGCATATACGTAAAACAGTGCCGTGTATTATTTACGCATACCCGGATGGCGATAAATAAATGCTGGGAGTGGAAAGAGAGTCGCGATGTCGTAGATGTGGATTGTTGGGAGGTCTTGATGTTGGGTATTGATCGAATCTTTGGATTTTTGATTGTGTATGAGGATGGGATTGTTTTTGTGTTGGGAAATCGTGTTGTGTTTGGTTTTTATTCGATAAGGCTTCTTTGAGAATTTTTTATCATACTTATGTATAGTTTAAATTATATTAGCAAAATTCATTTAAATTTTTGATTGAATAATATTAATTATATTCTTATTTTAAACGAATCTTGAAAATACTTCTTTTCAATATTATTAAAATTTTATATGCAAAACAGATTATATTCATGATTTTTTTTAAATAAAACAATAGATTTCATGAAAATTAAATTCGTTCAAAAGGCTTCACACAATGAATCACTAAATCACATATTTCTAGCTCTAATCTGACAATGATATACTGAACAATGAATATAAATAATATGTTGCTAGGATTCAGTCTATCTGATCATAAATGAAAAACTATATTTATTTATACTTATAATTTACATCAGAAATCATTTTCAAATAAAATTCCACCTATATAACTTTGACTTCAGAACAAAGCTTTTCCAATACCATTAAAAGTTTATGTAGTGATAAAGAAAATGAACTGCATCTAAAACCATCCCTTATCAAATAAACTGATTGTGAGATTAATAACACACAGATAGGTGAAGGTCTATCTATTCACTGACAATATCGTACACGACCGTAGCCAAGATTTTTTTAGGGGGGGGGGGGACTAAACAAAACTTTGTACAGGGTCTTCCCCGGGACTTTGATAACTTCTAATCGGATTTAAAGTGACTTAAAGTCATGATAGAGAAGTGAGAGTGATACCATTCCGAATGAAATCGGCTACAATTTATTTTTCATTTTTTACCCCCCCCCCTCAAATTTTACCTCTCCTCCCCCTCTTCCATCGTCAAATGGGTAAAAAAATAAATTATTTGAACTGTACGAGTTAGTGAACGGAAGTACGCTATTCGACGATGGAAGAGGGGGAAGAGAGGTAAAATTTGAGGGGGGGGTAAAAAATGAAAAATAAATTGTAGTCGATTTCATTCGGAATGGTATCACTCTCACTTCTCTATCATGACTATAAGTCACTTTAAATCCGATTAGAAGTTATCAAAGTCCCGGGGAAGACCCTGTATATGTAAGCGATTCCAAGCAATAAATATATGCTATTTTTTCAAGCTTTTTATTAGCTTGTTTTATTCATTTGAAATATTATATAATGTGTGTAAAATCAATGTGTAAAAATAATTCATAGTATTCAATGTGTAATTCATAGAATTGATTTAGATATATCGTGATCGAGTGATATATCTCAACATAAGTCTCATAATTAAAGTGTAATCTGTCATAATTTTTGGAATTCGGATAGGAAACCTTATGCTCCCCCCCTGGCTATGGCCATGATACCGTATATTACTTAACCCAACCAAAAACAATTTTTTTCCCAAACATCAAAATCAAACCCACACTAACATCTCAAAACAATAAGACAACCGTACCGTAGATAACTCGCGCGTGCAAACACATAATCGTAGTTGGCGCTTTTTGCCCTCCGCCGCTAATTGGCCCCATCTTAGTTTATAACGAGGTGTGCGTTTCGGAAACTTGCCCGGCGCGAACGCAGCACGTCTGCCGAATTGTTAATTCCACACCGGATAGTGCCGAAGAAGAGGCCATCGTCTACCACCCACCTCTGGTACATACGTCCGTGTGTATCCTTCCAAAATCAACACGTCCTTCTGTCGAATTGGAGGGGACGTTTGAAAGTCGCGCCCCCTGCGGGGCCCGGTTGGCTCAGCACTTTCGCAAAGCGTCCGATCCGATGATGTATAAAGTAGCGGTGCTCAACATTTCGTGGTGTTTCTCTTTGGGTGGATGTTGTTGTTTGGTGGGTGGGGTGGATGTGCTTTGTTTTAGGTGGCGGGAAATGGATGAGGTTTTTCGAGTGAGCGGTGTCGTTGAATGTGGGGGATAATTGATTTTGGGAAAGATGGGGGTTGTTTTAAGTTTTTTTTTAATTTCGTGATATTGATTATGAAATATGTAGGATTATATTTTTGTAAATAAAATTTGGATCATTATCTATAAAAGGTTTAAAAATAAAAAATGTACTTATGACTAATTCTAAGTACTTAAATAAATATGAATCGAAAATATGTACATATTATCCAATAATATTATATATCACTATAAAACCAAACATTTAAAATCAATATTTTTATTTCGTATGCATTTCGAAATGGAAATACCATAAATTTATAAAACAAAACAAAAAAATCGAACGCAATATCATACGAAAAGACCTTCTTAACAAATATTATACATAATAATTTTGTATCAAAATATTTTGATAAACTAAATCAGAATATATCAACCTTTTCATACTTACAGATCACTTCAAATTATATATTTCGATAGATGTACATAATCATCATAATCATTATCGACCTTTTTTGTGTCCACTGCAGGACAGGGTCTCCCCATCAGATGTACATAATGTAATACAAAAATTCATCCAAATTTTTTTTATAATTTTAAATAAAAAATTACATGAGGCATTTAACAATAAAATTCAACAAATTATCTACATAGTTTGCATTCATATAATATACAGTTTTTTTTTCTATTCAACCACAAGAGTAAAATGACAAAACGAATAAAACGTCCCATATTTGGAAGTCCCTGTTATAAACGAGCACGAACGAAAGTCAGACATTCCCGGTTTATAAATGTGTTTGCCCTTCCGCGAGCCACATACACACACCGCCACTATTGCACCCCCCATAAGGAGAGTCGCGATTTTCTTGAGGGATTAAATCGCTCGGAAATAATGGTTCTTCGATATTTGAGAAAGTTTCGGCCGCCAGCGCATTAAAACGGAATACTAAACGAGAATGATGATTGCGCATCTCTGCCCGGCAAACTCTCAACCAACTAAATCAGCGTTTTCTTATATTTTTTATGTGCTCGAACTTGTTTTATTTATTTTCTGTATGCTCCTACATCCGACCAAGTTTCGCATGCAAAACTTGAGGGGTTTTTCTGACTTTTTTCGCGGATAAACAAACGAGATGCGGTCATGACCGATTATGATTAGGTGATTGAATCATTCGAAAACAGACGTATGTTTTGAATTTTTATGGCTTGGTTTCGTCTGATTAAAATTTTCAACGATTTAACGGGAAAGTTCAACAAACTGACACCTGTACGATTATGCAAAAGTCCGTTCAGCCATTTTAAATATTTCGTGTCTTTAATTGGATAAACGCGAATAATACAAGTGCTGATTCAATAAGGTATCATCTGTCGAATTCTAAATATAATTAAAATTTAAAAAAAACTCATCGAAATTGAATTTCAATCTGAATACAACACAATATTTGTAAATAGATTGAAAGCGCATTATTGTTCCGTCCGATATTAGCATGTTTGAAGACTGCGACGAATTATTTCGCAGACACGTGTAAATAGCATTAAACAGTGCAAACTTTCGCTTTAATCAGACAGAGTTATTAACCAAAGCGGCTTACCAAAGTTTGTTGAACTGTGAACCCAACATTAATTATCACATCACGACATATACACACATTCACATAATATACATGTGTGTAGGGCCTTTCGCCCCGATGAGGACGTCCCATGGAAAAACTTGTACCACAGCATATCGATAAATTCGACTATCGTCAAGTTTAATTAGCCCAAGGGTTGTAAGATCGACTTGTTAGACGTAACTGCGTCTTTCTCGTTTGATTCACATTATGTTGGCAATTTCGAGTCTACCATTGAGCCTAAACTTAGTTAGTCGCGGTAGCTCCCCAGTCTGATGGAACGAAACCGAATTGTCAACGAAATTGTTTCCATCTGTTCGCTTCGATGAAGCAATTCGACGAAATTCGTTATTTCGTAGCTCGATAATAATTACATATGCTGAGTGCGCATCGTAATTATCGCCGCATGTAAATTTTTAGACCACGACACCTACACGCATGAAAGCGACGAATTAAAACGTCGTTAGTTTCGGGAAGAAAAAAATTACTCTAATGTTCACATTTTTTGTCTTTTGGTTATTTTGTTATTATCGCGTATACGCGTGCAATTAATTTCCATGTCATATTATGAATGATGACTCGATTTTCGGAATCGTTTCGCGATGAATCGATGGGTGTGTCGTGTGGAAAATTCACCGCTTTCCCAGACGCTGCACCATTGTGGCAACTTTTCGACAGGCTTTCCGCAAAACGATAGAACTGAAAGTGTGTAGCCCAACGCTAATATGACAGATGACGGCTTTGAATTCGAATAGCGCCGAAGTAGGGACTTTCAGCGACAATTGAATTTCAAGATACCCATTTAATTTATTGAATTGAAATTCCAAATCGGTATTATTCAATTATATTAATAAGTATATTCTTTATACATTTTTTTTATTATATTAACTCAATAATATGAAATTTTGAAAATGATATGGAAATAAAAGTAAATTGAAGAATTTATTAATGAAATCGTTCTATATTGAATGATTTAAATATCTAAATATAGATTTCGGTAATGAAATGGTCAATTTCACACTTCTAAGTAATTCATAATAATTTCTACGAAGGACAGGAATTTTGCTCGAAGTTCGAACTATTTATACATCATCAATCGACCGACATTGATAACATTCATCATTGAAAACACATCCCCACAACACAAACAATACAAAATCCAAATCTAACCAAACCAAACATACCTTCCTTACAAAACCCACACCTGCACAAAACACAACCCGAACCCCAAAACACACACACAACACATAATACAACACGTATAAAACCTCAGACGATGGATACTCGGTCGTCCCGTTGTCACACAACTTTCGGCCGCCAAACGTAGCAAAAAGTAATTTTATTGATGGGCGGCGATCGGCGGGCGCACGATACGACATAAATGATAATCAATTCCGTTCCATTTACATTATTGACTACTTAATCACGATGCCGTTTGACGTATGGGGTGTATTAATCACGCGGATAGTGCCATTTTTTGTGTGCTCCCGGAGCCGGTCACGTCATCCGAGCATTTGTCCGACGGTCCTGTCACGGTCAACGTCACGCCAACGAAACCCCGGTTTTCCTCTTCTTTGATATGCTTTGCATAATTCTTGTCGGTTTTTTTAATTGGTGGGCTTCGTGTGTGCCGGAAAAACCGGGTACTATGGGTGCTAGAGAGTTTAGATTTCGAGATTGGTGCTGTTTTGAAAATTTTTATTTATTCAGATAAAAAATACTTTGAATTTAATGGTTAAATGAAAATCATCGTATTTATATAATACTTTATCATATTAAACGGTTTATATAATCGATAAGCTTTTATGACGTAATAAACGTAAAGTTTTAAAGTTATTTTTATAAATTTGCGTAAATATTATGTGCGGAAAACTATGGAAATGATTATACGTCAAATTTTTAAGTAATTACTAGAAAATTGAATCCGTCTGCGAACTAGCGATAGTTCAACATCCGTTCCCGGTACGCGCGGCGAGTTAGTCCGCCCGATTATTATAATTCAAAATTTCGCAGAAGTTCGCCGAACTTTTTCTAATCGCTTTAAGCTTCTGCACTAAGCGATCGTAAATATTTTAAAAACTTTCGTGGTAAATTATTCAAATCAGAATATTCCATAAAGCGGATAAGCAGTTACTCTGAAACTGCCGCAGACTACATTAATTGTTTATTTCATACTTATTATTAACCATATATTTTATACAATCATTATTAATTAGATAAACGATTAAAAAGTAATGACTATACAACTTTCGTGAACATGTTCATAAGTATCGATACAAAGTTGTATCAATTGAATGACTAATGAACCATTTTCATATGCGCGACAAAATAATGCACGCACGTGCAAGTTGCATGCGAACTGCACTTGACGAGTTGAACTCAAAGTAAGTGTAACATGCACGCACGCAATAAATATATCAATGAAATGTTAATTGCAAGATTGAAATTAGACTATTTTCTTTTCCAACAAACGTTCGCTTCTGTATAAAATCGGAACCATAAATACGCGCAATCTGAAATGAAGTTTAGTTTTTTTAATAATTCTCGAATAAAATCAAGTATAGGTCAACTTTCTTGGAAATAATTTTTCTCATTTTATATAATAAGATTTGTTTCAATATTCAAATATTAAAAAAATATATAATTATTATAAATATCGCATCGATCATATTCAAAATGACAAACCTCCAAAAATTCACCCACATTCCAAAGACTCCCAGCACAATATAGACCGCCGGACAGGAAAAGGGACGCCAAAGTGTCCTGGAGCTGTCGCCGTAATTTCTTCGCAAACTAAAAGAATAGCATTTACTTATCGCTAATGCCTTTTGCCTGTCACGCGGAAAAACTATCCTCGCAGTTGCGTCGAAGCAGCGACAGGAAGGGAATAAAGTTGCCGCGGATACCGAAACTCTTCACAAATTGAGTGACGCGCGTGTAATCCATTTCTTTCGCGCCCTGCGACCGCGAGGGGATGTTTTGTTTCTGGTAAGGGTTGTGTTGAGGGTAGGTGATTTTCTTCGGGCCTAAGGCGGAAAAACTTTTTCAGCTTTCAGGTTATTGCTAATACTGGTCGCGAGTGACGTCTCTGACAGTCCCATGGGTGTGACAATGGATAGGGTGATCGCAATTCGGGGGAAATTCTCGGATCTTGATTCGATATCGATTCGGTGATCTTTATTTACTTTTAAAACAAAAAACTCGAGCTTGAACGACAGTTTTATTTGAATCTTAAAAGGTTTTGTCAGTTTTTGAAAGTAAACCAAACGTAAAATATAATCTGGGAACATCAGGTTGTGAAGTTTACCATTAAGATTTTAACATATTAGAGTGCACTTAATAAGACGATGTATTACAATGTAAATTAGGTATTAAATCTAAAAAAATTAAAGGTAGAGAAAGCTAGAGTACTAACATTTCAGTCTTATCTGTATGTTTAATTTAAAAAATATTCAATTATGATGTTAAATCTCAAACGATTTTTTTTTATAGACTAAGGCTAGGCGCAAACCAGAGACTTTTTGTCCGCTTTTAATCAGTATGGAGATGTATGCAAGTACGTAAATTATAACGATTCAGTAACGGCTGATAAACAAGTTTAATAGCCTGCGCGATTGCTTTTAAACTAATCAATCGGTAAACTATCGGCTGACTGTTAAATCAGTATGGCACTCTTCCACGCGCGCACACCAGCCGATTGTTTCACTCGATCGACTCGATAATATTATATTGCAGACGAAAACTCTATCATTCGAGAGCAGACTGTTGGCTGGTTTTCGAATTCTCCACCAACTCAACTGTTCAATTGACCTAGTGTGCACGCTAACAGCCCAACTCGACCAAATTATTGGCAGACAAAAAGTTTCTAGTTTGCACCCAGCCTAAACAGTGCAATTTAATATTTCGATACATCAAAACCATAACTAAACAAATTTCATCTCAATCCAAAATCCCCAAACCATACCACTACTCATCAGACCAATTTTCCAAACATCCCATAAATTTCCCGGCACAATCCTAAGCATATCGTCCCTAAACACTTTCTCACTGCAAATCCAAAACGATGCCTCGTTATTAGTCGTCGTACGTGTCGCCGTCGAATCGATATGGTGCCCAACTCCCCGAACAGTCGCACCCAAACCACGCCGACCCAAACCATGCGAACCCGAACGAAGCCGACCCATGGTTCGGCAAGGTATAGAGCGGCTCTCTCCTCGCACAGGTGAATGGAATTTGTCATGTCGCTGAAAAATAAATGGAACGCCGATTCAATTCGCGCAACCGGTCGCTATGTTAATCCGAGCCAAGGATAGCGCAGGATGTGCAGCGGAAAAGTCTAAGGAGGATGCTGATGCGATAAGTATGGCAGAATCTGTCAGGATGCGATCGATTTGTTGTGAAGGAAGTGGTGGTATTTTTTTGGTGTTAGTTGATGGTTTAGTATGCGAGAAAATTTTTTATTGTTAATTTTTTTTAATATTAAATTTATTAGAAGTTCATCAAAATTTTAATTTTTTATATCAATCTAAATTCCAATATTTGGAAATAATATGAAAAGAAATATAATTTTATATGTCTACCTTAGAAAATTGAATTTCAGTTCACAAATAAAAAATAATCAATATTTACTAGAAACTATCTATTTTTTATTTCATATATCGAAGTATACTAAGCCACTGTTGAATTTTCTTTCACCGTCACTTATGTTTGATCAAATAAAATTCTTTAAATCCATAATACAACGTTGCAAGCTTATAGTTTTTCCATCCAACGGCAAACTAGTCAATTTTATATTATATATCCCAAGAGTGCAATCCAATATCTGCCACAATAATAATCTGAAAAAAAAAATCATCATATAATATGAATGAAAGATTCTATGCGAAACACATTCAACACGGAGCGGACGTTAGACAATAAAAACAGACTCAAATAAACCATTCAGTTTAATAACAGCATTTGTATCCATAAACCGGCATAATTTGTCAAAAGTTCTTGCTTCATTTTTCCCCTTGAAGTGTTTTCCGCCAGCCGCGCCAATTTTCACGCACACCGTGCGAAATGAAAATTGCCAATTTGTTCAATTTGCATACAAAATGTTTTTTACGTCGAGAGGAGAGAAAACGAGAGGCCGGCCCACTCTCCATGGAGGAAGGATCTTTTCCGTGTGATTTTCGACCCAGCCCTGGGTGTAATTTCATAATCTACGCGTATAATGCCGCATCGTCGTCTTAATACACTTTTTTCCGTTCTCCGTCTCTCGCCTTTCTCGGTATATCGAAATGTAATTCGAAATGACGCAAACAAGCTCGAAAAGCTTCTCAGAAAACGCATTTACAATGTAGAATAAAAAATAGATACGTATCGTCCGATTGTCGTGTGTAAAATTAATGAAATCCGACGATGTCACATGACAATGTTCCGAGAACCAATAAACGAATTGTGATTATCCGAAAAATGGAAAATAAAATGGAGAGAAATGAATAAAAAAAAAAAGAGCTGTCTAATAACAACGTGCCTTTGAAAGGTATTAATCATCGTTTCGGCTATGCACAAAGGAGTTTTACGTCCCGGTCAAAAATAAACCCCTAAACTCGTGTATAGTGAAAAAGCGATTATCGACAGTTTCGATAAAAAACGAAAAAAAAGTAATTTTCGAACGAAGCCAATCAATCGTCTGAAATTTAAATGACATTCATTTTTATCGAAATACACATTTCGAAATATTCAACCATAGTTATTATTTTCATCACAACGATTTCAAATTAAATTAATTCTTAGAAATTACACAGCACCAGACCTTCTTTTGAGAATTTCAAATTTAATACAAAACTCCAAAGACATATAAAAGAAACCCCTCAACCGAACCTGAAGCACCAACAGAAATCCGACCGCCCACGCAAGGAGAGCTCGGCAAACGGAAACCCACGCATTTCGAACATCGCAAAATTTCCACACGTGGCAATTTTCCACAAGCAGAAGGATCCTTATCCCTGGAACAATGCAAGTCCTCCTCAGCAACAGCAACTAAGATCGTCAGGCTGGCCGCTAATTAGCCAACTCGGGCCATGCGTCCAACGTTGATTGATGGTGTTTGCGTATTCATGTCCAACTTGTATTAACGAGATTAAACAATGTGCTGAATGTGTTATGCCGCATTATATAACGGCAGTTTAATGCAATATTATAATTAGGAGTGCACAGTGCCCCTGCACCCGAGTTGTGCAAGATGATTTATGGCCGCTTACGAAAATTTCCGACAATAGACTTTTTACACAATCGAAGCACGCTTATCGATTCTGTGCGCGCGCCATGGAGAATATATAATTCAATATCGGCAAGAATTAATCTCGTTAACATTTTCTATCTCGCGTCTATATGCCCGTGTAATTTTTTCGATCGTTTTTTCGCCGAGTCATAGTGGAAACTACGGCTTATACGTAGATCCGCCGGGGGATGGTGAAGCCTCTCGTCTACGTTTTTATTATAAATATTGTATCGAGCTCTCAATAGTCTCTTTAGCGCGTTGAACCTTCCCTCGTACATATTGTATTTTGCTCGTTTTCTTATACGGTCATTAAACTAACATGAAATTTTATAGAACGCTTCGAAAAAATATTATTTGCGTACAGTGTTGAATATTGAGAGACAACTTTTTTTAAAAAATATATGCATTTTTTAATGTTGAAAAATTGAATTTAAAATATCTGAAATCGAATTCTTTATGTTATAATATCAAAAAAATGAATGATAATAATTTGACTTATTATTATATAAAAATTAATCTTTAATATTAGATTAAAATATTATTTTAATATTTAAATCGAAAAAATCTAACACTTAACCTTGTCTAGCGCACTCGTTCCCATCGATCATTGAAGTTAAGCAATAACGAGGTGTTCAGTAAAAATATAAGACCTACTATGATTGGTTCGATGATTAAATTTATAATTTCATTATTCTATTCAGAGCCATTTTTCAATTATCGTCACGTAAAAAAAAAACGAAAGTTCATGTCTCAAAGCGAGAGTTATATAGGCTGCATGTGAAAATTGCGATAATTTAATCAATAGTTCGAATGTCATATTTACTATAAAATTTTCCATTTACAAATGATTTATGAAATTTTTCGACACTGAGTTTTGCAATGCGTTCGAATGTGTAATAAATCAAATAGATGACTGCATAAAATCAAATTAATTACAACCTCATTACAAAATTTAATATTACCTTAATTCAAATACGAAAATTTTAGCGAACACGATTTACGATCACAGAGAAGTCGTATAATAAGCACCCACGTAAAAAGCAAACGACCCGAATCTTCACTTATCCATCCACTATACAACATCGAAAACAAAAAACATCGAATTTAAAAAAAAACAATGAAAATTTACAACGACCTAGAAGAGCAATAAATACCGAGCCTCTCCGAACAGCGACGCTCGTTTATCGATTATTACTAGGACGCGGATTAAAAAAACACCGGCAATATTTAATGGCGGCTGTCAAACGCGAAAAAATATACGTCTTAATATTTCAACGCCGTTTTTTGGCGCTCAAATTCGAATGAAATGGGCAGAAGTAGCCGTGTAATCGCGGGGTCAACGTTGCGGGCTACCGGACCGCGGGTCACGGACTCGCTTATTTCCCATTCGGCGTACTGGTGTTCACTCGTTAATCACTTTTTTGAGATTAACGATGCCGATGCGATCATCGGTTACGGGTTATGGGTCGCAGAGTTTCTATAAGTGTGGTCCGTGTGTGGATAATTGGAAATTCGCGATTTGTTACGCGCCGTTTGTAGGAAGGTTGTACGTGTTTCTGTGGTGGATCCGTTGGATGCGTTGAATGTTAATGTTCTGTGAATATTTTTTTTATGAATCTATTTATTGGTAGTGATAATATTAAGTGCGTGTTTATTGAAGTTCATATCGACATGAATTAAAAATTCATCAATTCAAGCGATAACTCGATCATTTAATCCTTCATCCTTCATTGAACTTATGAAGTTAATGATCCGTTCGAAGGTTCTTTTGATACAATATTATTATCACTTAAAACTACTTTCTATTCTTCAGTAGCATAAAATCAAAATAAAAACTGTGAAATCGAAGATTGATGTATTCAAAATGTTAACTTATGTATATTTCGGTGTGATATGAATATCACTCAACTCGCGAAAGAATTTTGATATCTAAATGTAAATCAGATTTATTCATATTGAATCCACTTCAACTAAATCGTGAAATTAGCATGTGTGATTTTTCAATATAAAAACGTTTCTTAATATGTATATGTACATAGAATAAAGGATCGAAATGGCAATGAACTGCCGTAAAAGACGACTAAAATACTGTGAATGTTAAATTATGAGATCAAAAAAGACATGGGAAGTATACAATGTTATTCAAGATCAACAAAAATGGAAGAGACTTTAAAAATGTTCATTGAATAGACGTTGATAAAATAAATAATGCTTGTTTTGTAAAAATAAATGTAGTTAAAGAAACACTGGTTTTTAAGTCCGACCGGTTCGCGAATACATTATGGAACTATTCGCTTATTACCGAAAGTGTTAATCTGCGCGTTGGGATTATCAAAAGATTTATGCATGTATATCAAATCGAGCATATAAATCGTGCGTGATATATGTGAAACGTAATATTTTTGCTAGATTAAACATCGCGAGATGCTGTTCGGTTTTTAATAAAGTTCCCTGCCATCAAACAACTATTATATGATCTCGTCGACAAAAATGCGCGTATTTTTTTTTTTGAAAATATGAGAAAATCTAATTTGACTCGAACCGTATTTGTTAAAGGACGAGGGTAGCTCACATAATATGAACATCATCGAAAAAAAATAATAAATATGCATCTCAGATATTATTAACTTGGAAGTACTTTATGAAATTTGCGTTTAATTTTCCATTTGAGTCGGTGCATATTATACATAGGATATATTCTGTGTCTACCCATATTATTTTTTTGAATAAATTATAATTTTAAGAAAACAGAATGACTTATTATATAATCGGTTATTAATTTTGTATAATTGATGATTTGTAGTGATTAACTAATGTTCGAATTCTTCCATAAATTACGCGTTCGTACATTAGTATGCAAATGACTTCTCGTCCGTGAAGGTAGCGAAAATATACTCAACGATTTCATAAAGAAATATATTCATCCATAATATATCTTCCGAAATTAAAAAAACAAATTTGTTAACCAAAATAACGTATAACTATCAAAACGTATCGTATGATTTGCAGTTTCGATTGTATGTACATTTCGTTACCGTTCCAGTTGACCTTACGCCGAATATAATCCAGCAATTAAGAGAACATCTTTCTTGAACAACACCCAAGTTGTTGGGTAAGAGATTTAAACAACATTAGTCTACTTTGCTATCTTATCATTAATGCTTTTATGACGTGAATCCCAAATCCGAGAATCCATTTTCAAGTTTCCGTACGAGCGAACGAAGCACGCGCGCGTACGAAACTTCAATACACAAGTATCTTAACGATAAACGCACATATGCGTATTCAATTATATAAAATACGAGGACCGAGGAGTATTTAATCAAAACTCACGAATAAATATATATTATAAAATAATAACAAATCCGTTGGAGAGTTTCATTGAATAAAAAACAGTTTCTATCGATTAAGCCATATGTGATACAGTCAATAGAAGAACTTAAGTATTATATAATATAATACTTTAAAACGATTTATTGAAGAATGGTTTAAAAGTCATATAAAGACTTATAAAGTATCACAAAAATATTTTATAGACTATTTATTATAATATTTGTAATATATTATAATGTAATACATCATGATATTATTAACATAATAATCATCTTACAATTAGTTCATATTCATCCGATATCTTTTCTACATATATCGATATTGATAAAAATAAAATTTCTTTATTTTAAAAAGGTGATCGTTATAATTCATCAAATATCGATCAATTCGAAAGTTAATCTAATTATCCAAATTGAAATTTTATGCATCCAAAATCTGACACTAGCGATCGGAAATTCGCATCAAACGAGCCCCATTTCAGACCGGCGAACATAATTTAAAGTTATTTTAATGAGTTTCGACGTACACATAACTAAGCGCAATAACGTCGCAGTAATTTGTTTTACGGATAAATAAAGCGAAGTTTTTCGGCCACGCGCTCGCGAACCTAATGTAAACATTATAATATAATCAGAGCGCGCTCGCTCGCGGCTTATATCTTCGTTTTACAATCTAAACTTTGTCTATAATGCAGGGCTCAAGATGTGAATAAAGATAAATATGTGGATTAAGCGGGCTACGCACAAAAAGCTCATATTTTATCATTTCGGTGCCCGGCCGGCATTAAAGGCGACCGGTGGGATTATTGCGAGCGCGTAAAACGCTACCGCCGAGCAGTATAAAATAAATAAAAACGAACCAAAAAAAATGCATTATACAGACGACGAGATAACTAGCTCTATTGAGCAATCGTGGAAAAAATTAAATTGTACCTGCATACCGAACAATGCCGTGTTTTATTGACGACGGCATATTTTAGCGATTGTAGAACGCGGCGTGATTTATCGTGCGTTCAATGTGTATCGTTCGGTTTTTGCGTAATCGTTTTGTTTTAAATGATTGGAGGACGAGCGTGGGCAAAAGTGCAGTTTGAGGCTATTATTCATTGGATAATAAGTTTGTTGAAACGTTGATGTGTATCATCATCATTGTATGCAGCCGATATAAACGTTCGTTGCGAAATAAGGCCTATTCGATACCATTGAAAGTTTTCGATGTTTTTTTTTATAATGTAATAAGAAAAGATATCTCTCAATTAATTCAAGATATTTTATAATGAATGGTCTCAATATTGCATTATTAATCGTGTCACAAATCACTTTTGTTAACATCTGACAAAAAAATTACTATTGTCATTGATATTCAATTAAAGTAAGCAATTTGTTTTAATTATTTTAATAAATTCATAATGATTTAAATTCCTAATGAATCATTGAATAAATGATCAAAAAGGTTTGCCGGAGGGAACGGAAATATATATTATAACTTATTATGCACTGTGTGCAAATTATTGTAGTGCTCACATATTAATGCGAAATTTACAACTCATTAAGCATTAAAGATTTTATGTCATGGAAGGTGTGGACAGGAAGAGTATATCCTGGGTAAAAAATCTGAGACTTGTAACACAATATTGTTGTTTTGTATGGTAGCTTCGAATGTTGCAATTTGATCTCAAATTGCAATATAAAATGAGTTTGTCTACGATACTGTGATACTGAAATTTTATATGTGAAAAAATTTTAATACCTATTAAATGATTCGATAAAATAAACTGGAGGATACAAGTTTTTATATCACAAAAAAAATAGTAAATCATAAAAAGCATCGTTCGATAAACCACTCTTTTGGATTTTTCAGTATATGAATGAAACGAATAGAATTCGATGAAATATGAAACAATTGAAGCTCGAATATAATACGACGTACGAAAAAGACGAAAATACGACGTGAAAAATAGTCTGTGAAGGCATTTCTCTAGCATTGCATAAACCAGAGTTTCCCAAATGATAAATTACAATCATTTTAAAATACCCGATCGACAAAAAATAAATATATCTAGTTAAAAAAAATAATCTCTCTTAGTTATTAAAATTAATCTTTTAATTCTATAATAGTATACTAGAAAAAAATAGTATACATATGAACATTACATGCAAATAAATGTATCACGAAACTCCATCATATCAAAAATATTACAGAAAAAACACAATATACACCAAAATATAGACTTACGCGAGAATATAGGGGAACTCCACGCTTGAAAGGTCCTGGATCCTGGAACGGGAAACGGTCCCGGCCAACAATGGATCGCTGTGTAATCTATCTGTCTCGGAGATGGTTTGACATTGATTTCACCTCGATACATCATTCGGTTTGTCACCGTCGGAGCGTTTTCTTATTTACAAAGGCACCACGATCCGAACGCCAGATAGTCGAGCGTTCGAGCTCAAGAAATCCGATTACGAAACGGGCCGTGGAACGTCGGCGGAAAAAATCAAATGCCGAATCTTTGCTGCTACCGAATTGTTGTGTAAGAATTGTTTAATTATCGATTGAGGTTTATATATTATAGATATATAAAAAAAGATGCATTTTTTTCATTGAATTCTACTTATAATGTTGATTGAATATCACTCTACCGTTATTATTATTATATACCATTTGAAATTTTTTATTTAAAAAAAATTTTTCGACGCATATTTCATTCAATAATCCCGAAATTCGTATATGCTTTTTTCGAACCTCACTCGAATGTAAATTGTATGGATTTATCACAGATCGGACGGTGCAATTGTTTCCCATACTGAAAAATGATAGTAATCTATACACAATAAATTATTGTTTACGTATAACGTTTTCGAGTGATAATCCCTTTCACAACTGTATAATATATTGTGCAAATATTGATCGATGCCCGCAGCTGAGGGATAAAATCAGAAGCTTTTATTTGACGACATTATACATCGAAGTGTTGTCCCATCAATTGTCTGTCGGTAAATGTTGAATTTCTAATTAACTTATTGTGCGGCTGAGTTATAAAACGGTCGACGACCTCGATCGTACGCCGCATATTATATCTGTTAGTAAATCAACATTTGACATATTATCTGAAAATGTGAATGGAATATCTGATGAATTTGTTGAAAGCTTCCTACGCAGATCTTTTGCGGTAAACCGCAAATATTAGTCTTATGATTACCATTCGATGTTGTCAGTTCTGTTGTTTTTTTTTACTAGGTATTTATAGAAGTCCTTCGGGTGCTCGTCGTTAGAATTTCATATTAAAACAAATATTATAATTGGTGCTTATATGCTAATTTAGAAAACTTTTCTAAACGGTAATCATTTTAAATGGGGCCATAAATGTTTTATAGCGAAAGCTTCTTAACATATTTAACTCCATAACGAATCGAGTTAATACAATGACTTGTGCGAATATTTTGTTTTATCGCTTAAATATGAAATAGGCAGTATTTTTCATTATGATTAAAACTATAAGATGTAAAGAGAAATTACTTAATTTTGTGTGGATAATTTTAACGATGTAGAAAATTCGAAATTACTCGATTCACGGTGTGTACCTGCTTTTCTAATCGTACAAAATCAAAAATATTTTCCATAAAAATTTCAACAATTAAATGAATTTTTGCACATTCCGATTTATTCTGAGTATTCTGAGCATACATATTACCAATTTCGGAACATTGCCTGTAACTACACTAATGAATAATTAAAATATAATATTTGCTGCATTGAAACTAATCAAATATTTATTTCGCTAGGAAATTCAAAAACGTATTCGTAGAATCATCATATTATATTAACAAAATAAAGCAAATTTTTGGGAAAATAGTCCGGGAATTTCAAATATCGCAATACATGTTTGTCATCACAAAACAAAAAACATTTTCAATATATGTAATTAAAAATTTCAGTTTTTTCGAAATTGTTTTTTTTTATATACAGGTACTTACATACAAGTACAAGTATTATATGACTTCTGCGACTATATATTTTTTTCAGTTAAATATAAAACAAACTATAACAAACCATACAAACCAACATGTTACAAACCATATTTGTTGAAATAATCAATAGTAGATCATGACACGCGTCGCTTCCATTTTTTTTAATATACCTTAACTTTGTCGATTAAAAGCAATAAAAGATTCATATTGACTTCTAAAAAAACTAATCCTATCCATTAGTCGCTTTAAACTTCATTCAAAAACCATATTCAAACCCGACACAACAATCGACATTCCCCAAAAATAAAATCCGAATTAGAACCATCAAATGCGCCGCAAAGGACCGTTGCGGACACAAGTATCCGAAGGCCTTCCCGATTCTTTGCCGAAAAGGAACAATCCCAAGAATTTTCGGGCCGTCTTTGAATCTGCGAGACCAAACACACACAAAACATTACGAGATCGTTCGCGGGATATGGCGCGGCCGCGTTTTATTAGATTTATCGCCGAAGAACATCTCCCGGGGGCCACGGCGAATCGATCCGATATGGCTATATCATATAAAAAATAACGTATAAAAGAATGCAATGACGCAACGAGCTTTCGATACAATAAATATAACATAACTATCTGTGGGAATCGGAAAAAAATCTCGCATTATACCGGCGACACGTTGATCTATCCGGTTTTTTCTGGCGATTGAGGTTCTTGTTTCGTATAGAAATAGAGTTTGTATTTGTTCGTCGTTTGGTCAATATGCGGCCGTGTGACTAATAAGCAAATTAGTGATGATCATTAAAATGCTGTCCGACTAACAGAAGCTACATTTCAAGTTGTTTATATTGATGGCGGGCGATCATTGAATAGATTATCTCTTTTTTATGTGCATGTATTCGGATCGTACCGAATTGACCTATTGTAGGATTATATGTGGTTTTTTTGGTCGGTTTTTTTTTCGAATTGATTGGTTTTCGATTAAGAATGATTCACATTACATTTGAGCTAATTTTTCAATTATGTACATGTAACGGTTCTTTTAACAACACATTGCAAACATTTAATTATCGCCGCTCTGGTCGATGCGCTACTGAAATTTTTCGAAACGTTTTCAATTACATGTTTTAGAATTGAATAATGATAAAATCGCAATAAAAATTAATAATAAGTTTAATCAATAATTTAATTCAATAACATTTTGTTAAGTAAAATTAATTTGTGTTATCTCAGAATATATCGTTGAAGTATATCATATTTTAATATAGCGTTTGACATTTTGATAGTAAAATATAGCTTGTAATTAATACTTTTAAATAAAGCCCAAATATTTACGACGTTACGTGATTACACACGTTTAACATTTACGTTTTCGAAACGTTATAATACGTAACAAAATCGAGTTTGCTCGTTCGAAAAATATTCCGCAAAAAAACTGAAAGGCGCTGGAGTAAAAAAATATTATAATCTTCTGCGATTTTTTATACAATGAGATTATTAAAAGATATCTCTAGAACATCTTGTATATTTTCGTTTAATTGGTCCATAAATTTAAAGACACGTTTAATTTATTCGAACCGTAAATTTGTTCACATAGTAGAAACACCGTTTCAACATTTGACACGGTAATATTTATGCGCATTCTATTAACTAACAATTAGCGAAACGTAAACGAACGATTTAATACGAAATTGAACCGAAAATTATTACGTCGGAGCAAACTTTTCCAATTTTTCATCAATGAACCCGCCAAAAGTTCAACGCAGGCCATTTTTCACGCGTTATACAACCTCGACGATACAACATAATGATTTTATTATAATGGGATGATTTTTTTTTTCGGTTTTTGTCATCGGGAAGGCCTCACGCGATCTCTTCACAGTCTGGTTGTTCCTTCACGTTTGCGAGTCACAAAAATGTTCGGAACTGCCAACATACCTGAAAATCCACACGAAAATACGTACCTAGGTGTTTTTCGAGCTCAACGAATACAGTCCGACGGAAATATTCGACCAAATTAGTTTTTAATTACACACACGAGAGCTCAACTTTCTCCGACACAAATTATCTCATTTCGTTACTAATCTATTTGGAGTCTACCATTGCTGGTTGTATGATGCACATTGCCCATCTATGTATACAGTGGATCCTCGCTAAGAAGGAACTTGAAGAACGAAGGATTAATTTTAAGAAAACAATGAGAAGTTTATAGTATGGTTCATTTTGAAATATGAGCTCTATACAGATACTTATCACCACGTTCGATACCATCGGAAACTTTATACTTATTTCTTTATATGTGTAATGAAGTAGAGGTAACTCTCAAGAAGCTTATTATTTGAAACATCTCTTGTTAATTGATTTTATACTAATCTTTACGTGATCATGTTCAACTTCAGAAAGTATTATAGTAAATTCAATGAAACTAAACTGTTGACAATAACTTAAATACATACTGCAATCAAATGATCGGGAAACATTAATATCGAATTAACGATACTCCACTGTTATATACAAAATACGGATCCGAATGCACATTACGATACATTTAACATAGAAGCCCGATCGCGATATTCAAATGCCGATTTGCGATACTCGTAAAAGATGCGTTCGCATATATCATTTTCGAATATGACTCGCAGAGTAATATCGAAATCGAATATACTGCAGAGCGATATTCGCGTTATTACAGACGACTTTTTTCAGGGAGCTTATGAACCGTTAATATTCGAAACATTAAATTCGGACGTTGCGAGCCAGACGATCTTTTTTCGATACCCTCGATCCGCATATATGTATATATGCGGAGGTGAAAAATCGCATCGTCTGAATCCAAAGTTGGGAATAATTTTGTATGGAAACTACTCTATTATTTCGCGCGACTTTTTATTTTATTAGACGGACGAGTTGCTCTGCTTTCCTCATTCCGAGCAATATTTGACTTGGGCAACTCTTTAAGCAGTTTGAGAACTTTATAAGGTTGAAATTACCGCACTTGCCTAAGTGCATGTCAAGTGCCACGTACTACTACAATAACTACAATAACAGCTACTTTGCTGGTATAGTTCCGACACAAACATCAGCGACGAACTTTGAATTATTATTATTAAGTAATTTAAGATTTATGAAGCTGAATTTATTCTATGCAACCATTCTGAATATCTAAATCTAAAATATTTAGTCCGAATAGTTATATAGAATTCAAAATTATATTATATAATCATAATCGTATTAATATGTAGCTAAATGATATGCATTTACAACTGAAATATCCAAGAAAAAAAAAGTTCACTCATAGTTTGAAAATTTTACTTGTTACATCATGAAAAAACTTTATGTAAAGAAACGTAAAAATTATTTCTAAAACATTTCGAATCTATTTTAGAATAGACAAAAAAAGACGAATAATTTGATTTATGGGGCAGGAGCCTAAAAATTTCGGTAACATCACCGCCCCAAGCATACCTACAGAAAAGTTGGACCGTTCGAAATACGCGACCTGCAGTCGTTCGTTGAGTAGACGAAACTTAAAAATTTGCATGGCAGAAAAATAGTTACGACATTCAAGAACATTCAACTCGACGGGAGGAGGGCAGAACCGACCGTCTGCGGAAAGTTCAGTCATGTAAAACAGACATTCTATTGTTTAAAGAATTTAGCCCGAGTATGATTTTCCAGCCGGTGTTTTCCGACGGCGTTCGTGGAAAACTTTTTCATACAACGCCATTACGCCACAGGCGGGAGCCGAGGCTTGAATTACTTCGTGGATGCGAAAAAGGAAAAGCTCCCTATCGAATTTTCAGTTTTGCCGAAACGACCGACTCTCAGATGAAAAGCTTCGCGTATGAATAAGGCGATTTTTCTCTGAGACAAAGTGCTGAACGGAAATATGCAAAACCTGATGACCGATTTCAATAATTATGTATGTAAGTGTATGTGTGTTATCGAGTCTTCGTTCGAAGGTCGTGTTTTTCGAAGCGTTTCGGAGCTGTTTGCAAAAATGCGTATAATAAGATTTCATCTGTGCGATTAACGTTATAAGAACATTGGGAATATAATTAGTGTTTAAAATGCACTCAAGCAAAAATCGACTTCAATTAAATAAAACAACAGTAAATTTGTTTTAAATTTATGTGTTACGAGAGCTTAATAATAATACACGATATGCATTCCTCTTGTATTTTTATATATTTTTTAATTCAAAACATGATATATATGACTTCATCCATACATAATTACCGGCATTAAAAATACCTTTCATACGTTTTCCTTTTACACTAAGATCGTATTCGGTCGATAAGTAAATTCGCAATTTTTATTCCGTCGTCGAGAACGGGTGAAGTTTACTCTAAAAATACGACTCGATATTTTTTTTTCAAGCGAAAATATATTATTTGTGGCACACAACAGTTTCGCAGCTCATTTCCGATGTTTCCATTTTCATTCACAAACAGATACTCTTTTTCTACACGTGTATAAATTCACGAAAAAGGAAATTACGATTTAAAATCGACGGCTCTAAATCGACAATCTCAGAAGTTTGTCTAGTATACATATGTCGAAGAGAACATCAAAGCTTTGATTTTTGTGACTTAAACCTTATTGGTACAAGGTTATATGTGTTTTTTTTTTCATTTTCCTTTCACAAAGGATCCGGCCCGTGGGTAACCAATAAACCAAAATACGTTGTTAATCGTTCACCGCATTTCCTTTCCCTGGAATATCGGATTTCTTCACAAAAGGTCCTCCGGTGTGCGATCGTACAAATAACCTAAAACTCACCAGCTTGGAAGACAACGATATCCTCGAAACCAACATTCCAATAAAACGAAACTCTCCCTTTTCACAAATACAAAAACTGAATTTTCAATCAGAATCAAAATTACATTCGCTCTAAGATCATTTCTCATTCCATACTTAACAGCTGTTACGACCATCACAAATGCAAAAAAAGGAATCAAAATACATAGAATTCTTCGGTATTTTAAAAACATTTTCGCATATCACGCCTTTATCATTGATCTTCCTTTGAAAATATGCAATCGTATGAATTTTTCAAATACATAGTTAGTCTCACATTGCGACAATCCATACATTTTTTTCTAGTCTCCTTCACTGGGGACGAGGGGACCTTAGGGTCGCGCCGGTGTCATCAATGTCGACTTCATTGTTGGCGCTTTGAGCGATTTGTTTGGCGAAATAAACGACAAACACGAAAAGGTGTGATGAATTAAGACGATTTGTCATCGGGCGTATGAAGACGTATGTATGTCCTATGGGAATTTTTGTGCATGCGGTGCCACACCGTGACTTTTCGATTTTAACAAGCATAAAGGGAGTGGCCCTAGCCTGGCTAGAAAAAGTATGGGGTTCGATTGTTCGAGGTCGAGAAGATGCGATTTATCATCGAATTTTATGACGATGTTGCTAATCTTGCCGGCAAACATTCTGCGTGTAAAAAATTGAATATCCGTTTATTTTTTTGTGTGCAAATTGTTCAGGTGGTGGTCTTTTGAAGTACGATTCCTTTATGTACGATTGAATGAATGGTTAATGAACTTTTTTTTCTGGTCAAATATTTTTAAACAAAATCATTACTGAAATCAATGAAATATTAGAGATACTCTTTCATAGTTTTTTTTATTTATTTAATTTAAATAAGAGTTTTAGAAAAAAGAATAGGACATTCACCTAAAACGCAACGTTCGGCACACAGAATATTTTTACCCTGGCCGTTTTAATGGCGTCATAAAATAATTTAATCCTGGAAGAATGCGCACTCGCGATACCGTTGGCGTGAATAAGCCCGTAATATCTATATTCGCGTCCCCCGAGTGCCATTTAATTAAATACAATTTTGATAATGAAACAAATAACTGAAATTCGCATCAATTTACCCTTTTCAAAAGCGAATAATTTCGCTGTGTTTTCCGATGTTTTCGCAACGGGGATACATAATGTGTATGAGAAAAAAAAACATCATCAAATGTTTGTTTTTCTTCCCCTCTCGTCCAAATGGCATCAATTGTGCGATAATGTAATATATTATACATACTTCGTTAAGCCCGTTATACAAGAATTTGATTATTTTGACGACTTCGTTCCATTTAATTTATTTCTCCCGTCTAACTGCGTAACGATGCCTCGATTGTCCTTATTGAAATAAAAATAAATTGGTTTTAATTACGCCCATTATTTTTTAATACAAATCTGGGCAGCGTCCCATATTCTTCCACCGGAGAGAGAATAATAAAAACGCCTTAATGACTTCATTCTTTTTCTTCTTGCTTTATGTTAGTTGCTTTTTTTCCTACTCCTTACGCGTCATTAATACCAAATCTGTCCATTAAATGATCGAAACGCCAAGAAATAATGAACCGGCTTTAAATCACACTAGTTTTTACGACTTCTTTTTTATATCAGTGAGACGTTTTTCAAAGATTATCGAATTAGTTTATATTGTGATCTGCGAAAAACAATTTGATTGCATATTTATTGAACGCGAATCCATTCAGCGACAGCAGGCAAATGATATGTATTTAGCACACACAGTTTGGTCCATTTAACACTATCTGAGACCATTCATCTTCACATGGACCGATCTTTTCTCGATGATCTTTTGACACGTAGCACTCGGAGACCTCGGCAACTTTACGATTCGATTATGCGCGTTAAATAGTGCGGCAACTTCCTGCCCGGCCACTTTTCGCCTTACAAAAATCGTATTCGACGAGTTAACGACGAGAATTATTCGTCCGTGATATTTTTCAATAAAGCAAGAAGCTTTAATTACGCCCTCGTAAAGTTTTTCTGTGAACGAGACTCTCGAAAGCGGAAGCTTGCGGAGCATTTCTTGTGCGGCCCGCGGTAATTGACGACATTTTCGAATGTCAAATCCTTTTTGACTTTCCGAGGAACATTTGCGTGTTGAAAGTGCAGTGGCATGTGGTGCCCCTTATCCAAATTTCAACGACCTGGTATATGACACCGGCACGCAAGTCGCGTGACCGCATACGTCTCACAAGTCTACTGTGTCAATCAAGAGGTTAACGCAATTACATTGTTTGAAAGCGGCACCGATTTTATATATGGAACACGTGAAAAAAGCGATACAGTTATTTCGGAGAATCGTGCAAAGTCGATGTCGTTAATGATATTCAAAGAAACCATTTTATCCGCGATAATTGATTATGCGAGGGCCGTTCGCGAAATTTCAATTGTCGTTATCGCGATCGCGTGTAATTTCAATGAATTACGATCCGAAATTGTTTTGAATTGCGTGTGTATCACACAGGTAAGTAATTTTGATTTCTTACTAAAAATTACATATCTCGAAAAGGGAGAGGCCCCCGCGAACCGTAAAATGACCCTTTTCCGGTTCTGATATTGCTTTGATTAAGCTTAACATTGAAACAACATTTAAGTTATTTGTACACGCGGCAAGTACGACCAACAACGGACACACATCGTCAGACGTTTTAATGAATGTTAATTCCATTTCGCGTATAATCCTCGTTTTGAATAACGTTTTCGCGTTTTCAACGACGATCTCCAGTTATATTAAGTTATTTTTCACCGTGATGGACTCGTTATATTATATTATATTATAAAATAACACCATAGATAGCTTTAATAACGTTGATATACGAATTGTGTGCGACAACAATATTTTCTTAATTTGTACATGCCTCATTCGGTATGGGAAGATATCATTTCTCAAAGTTTATTATGCGGGAACCCATAGAATTGAAGAGAGCCCTCAGACGCATATAAACCCGCTTTATATGTCGTTTTCCAAACGATTCATTCGACTGTCATATAAAGAGTAATTAATGCTTGATTGAAGCATATGATTTATTGCAGAACTAATTATGATATACATACATTGCATACAAGATATTTAATCAGCGATTATGCTTAAAGGCGCGATCGAACAATGTGTTATTAAATTTTTAATTAAAATCTGCAAGTTTTTGCAAAAAATTAACAGCACGACCGCTAAGAATATAATGTAGCAATTACCGGTTAAAACAATTCAGCCATTCATATATCTTTAAATTTTTCGCCTTTTAGTTTTATGCCTATCATGAATATTTTACAACGAAATATTATGTAAATTTAACTGCCTCGTCTAGTACGTCCATCGATTCGCCTAATAATCGCACATATTCCATTAACCATACCAAAAATCACTGTTATTACGTCGAATAGTGAATGTAATTGATATTTACACCAATTTCAGAAGAAAATAATAACATATTTGTTTGTTTCTTGTACTATACCGTCTCGAGACATCGTTTCGTATAAGTTAAGGTGAGTAAAGAAAAAAAACGATCGACCATTCCTTATCTAATACCGGATCTAAATTAGCAGTGCGTATCTGACACATTCACATCGTGGTGTATATCTCAAACATATAATATACTAATATATACAGATTACGAGAGACCAACATGAGAATTTTATTGTAGTCGTTATTTTAGGTATCCAATAATTTGATGAAATTTCAAAAGAGAACGCGCGGCAAACGCTAGTTTTTATAGGTTTCCTGCACTTGTTTTGTATGCAAATGATTATACCAAATATTTACTCTTTTTTTATCTTATCGCACGACGGTATGCTTAGCTGCACCTTCTGCTTTTCAAATTACTAAATAACGACCGTTACATTGGAAATTTTAACGGAATTCATCGATATCGCGAACGCCGTTTGGGACCCGCCCGTCTCCATCATAAATCGATTACATTCATCAATAATTTTCATATAAAATTTACTAGATACACACCCCTCGAATTACATAAAAAAATAGATCTTTTTAATATCCGGCATATTGAATCGATCATGTATATTCAGGGGTCAAAGAATAGATGTGCGACAAGTTCCGTTTGTTGAAATTTTTATACATTCAACTCGCATAGCTCGCAACCGAGGATGCGCATAAATAGGATGAGTAATTGTTTCTCTAAACGCTACATTAACCCTTGAATTTCGATTAAAAAAAGCGTTGTTGAAGTGCGCGATAGGAAACGATAGAGCGTCGGCGATAAGGAAGATAAAGGGCTAAGGGAATGAGGAACGATCGCGGCTCTTTTTTATTGCGTCGAGTTCGCCGCTTACTAATTACCCCATTATGTCTTCATGAAATAAGAAAATGCGGGGTGGACCATCCAAAACGAAAGAAATAATACATATATATCAGGACGTAAACACGCGTTTGTCGATGGGGGAAATTCTGCTAGTTTCGCATTGAAAATAATGTCTTTTAGTATTGTATTATATGTATAAAACAAATAATTAGTTTTAAGAAGGTGAATACTGAAAAAATCCCTTATTAAAATATTCAAAGCCAAATTATATGCAGTTATGACTTTCTATTAGTCGTATTGTTTATTGTACGAAATAATCGTGCTTAAGAAACTTAATACATAGTTGCTAAATGAAACAAATCGTATATAATAGAAATTTATATAAATAAATTCGAAGGGAAAGCTAAATATTCTCATCTAAAACTGACTTGTTAATGATTACGTCAAAATATAATTTTCTGTATGCGGAATGTTAAATTTTATGTTTTGTTATTTACTTGTAACTATTTTGTTGAGATTTACATGATAATTTGCATAATTTACTATTACGGCATTACACACACTTAATTAATTTTCTCGAACAGGTTTAACAGAGAAATAAATTCGAGTGTATATTCAACCAAAGCTATGCGTTTAGTAACAAGGGAAATTTTAGTACATTTATTTCAATTTAAAATATGTATAGGTATTTCCAATAGCGAAATTCACTGATTATCCTCTATGTTATGTATAACGGAGTGTGGTTTAAATTTATTTGTGTGAGTTTTGGTCGTAAACCGTTTGGCGATTCATTCGATACGGGGCGAATTTTAGTGGAAATTAATAAATTCACCGTGAACGTTCCACTTAACGTCTCGCTTTTCAGAGGAAACATTAAAATTTTTAATATTGAAGTTACGGCCAGTGGAAGTGTGCTATAAAAACGCACTACAGATAATTAATCACCTCTTGGAAGAATTATGTATGTAAACAGAAATCAAAAATATAAAAAAAATATATTAAACTCTTGTGCAATAAAATATGCCACACGATTGTGGTAAACGTATTCAAAACTGACATTAGAAATAATAGGACTATTAAGATTAGGTAACTTTTTAATAGCTACTGAATAATGAAAAGAAAATACATATTGTTTGCGCGACGCTTGCCGCATTTCGTCGTTAAAAATATAAATGATGCCGTTTATGCTAATTAATGCGCCATATGAATATTTTGATATTTCCCCCTTCACAAATATGCAATAAATTTTTATACTGATTGAAATAAATAAAAATCACTGTGCATACCACAGCGAAGGTTCAGCCTTGTCAAACACGCTGGTTCCCACATCGATCATAAAAGTTAAGCTATATTTGGCGCGGTCAATAGATAACCACAATCACGTGCAAAAAATTTCGTATAAATTTAGATCACCGATAATTATGTCAATAATTCTCAGTTACAATTATTATTTTCGAAAAATTTGGTTCGAAAGTTAATATGGGTCATTTCAAACATACGAAGAATTTCTCCCAAAAGTTCAGGACATTCGCCTACGGCAGAAAGCTTTTATTGCTCGTTCGCAGGCGGAGGCGCCTAACGAACCGGATAATCATTATAATCTGTTGTACACGTATTACTATTTTTTTCCACTGTTTTACCGCGCCATTAACCCGATGCTAGTGTGCCATTATCGGCCTAACTGCCGTACGGAATATGTAAATGTCCCCCGAGCAGCGGCGACAAACGCGTATATATTAATTACGCATTAATCAAACGGACGAGCGTGATTTACGTTTACGAGAAATATCTCGAACTATATATTCGAAGCCTCCTTGGTTAGTTATACAAGTCGTTTTCGCCTTTCTAAAATTATTAAAAATTAAATTATACTAATCATGTATCATTTAGTATCAATGATTGACATGATTGAAGCTTTATCATAATAATTAAGTATAATGTAAATTGCAGTCGAAAATTGAAACTCGATACGCATAATTATCTGTTAAATGATCATATAATTATTTAAAAGTTCTGACCACCCGCACGCAACCATTCTATATACGTATGCATCAACGATTAAATGTTTTGACAGCTGTCGAGTGAATAGCAGTTAACTCCACTTTTACTAAATCGAAAGCACAAATCAGTAAAAGCATGCAATTGAATCTATTAACCCCTTTTCCGAACTCTACAATAAATATTCATCATACAAAACAATCCGAACCCTTCACAACAAATCATCATCGCACATTCAAAATCCTTCTTCAAAAACTAACTATTCCGAATAAGACCTCAAATCTTAAAACTCGAGCACCACAAAAATTCTACACGACCACGAAGCGTGCGACGAAGCAAATTTATGTCGTGTAAAATTCGTTTATAAAAATTGATAAATTAGGTCGCTTCCCCGGCGGGAGGGCCAAAGCTGAATGAATAAAAGGGCGCGGTCCCTACTGGACAGACAGAGGCCCAACATCTGAATAAAATTTATGATCCGTGGCGTTTGTACGTGTGTACCGAACACTCGTATATCCCACCGCGTATAAACTGTGTCGAAACTCCAATAAAATATTCATACGCACGAAATTGAGTGATTAACGCCTGTTTGTTTGAAGCGAGTCCGCTGCCCGGATACGCATAGCCATTAGCGACGATCTGAGGAGTGTCTTGGACGGGATGTGTGGTGTCTTTGAGATTCGTTCGATGGTCTGGTTTGGGGTGGTTGTGGTTTTTGTGGGTTGGGTTGTTATTTGTATTTGTTTGGAGGGAAATTTGGATCGTTTGATGCTGGCGGGTGGGGGGAGTTGAGATGGTTTTGCACGGTAGATTCGATCGGGATGTAATGTTGGTGGTTTAAGTATGTGTCTTTTATTTTTTTGGTGTTTGATATAGAAAAGATTCTCGGTTAAGATTGTTCGTATAGGTTTAATCGAATTTGAATTATTAATTTTTAGAGTGGGTTGACTTAAGTTTACACAATGTTTCGCATCGTTGGTAATTCGAATTTTTGCTATAAATAACTTGAAAGGAATACATTACTTAGTATATTTTCTTTTTTTTAGTAGAATTAAATTAATACTAGTTGCTGTAATTTGAAAGAATATTATTCACCTCCATTTTATAAAGAACATCTTTTCTCATAGTTAGTTACGGGTAGTTCTTACGTTTGAATAATTAATCTTTTACTTTTTATCAACATTACTAATTAGAAATTTTATTCGAAAATATATTGTTGAATAATATCATAACAAAACATCTGTTAAAAAACATTATTTTGAATGAAAACGAATTAATAAAAAATACACTATATTAATCATTTAACAATTCAACATAATCAAATTATAAAAATGCATACATTATGCTAATATTTTCATTAAAAAAATCATATAAACTGACACACGCTGTATGTGCTCAAAATAGGTCCCTAGTGAGGTCGTACAACTTTCCAATTCGTCTCATAAACGATCGTATATTTTTAATATGAAAAATGATACCTTCTGGTTTGCTATTGTAGTGTATAATGAAAACAAATTGATTGAAACACGACGATTATGTAAATATTATGCTAATGTCGAGCCGTAATAATGGATCTACGACTTTTTTTCACCGCTGTTTTCCTATCTCGAACCCATGCTTTATTAATATGGAAATTGTCATAGAATAAAATAACAAAAATGAAATATATACCTGTCAGGAGAATTTTACTGTTGAGATTACTTTGTCAACGCTCAATTTTTAAACGTTTTTTTATTACAACAAAAATAAAGGTGGAATTAAATAAAACCGTCGCTAATCGTCATTGAAGATAAAAAAAGAACTCAAGTGTTGAAATTATACGGAATTTTATTCAAATCCCACGTCGAACAAATAAAATATTTGTCGAATGAAGTCGACCCTTCCGAAAGCATGCAGCGTGTAAAGTATACGAAAAAACGCATTAATAAAACATAAACGCACCGAATAAAGTGTTCATTCGTTTTTGAAAATAATCTCATTAGATTTCGTAAAATATTTCAAATTAACGTTGAATTTATAAACGACCAGGCGAATTAACTGGAATTAATGAAATTGATTCAACTTATGCAATTCTCGACTTCTGTTAACGACATAAAAATCTAATAAGAAACGACCGATGTTTTAATTTCTGAAACAGGAAATCGTTAATACCAGTCAAAAATTTATTGAAACTTTAAAAAATTTGTTAAAAATCTTAATTAACTTTATGCATGGATATAACTAAAATTTCACTTTTAAATTACTTCATATGTAACTAACGATCACGTTTTTTTTTATCTTAGCAAAAACTTCAAATTAATGTTAAATATTGCGTAACGCCATATCAAACCATTTGAATTAAGGTAAATTAATTTTAAAAAATTTCGATAAATTAGTTTAAATATAAAAAAGCCGTAATAACTTTTATAAAAATATTTTATTACCTTTTTACTTACAGTACTGTGCAAGATAACATCATAATAAACATTTTAAAATTTTATCCACCTTGACTAATTGTAAGCTCAACCAACCATTCTTGACCTAACCCAAATCAAAAAAAATTTCAACATATTCTATACATTATCAACATGATTATCAAAGTATTTTTTTTATTTAAAAAAAATCGACTTCAATAGATTAACATTAGTTAAGTAACATGATTAATAGATAACCACGTACCTTTGACCCGAAATCATTTTGACAGTTTCAAAACCAAATAAAATCTGACATTTCAACACTCAAGGCAGGACAACCGTCAGCAATAATCATAAGAAAATTTTCAATTTGCGATTCATTCAAAATCGAGTCATCCGACACTATGATTAATCCAATAATTCTCGACGCGCTTATGATGGAGTTCAAGTAATCGGCAACTAATTGGTGGAAATTAGTGAAATTGCATATGTGCGATGGGACTTTGACACGTGTCATTTCACATGTATATAATCAACGCGCTGACGTGAATAATAAATACTGAAATGCGTGTCGGATGTTTTACCTTTAATTATACGAATACGCAACTAGCTCTGATTCTTAGATATGGTTGTGTAATACGTACTCGAAGGCATACTGTTCTGAACGTGTTGAAGAAAATTCAAATATGTGTAGTCCAAATTGAATAAATAAGTGCGTTAAAAATATAACCATGTACCCATTGACGATCATTGTTTTAGGAAAATAATTCTACATACCTACATGTTTACAAAGGTATGCGAAAATTTATTTTTACTGAAATTTCTCATGTACATTTTTGTCTGTATGAGATATTGAAGATAATTATTGTACACAATTTAGAAACCATTTAATTATTTAATATGTGTAAATTATGAATGATAATCAGATATTAAATAGACCGAGTGTCTTTAAGAAATACGTGATAAAAAATACGTACAAAAAAGCATATATTTAATAAATAGTTCAAAGCTGCATAAAAATAAATTACCATACGAATCATTTTGAATAATCAACTTTCAATTATCGATTACATATAAAAAAAACTGTATTCCGAGGTTCTTTATATATGTAATATTTATCATTGTCGTATATTGGATAATCGTGAAAAATTAAAATACTTAACTGATGAACATTTGATGATATCGAAAATCCCTGTCTTACAGTAACTATTATATTATATAAGGTATATACAAACATTTTGATAATGATAGGTCAGATTATATAAGGTCATGTTCATATTAGTTTAGGATAAATTAAGTTAAGCATTGTTGAGTTATTAGATTAGTATCAAATCAAATTGACTTAACAACTTAACATATACATACATACATACACCAACACATATTTCATTAAATAAACCGCAAAAACAAACTAAAAAAAACTGCAAAAATATCGCAAATTTCGATACAGAACCCCTGACATACGACATCATGTAGAATCGCCTATATGCGAGAAGCGTTGATTAAATTAACCCTTTTGTCGCGTCGGCGCCGTATACGCGCGCAAATGAAGTTTGCGTTCCGCGCCGCGGCGCTCCCTTGACCGCATCCGCTTCCCGCCCGGATAATGCGCCGCATTCCTCCTCTCGGCCCAAATATTATATTAAATTACCGGCCGAGGGCCGCTTCCGTCCTTAGCCCTCGGTGTGTGTGTGCTCTCCATTCCTTCTTCGTTCCAGGGGGCCGAAAATCGCAAAAAAGTCGAATAAAGCTGGCTATGCGGAGAGCGCTGGTGACGGGTTTGTTCTTTTTCATTTTTTTGGTCGTTCAAGTCGAATGTTTTTAATCAGTGGGGAATGTTAATTATGATCGGAGCATGCGTTGTTATGGTTCGGATGCGCTTTTCGGAATCTCGGCGGCGTTGTCTCTGATATTTTTTAGATGGGAAATTGAGTTCTTAATATGTGAAATTTAAATTTGATTTTTGGCAAAAACAAATAAATCAAATTTTATGATAAACTAATACTCCGCAGATTCCGCGTGGATTTAATCAATATGTTAATTAACGTTCGACGCACGATACAAATCAGTATAAGTAGTAAAATCGAAAAATTCACAAAAATTTTAGATGCGATGATGTAACTTTTTTTTCATTTATATAATATTTCGTTGAAAAAAATACAACCGTTAAAATTAACATTTTTATTCGAAACACTAATGTATACGCGCAATTGTCAACTTTTAATAGCCCGGTTTTGGATCCTCGGCTTCCGCCGTTTCCGCAAAAACTCCATAATTTTCAAAAACCACAGCGACTTCGCAACAACCCCGCACTTTCTCCGCGCAGAATTTTTAATGCGTACATACGCATATTCTCGAAATAACGACACCCACGTAAGCACGATTCAAATTCAAAATGGTATACGACCGCCAGATATCATCCCGGGCTATGTGCATTTAACGCGTGACTAACTACAGATAGATAAAGGCCACTTTGGCCAACTATTTAATCATACGCATAACAGCCTTTTGTTCGAAAATTGTGCGCCCGTTTCAGATCAAGCGTTACGCAAAGTAAAAGGGGATTTTCTTTAATACGAATACCGAAATGAGAAAATGTTATGCGATACGAACGTCACACGGATGATGGATTTATAATGCTTCTGAATGCATTATGCGTGTATTTATTTCTTTATTTTTCCGTAATAGGAACTATCCGACCAGCGGACCGTTAAATTGCTAATTAAAAACAAAACGTACGCACTTTATCAATATAAATAATCACTCGTCGCTAAATACATCATCGTAAAATATGACATTCAATTTTTTTTCGTTTAAATTTATTAACCGCTCGGTTGTTGCGTCGACGTGTTAACAACACAAAAAAGATCATCTTACATTTTTCTGAATTTTGATACGCAACATTATACAACGAAATTTTATATATGATCTATTAAGAATTTATAAACCATACATTAACACTATCTCATAGTCATCATGTGAATTCATTCAGTATCCACTGCTGAATGAACAACTCTCAATTTTTTTATACTGTTGCCTATCTCGAACAATTATCATCCAATCCACTTCACATAATTTCTTGATTCATCCAACCATATTTCATTCGATCTTCCTTATTTCCTTTTATAGTCTCTTCAGTACCATTCCAGTGCTTCACGAGTTCATCTTCCATCACTATTATAAATTACCAACCCGTTCCTAATTTAGACTTTTTAATTGGCTTACAATCTTCGTCATTTTAATCATACTTTTCTATGATCGACTCTAAAATCTTTCCATACGTGTAAAAAAAAATTATATAACACGAATTTAACTTCGATTTGAATCGAAACAAACCGTAGAACATCGACAGTTCTACTGGGCAGTTCTACCATTCCATTATAAACGTACGACCCACATAATGGCATTTTTAGTCACCGATGCAATATCGCACGTACACATATAGAGACACCATTTGATTTTATTCGACACATTCACCAGGAGCCGGACGAAACCCCATTTCCTGGACAGCGAGTGGGCTGTTAAAGGTGGCGCTCCCGAAAAAGCCACCAGTCCTTTATTTTTTCGGTAAACAGCTCCACTATATTGGCGCAAATAAACTTTTACGATTCCCTTCTTTACAGCGTCCCTTTGTCGCGGCAGCCACGCTCGTTTCGAACCGGGGTCCTCCGGAACCGCGGTTTCTGTGCACCGATTCGTTCTTTGGCTTTTTGCTTTGCACCTAATTACGTACTAGTGGATGTGTGCTGTGGTCGCGTTGTGCTTCTTTGCTATATTCGAGGTCTTTTCGCTGGTGGATATTGCACTTTTATTAGACGGGTATATGAGGAATAGTTGTGGCGATTGTGGTTATATTGGAACTGTTTGAGAATTTGTATTCGATTTAGAAAATTGTGTGAAATTTTTAATCGGGAGGTAATTGATTGCGCTTTGGTGTTGATCATAGTGGGGTGCATGTAACAGCGGGATGGTGTGGTTACCTTTGATTTATTCACTTTAATAAAAATAATTTACACCTATAACAATTAAACACTTTGATTTTCATAGTTTGCACTTTAAAGTTTAATATTTTGTATTTTGAAATTTAATACTTTGTGCTATAAAATTTAATATACAAATTTGGACAAATGCACATCAGTGAGAAAAATCTGAAATAAAAATTTTTGGAGAAAAAAAAGCAAATATAAATGCAGAAATGGTTCACACATATGAAAACTTAGAAAGGGGGGGGGGGGTAAATTGCGAAGTATTAAATTTTAAAGTGGAAACTATCAAAACCAAAGTGCATATATTCGCTTTTTTAATTGAGTTATTTTAACATATTAGATGTTCCGAAATCGATAATCGCCTTGATTAGTTCTAAAAAAATTTGAGAGACTAAAGAAATCGATAACGTATAGTGAATAGAATGAGAACAATTCAACTATTCAAGATAAACAAAAATATATATGTGAACAATAGTAATTTTTTAAATTACAACATAATTGGTTAAAAAAAATAGTTATTAAAAAATTTGCAGTATCATTTTCAAACAAATTTGCATGAATAATATTGTAATTTTTTTTTCCCATAATTGAGAATCAAAACAACTGCGTCGAAATCTGATCTTTCATAATATATTTTTAATTTCACCCATAATTAAAATAGAAACACCAGCATGCATATTAACGACATCCATATTTACACATTCACACAAGCGAAAACCTTGATGCATTCTACGCCCGTTGAAAATTTGCATTTCATATGAAAAAAATAACAATAAATAAAGCCCGATGTGAAAAAAGCGTACGCAAACGACTACTTAATGGATGCATGCATGCTAATGCGAATGAGTATACAAAAATGCATCCTTGCGAACATCCTAATATCACACTCCGTACATGTTGCAGGGCAATCTGAACGCGTTAAATGAAAGTTGATGAAATATACGGTCGAGTGGTTCTCCATTGAGCTGATTTCGAAAATTCGTGCTGGGGTCGTGTTTATTCTACTGTGCATAGCCGATCGAAATTTCCAGATTAAAAAACTCTCGATATATTGAATTTTATATGCGAAAGTTTTTTACGTTGGCCGTAAAATTGCATCTATTATACAACTACGAGTTTACGCTCTTTATGAAATTTGACATGAAAAAAATATTTGTTCACGCTGATGGAATATGATTTATTATAAAGTCTTATGACGTTTCGTTAGTTCGCCTTTGAAGTATTACGGTGCGCCTTTCAATTTGCGTAATAGATTGTGTACACGGCGTCTTTTTAACGCCAATCTCCTTAACACTATTTGCATAATAAAATAAATCGATTCGAAAAATCCAATGACTAATCTCACTTATGTCCTGTTAACACGTCGACGCATCGATCAAGCAACAGTCGAGACGTCCTCGAGGACCTCTCGTAGATTGGTAAACATTCACTGGTAGTTTTTCAGTTTTTTTCCCGTACGAAATAGACAGAGTTTCCTTTTGAAAAGACGTTTTTTTTACCGTTTGACGAGCCACGTCAACGCGTTGCTTGCCATACAGCGGTTATTGTGTTCACAAGAATTATTTATTACATCGATATTAAAATGTGTCGTTTCGATTTGAATAATCTTCGTGTGCATCGGACTCACAATATGCGATAATTGAATAAAAAATTATATTGAAAGGGAATAAATCTGAATTCGTATACATGGTTGTTTTATACGCTGCCTTTTTTTGTTGCCGGATACAACAAAGGACTGTATTTTATACAAATCTGCAAAATATTTGTACATACAATTTCGGTAAACTAGTGAGCTTTATTGAAATTCATATCGCGTCTGATTAAAACGAGTACACAATACAGCGGAACCTTTTTAATTGAAACTCACAACAATTTGAATTTTTTCGTGAAATTTGAGCTGAAAAGCATACATATTTCCCTTGAAATTATTTCAGCAATCCAAATGCAAAAATAGTTTCACGTCTAATGAAAAATGTTTGAGTTGAAAATTTAATATTTGAACCAAAAAGGTGCATCGCACAATAAACTAACTCCTTTGACAATTTATCAGAATTTCATATAGAACATCGAAAATTTTTAAATTTCACCAATATATTTTCATTACTTTTTAATTAAATTTTTTTGCGTGCACATATTCAATTTAAATTTTTCAGTTTCTCATTAACCAGGTTCCACTGCATGCCGTAAATTTAGTCTGAATCAACTTTAATACATTTTCGCCTCAGCCCCGATTAATATTCGACGCCGCACTATGAATAAAAACACTGCGTAACGGTGAACTCGATAAAAACCACACACAAACACACAAGATAATTCCTTATGCGGGGAGGCAAAATCAATAAATTTTATATGGTAACATCGCCGGGTCACTGCAATAACACATATATTCCCGATTCGGGGCGACGATATAATGGAGAGCGGTTACAATGCTAACCTTATTAAAAGGGAACAATAGAATTTATTATATAAACTCGTATTTCACCTCCTTTATAGTTTCCCTTAAATCACAAAATATTTGCATGTTCTTCGCATAATGCCCCGGCATCGATTTGCATAAACCGGAGTTACCGGAATGCGCTCTTCGGATAGTACGGGCGAAAAAAAAGCACACGCACGCCACTCTATACAATACCTACGGGCAAGGGTGTAAAATAGTGAAAGGGTGGGTTTTCAGCGTTTTCAATCAAACACGTCAGTCATAGTGCAAAATGCAGCGATGCCAAATCGTTTATAATCAATCATATTTAATACATCATCCACAAAACTTATATTATTTATGTATACTTACCATTTACCAATAATTATTGAACTAATCTGAAGTTTAGCGTATATTAAACTTGTGAAAATTTTCGTTACAGAATAAGGCTATTTATTTATTGAAAGTTCGGGGTTTTTCCGAGTCTACTTTGTAGTGATAAGATAAAGTAACTCTTAATGAATTTGAGTACTAAAACCTATTACCAAATTATCTCATACGAGTGATACGAACATTCATATATAGATCATGCTAGTTTTTAACAGGGCTTTGGAGCGGAGCAGGAGCAGGAGCACGGAGCAGGTGGAGCAATGAGTTTTTACCCGGAGCAAGAGTGGAGCCGGAGCAGGGAAATTTATAGTACTCCGCTGCTCCAAAATTAAATGTAAAATTGAAAATATAACTTAAAATTTTGAAGAAAAAAAAGTTTTGTCCGAAAATTTGACATTATTTAAATTTTTAATAATAAGTGGACTTTATTTATTTTATCACTATTCTCTCCCACTTCATGGCGATATTGTTATATTATTTGTGTATTTTTATATTAAATATTTTAATAATTAATTTAATTTAATTGGGACGTGGTGCGGAGCACGAAGCGAAGCTGGAGCAAATACTTTGATTCCGAAGCGGAGCAACTTAAAAATGTGATTGAAAAAAAGTATTGATTTTCCATCATCATCACATCACATGATAAATACTATAAAAACGTATAAGCTTCCGATATTATCAGAATGGCATTGTCTTAAATTCAATATGAAAACGATGATGGATGTCAATCCATTCTGATTCAATCAAAAACACATACAACCATAAAGCAAGAGGATTGACGACCCCTGCCACCGAACAGGGTATTTCTCACCCCGAAAAGCAGCCCAGTTGACAATGGTGTGCCGACAAAGGGGAACCTCCTCATGTGACGGTATACGGCCGCGTTTATTGTATTGTTAAGTCGTGAATAATGCGCATTAGCCATGCGCAATTGACAGGCCACAATGGATGCGCATGCGCCTGCGTGACGGGGTCACGCGACCGACACTTTGACAACCGGCGGTCTGCTCTACTGTTACGCATTGCCATGTATCACTTTTGTGATACGCTCAAATTGTGTCTGATGGTTTTACGGTTGCGAAATGTGTGGAGTGATATGGCTTCAATGGTGTGAAGATAATCGATCCAAAGAATTAATAATTCGGAAAAATTTTCGATAAAAATCAGCGCTCGCCAAACTAAGGGGTGAAAATATATGTGGAAAATCTGGAAACGATTCGTCATCTCATGAATGTTAACTAATTGTAAGAAACTTTCAGATCATCTTTTTGCACTGATTTCGAACATTAGTAAAACTCACTTCGAAAACATGAGGGTCGTTTATACGCTTAACCTTACGTCTAGGAAAAAAAACAAAATATCTCATAAATTATATATAGTCGTTTTAATGTCGTTTTAATGGATGCCACTTAGAAAAGACACTCGTAAAAATTATATGTCTCACTTTACATCTTCGCTGCTATAAAGTCCAATTTGAATTTTATGCTCGCCTTCAAGTGAAAAAAGAATAACGAGTTTTTTTTACGGTAGCCCCCCGTAACAATAAAATGCAGCTGAATGCACTCCGGAGCTGCAGTCTGGCGAAGACGTTTAACACTCGTAAACCCGAAACTCAAAGAAGCGAACTCTCGGCCGAATTTCGCTAATTGTATTGAAGCGGAGGCCTTTAAGAGAGTTCGCTTTTTCGATATTTTACGGCACGAGTTTCGAAAGTTCGAAATTTAAATTAAATTTTACTGCATCGCCGAAGCCCGGTAGCCGGTTAAAGTCACTCGTACGATTCAATCGAGCCTCGAAACAAGCCTTATCCACGATCGTATCGTCGACAAAACGACAAATTTATTCGAGGAAAATTCGCAAAGTCGTTTCGCACGGAAGCGGGAAGTCAACTATTAAATTTGAACGGCTTCGAACCGACCGCACGTTGTCGCTCTTTTTTTCACTTAAGTATTTCGTTTTTTGTTAGCGTCGACTCGTTCCTGATGCCAATAAAGTAAATAAAACTTAAAATGATATAAAAAATGCACTAGCTAACTTTTGCATATAAAAGGCACTTGTCGGTTTTATTGCGCGACAATTAAGCGCTATTACTGTGGCGATTTGCATGGTGAATTTCTTCGGTCGTTATTGCGTATTTATTTTGTTCGACGATGCGACCAGACTTCTGCCTGGATAATTGTTACAATTTTCTCAATATTTTACATAGTAACAACGTCTCTTTTCTCATATTTGAACGAATCATATGTAATCCGCATTTATACCACGAATCCGAGTCGATTTCTTACGCGGCAATTGTGTCACAATATTTAAAATACAATAGAAGCAAGCGTTGAAAAGATTTCGACACTTTTTTTAATGAGACGTACCGCGCTGAACATAATGTGCTCGTTTCCAAAACACAATACACAAGTACTTTCCACATTGGTGAACTTATTATTGTACGGTCACAGAACCACTTTAAATATGTATAAGCATTCATTTGTCCATAATTACTAGTTATAATAGTACATTACAAATAAAAAATGCGAATGTAACCCTTTTCCATACAGTTATTTTACACTTGAACAACTCATTTTATCCGTTCGGGTTGTTTTCGTTTTCGACTCCGTGGTGTGACAACCAAAACGACCAACTCGACTTTGGTTCTTACATTTTTTTATTGCAAATATATTTAATTTCTATAGAATATATAATATTATATAATATTTGATATAAAAATAATAATTTCAACTCTTCAAAAAATATATAATTCACATTTTTTTTCAACGAATGCCGCTATCTGACCAAAATAAGCCACATATCAATTATATTGAATTTAATAATATATCCAGACCCCACACGGAGAAAAAAGCACATACATAAGAAAACTCAAACACAATTCACATTCGAAAAAAAAATCAAAAACGTAGTAAAGATACGTCCTATGTCGAGTGAATCGAACCGCGCATACGGGCGAACGTGTCCCGCTGCGTGACCCATTGTACAGAATGGACAAAACGTACGTACTATATTTAAGGGTACCGACCGGTTATTTAATCTGGTGAACCCCGAAAAAGAACTCTTTCCCAAAGTGACATTGTCGCGAGGCTGCTGCGCAATTCCTCCGACGACAATGTGCTTATAATGTATGGGATTCTTCGACTTTGGTAGTCGTGAACGACTCTTCTGGTTCTCGAGGATTTGCGGACTTCGTGTAACGCATGTGTTGTGTGTTTCAGCATTTCGAATTGATTCTATTATATATGTGGATCCATTATTCAACTTTGAAATTGAATTCAAAAGTATTTGAGTATAAATAGGTATGGTTATTATGAAATAATTTCTGTTTAAGTATGAGTTGAAGTCATAAAAATTTGTGATTTTAAAAATTAGGTATATTAAACGATTTTCCTTATTTTTTTATATGAGCACCTGATCGCTACCATATACAGTCAAAAAATATACATCGTTACCTAAAAATACAAATAAGTCTAAAATAAAAATGTTTATCGCAGTGCGTGATCAAAATATGAAAATAATAATAATTTTATTAGACAATTTGCATGCTCATTAACTCGGAAAAAATGCGTGAATTTGTCGTAAAATACTCATTTACGACTATAGGCAGTTAAACTGTCGAATTATGTATTAGCAATGATAAAAACGCGGGAAAATTTTTACAGTTTAGAAGTTTAGATCGACATAATATATAAAATTTTTGATGATACGACGCGATAGGAGCAATGTATGCGCGCGTTTTCTTTGATTCAACCCCTCGAAGACCCACTTGCTTTGAGAATTATGCATGCAAATTGTGAAACGCGCTCGTAAAAAATTCAAATATGCATATTATTGTGCTCGTAAAGTTATAAGAATCATATTTATTTGTTTAATTCGCGTTCATTAAAAAAGATCCACCTTAGATAGAGTGCGTTTGATTATCTGCTTTTTATGTATCGTATACGCACATTTTTCCTACACATTTCAAAAATTTTTACGCTATTATACGATTTGAATAATGCGCTGAAGTTTTTTTTTGTATAAAAAAATCTGTTGTTTGTTATCACTGTTGAAATTTCAATACTTTTAAAGACCCCCGTTGTTATGGTAGGTATTATATAAAGTCACCAACAGTTGGTCAATATCACCCCATGTTTCTCATGAGAAAGTCCGGCTCCTTCTAATTGCATTCAAAATGCATCCGATTAATTCGAGCTGTTGACGTCAACGGACAACGAACGTCCCCTAAATGCAACACTCCATATTGTCCACTTTTTCACAACCAGCTCACAATGAAAACGAACCATGAGAGAAAGATCCTAGATACGCTGCAGAATCCGTATAATTATGCATTTGACTTTTTTGAACGACCCCCTTCCCGAATTTGAATAAATGCAAAACTGTTTTTGTGCGCAGTGCAATTTTTTCCGCTTCGCAGTATTAATTTTAATAAAATTAATATTTAAACTTAGTAGCCCCAATATTTGCGATAAAGTACGTCTCACAATCAGATAATTTGCCCGTTTTCATTGGACGGCCATAATTTAAATATGATTTATAAAGCCCGATATAATGTGATCCAATTAACTCGTCCGCGATGTGCATCATTCGAAGGGTTAAGCCTGAACGTCTAACGTACCATTAGAAGCTCGATTGTGATGGATAATTTCGTATGTTTCACGATTTAACCAGGTGTTGTTTTACATCGCGATGATATCGGCGACTGTGTTATAATTTAGTGTTGAACCCAACGATGTGCACAAAGTGGTCAAGGTGCAAAATTAACATAAGAAGCGATTCCGTCTATTAACTTTTTTGCTTTGATCTTTTTTTCGGTATTGTGCGCATAGCTTGGAAACCTGATTTCGTGAAATGAAATCTTTTAATATATTTCGTGTAATAAAATTATATCATAATTAAAGAGCGTTTCGCACGATGATCAATTGATACTGAGACCGCACACGTTGTTCTGTTGCGAAAATGTATGTCCAAATGTACAATTAAAGTGTCCGAAACCGTGAATACGAGCGATTTCGAATTCATGCCCATTTTTCATGCATAAAAAGGTTATTTTCAGAACGAAACCATTAAACAAACGTATTTTACCGACTAATTTAATTGTTTTTGTTTTCATCGCTATGAATATATAATAAATAAAATTCGTTAAGCAATTTTATAGTTTTTATTGTATGTGCCGCCAATTAACATATCGCTGTCATAAGAATTCATACTTTAATTTTAGTATATCAAAACATACAAAATGAAATTATTTAATAAAAAAAATCTTACAACGTTTAATACAAAATAATTACACATAAATTAAAGAACCAAATTCTCAAATTAATTTGATCAACGAAAAAATGCTTAAATTAAGGTGTTTATATATTTAATTCAATCCCTGATTCCACTTCACACACTTCAATAATGAAAGCATTCAACTTTCAAAATAACACTCAGACGGAAACGCACACCTCGTACAATATACATCACACGTGAATCGTGCTTCATAATTCATACGCTTCGGCCACATTTGTCCCAGTCGCTAATCACCCTCGGGATCTCTAGACGTCGCACATAAAAATCACTTTCTCTCCCACATTCTAGACCCCCGGGAACGACCGTGAAGAAAAAAGGAAGAAAACCTGGAAGGAGGGAGCCCAGATTTATTTCGACCGCTGCCGAGCAATTAGGCGAGGCGCACTCCTAAATAAACTGCATCGATCTGTCGACATCTTTGAAGTCAAAACATGAAAATCCCCATAGATCAGTCGGCTGATCGATGGTTAAAGACCTCTGATTTATATTTGTTGGGGCGCTGATTAATCAGTGGTAGCGTTTTCATGAGACTGTTATCGCTTGTTCGATATCTGATTTTCGGATCGGATTGCGAGAGCTTCTCGTGATTCTTCTTTTTGTGTGGTGAAAATGAGTTGTGCACGTTTAACGTAATTGGTAGTCTATCGTTTTATGGCGGTTTAAAAATTTAGTAAGCATCTTCGTTAATGTAATAAATTCTTGATTGCATCTTAAGTTTTATTTTGATTGTTTGTAACGGACGTAACTGTATAGTGATCCAGTCGAGATATGTTCCAAGGTTGCACTTTCACATAGAGCAAAATTTCGCTTCGGTCATAAAAAGCCTTGATCCACTTTTATTCAATATAAAGTACGATTTTTCCGAAAACACATAAATTTTCTGTGAACCAATAAATTCATAAAAAAAATCGTAATGAACGCTCAGTCCTTACAATACGTTCACGCTTCAAATTCAAATTATTCTCAACACAAAAAATAATAATTTAGCAACACAATTTTTTTCATGTACCAGTTACCATTTCAAATTACCATAATCACCGTCGAACACTTCAATTTCATAACCATTAAATATTATATTTGATTTTTTCGATATTATCAAATTTCATACATCGAAAAAAGTTAATACATGATCTACGCATTAGTGCAAAACAGAAGCATATCTAATTTTCCGACACATTTAATTTCATAATCAATATTCATTGCTAAAATACCTAAATAATATTCAACCCACATACATCATTTTTTAATACAACCATTCTACGTGTCTAAATACAATATTTTCATACAAAAAAAATTCAACAAACATCATCACCTAAAACCATATCCAATCCTTCAACACCCGATTTAATTGCGAAAACCCAACACGGCCTCAGCCCATCTCCGGGCCACCTTCTCCTCCACATCCACCAAACCCGATACATCCACTGGCCGGATAAATGGCGTATCTATTGGCCAATTTCCTAACGTATCGGCCGTCCCGCGAGCGTGTAACGATGTAACGATAAAGATATCCCCGGGCAGTGGCCGGATCGTCGTTTGTCCCGGCAAGAGGCATGGCGCGGTCGGGTCGTTATTGTCCGATTCGGTAATGAATATCCAGCGACGGTTATTGCTCTCGATTAACTCGGATCGAACCGCAATAAAATATTTTAATGGCTGTTGCGGGGGTTGTTTGGTGCTTTTTTTTTGGCGTTGTTTTGTTTGGTTGTTTCGCAAGAGGTGTCTTGTCGGGTGCGCGCCGCTGCGCTTATCTGCAGTGGTGGGTCTTGAGTTTTTAAAATTAATCGAATGTTTTATTTCGAAATTTAATATTGCGTGTTTACTGAGCGCGATCTCTCTATATATATAATTTTAATCCAATTTAAGCTCGAGCTTTGGGTCGCTGAAAAAAAGCGAGTGTAAGCCGAGCAGACGCTTTTTCCATTTCCTTAAATAATCATTCGGTCGTTTGCTCATTCTATTTGACTGATATTGCAAATTTAATATCGCGTAGTAACTAAAGGAACTATGGATTAGTATTTTCAAAGAAACCATTAACTATATGTGTATAATTCATATATTTTCCGCTAAGAAAATTAATCATAAAAATCCGTCGTCATAAAAGCAATATTTGAATATCATACCTCTACTGTTAATATAAAAGAATATTCCAAGGACCGTATTTAATGAAACAGCATGTCCTCCGCTTTGCCAACGCTGACCCTGTACATTTAGGTCGATGGAAAACATGTATAATATAATGCGAACGATTTTCGTTCATCCTCGATTAAGTCCTCTACATTCTGAAAGCTCTCGTTAATGACCACGGGAATATTTCTTATCAAATGAAAGAAATCGCACACAGTACGCGACAGAGGGTCGTATCTGGTAATAAACGATAGGGGTAATAGCTGAAAATACCATATAAATAGAATACCAAACGAAGCATTTAACGACATCCCGCTATACGCACGTCCAATAAACTCGGTGAAAAATCGAAATTTCAATAACTCGCGTTTGGAACGTCTCGATTCTAAAGAACTCCCATACAATTCGGGATTGAGACAGGGGGGTGATTCTTCATCCGGACGGCACTAAAATAATAAAGGAATCCACATTATTAAACTGCGGCTTATCCGCTAACTTATTGGAACTTTTATTGCCCAAGTTTGGCCGTGAATCGTGAACGCCCCAACAGATGGTAAGCGGTTCGAATCGAACGAGCACAAATTACAATTACACACGTACGCACATTATGTAAGTGCTTCGATACAGGATGTAAGACTTTCGCAAATTTGGGGTTGATTGAGGCAACTGATTTCAATGAAATTGAATCAGCCGTTTCATAAAAAATATATAAATAAAACTGCTATCGTTGAAAATAAATGTAAATATTACTTCCGTAGTTTTTTTTATATAATGTTCAAAACTTTATTATGGAAAAAATTATTATCTATGGACGTTAAAAAAATAAGTATTTTTTTCGATAATCCAAGTAAATATGTATAAAAAATATGAACATATTTTCAAAATTTAATTTTTCATGGAATAAAACCGTTTTAAGTATAATATAATGTTATTTTTCTTGGTGTATATGATTGAAATTTATGAACAAGATTGTACAATAAATACGAGTACGATCGTTCGTTGTATAATCGAAACGTATGGATCGATATCGAGTTTCATTCTCCCTTGAAGTTTTATAAGGTCAATAAAAGCTCTGGTAGCCGAAGCGATAATAGTAAATCTGCCAAATGATTTGTTATAGCAATTAATTTGTCTTCAAAACGCGTTGAATCCTTTAATAAATGATGGGTTGAAGTTCAAAGTGGTTTAAGTAACGCTTTTTTAAAAATTAGTTAAGGGTTGATATTTGATGAATTAATCATATACATAATGAAAAAATATCTCAAGAATTTTATTGATTACATAATACCCAAAAATGTTGAAAATTATGATCCTAAATTAAAAATTATTGAATTAATTACATTTTTTTTTCTCGAAACAACTATGACTTATACCTTTTTATTTTCAACCTGCAACAACGAAAACGTGTTTTGATCGCGTGTTAGGTCGCTAATATATCCATTTATCCGTTCCACAAGTATTGTAATTGAAATAATATCGAAACAATATAAAAAATAACCAGCTTGTTACTAAGGCGAGCCTAGCATGGTTTCGATACGAAAAAATAGAATTCAATTAAAATTTAAAAAAAAATGTATATATACACGCCCGAGGATACGGAGCTAACTTGATGATGATGATGATGGTGATGGTAATGACGTCGAATCATTTTGTAATTTTAATTTATTGACGCAGCATAACAATAAACTGAACTGAGGAGATAGTTTGAATTACTCGTATACGCCTAGGGAATAAGTAATATGTATGTAGTTCAAACGGCGGTTTATAGTAAATAACCATAATTTACATACAGGCCTATAATGGCGCAATAATTATAACAGTCGACCGACTACAGAACACGTACTTCCCTCTAAATCCAAATTCTGAGCGAGATATACGTAATCGAATCCAAAATTTCTCCAAATACATCTCGAACCTTCACCGTACTATACATATACATATGTTACACCGTTAGCAAACTGACTATTCGTACGCGAATGATAATAGCGTACTAGTTGAAATTGTACGATCGTCGAGTCTGAAAATTTTAATTTTTTTCTTTTCATAAGTACAGACATCTGTCGAAGAACAGGACACCCGTATCTCATGCTCGTTGAAGAGCAGCTGTTCGACATTTTACAGACAGCTTTCAAGCATACAAATTAGCAGCTGAAACGTAGATAGCCGCAACTAAACTGACTGGACTAATCTCGTTTAAACCCTAACCGAGATATGAGATTTTCATGATGCAATCAAGAAAATATTAGCTTGAGCGCAATTCACGATCTTCTAAAACTAACATCTGTATAATTTGCAATATAAAACGTTTTGATCTTATCGAATACATCGATCACCGAAATTAAACGATTAATAGACGAATGCATACCGAGACTATTTTAGCACAGCATTCTCTAAAGTTATCATGTTCAAAAATTGATGTCTGTATAAGTTAATGACACCAGTGATGGACCATGTACCTGTAGTTGATAAACGTAAAAATCAAGGTTTTTAAAAATTATAACTTTTCAGAAAGGGTGTGGTAGATAAATGTTAATAAGCTACTTTTTTTGAAAGATCATCATATTCATAATTCCTAAGTTTTTCGTTTTTCTGAGAGATCTTTAACTACAGGTACTTAGTCCATCACTGGTGTCGTTACCCTATAATTTTTTTAAACATTCATAAATTATTAATAAAAATCAAACTCGATTCAGTTAAATGTGTGATTTTTTTCTATTTCTTTTCATTACCTTGTGCTATCGATATAGAATTTATAATGATAGATGTTAGCAAACATAACTTCGTTCCGCAATGGCACAAAACACTCTAAAATTAGATAGAAATTTTAAAAAAATCACATACAATTGAAGCATATAACTTCATTAAACATGAATTTTATTTATATACAGAAAAAATATACTACACAACGTTCTACGCATTAAAACGATGACGACACACACCCAAAGCCATCATCAACACCCAATATTTACCGAAACCATAATAACCCGACACAATTTCTCTAAAATCCATCAACGCTACCGACCACAAAAAATCGAATAATCATAGATATCCAAAGTCGAAACCCAGTGGCGAAACGAAACGTCGAAAGCGCAACATAGGTGCGAAGCGTCCGCTTCATTTAACACGTTTGCGCAATCGATTCAGAAACGGCCTTTCGTCGGCCGACGAAATTTATATTTTCATCGCGATGCAAATATACGCATTATCGAGTCTAAACACGTCGGTAAGGAAACGAGGCTCGACGCACAATATAGCGTAAATCTTTCGTTATTAATATCTCGAGGTGTGCGTCGTCGGAGGAATGGAGGAGCGCACGTGTTGCCACTAATTCAACGCATTATCGGTCCATCGAATTGGGCTTGGGTATAAAAATGTTGGAGTATGTAAAACGCGGTCGTGTTGTGAATTATGTGTTTACTGTGCGCTGGGGAATGAAGAGGTTATTTTTTTGAAGTTTTCGTGATTTGTTTTTGATGAAGTTTAATTAATTGTTGTGTTTGCGGTTGGTTGTTTTGATGGATTGGTGAATCTTAATGTTTTCGTGTATGAATTTTTTGAATAATATTAAAATTTTCTTTGATGGGGTTTTTCCTGACATCTATTTATAGAAATATAAACTTTTTATTTATTAATTATTTAATTAGCATATTAATTATTTTTCATACTACAATTAACATTAAACCCAATCAATATTTTAATAATTTTAAAAATAATTTAATAAAATCTAAAACAACCGTACTAAATAAAATGCACAATAAATATTATTTACTTAACTGATTCAATAAATATTTGAATAATCCTTCGAAACATATGCAATCTGTGTTATTTCAGCAACTGCATATTCACACCGGCGATTACAAAATACAAAATTCACTGACTGCTTTAAATACCGAATACATTTGTATAATAAGCGCTATAAATAACGCACAACTATGCACAGTACAAAACGGCCAAGAAACCACAATCTTATATCATTGTCATATCAATCAAACGTTGCGAAAACGCTTCACGCTAAATTAACATTTCCAGCGAAACAAACATTCGTGAATTTTCATATTAACCATTCATCGCCGGAACGCCACAACAACACTACATTCTCCAACATCGCTTTACACCTTTATTCTAATTTAAAACTAAGCTCGACTCTGAATGCGGCCAGAGTTGAAAGCGACGAAAGTTGAAGACGCACCCCTCGGGGTCCCTGAAAAGAAGAAATATGCGATGGCCTGAGGGTCCATTGAGGTCCAAAATTACAGCCTTTGGACAATCGGGGAAGTTGGCTGTTGGGGTTGTCCTCTTTTGCATCTCGTAATCACCGCGGTGTGTGCCATCCAGGACTGCGAATTACTTTATTATTCGCATGCAAGGGCGAAAAGGGACGCGGAAGTGGTGGTGGATGTTGTGGTGACACGTGCATTTACGTATTGTTTAAATGAAGAATTATTTGGTTAAAGAAATTGAGAAATTTTATATATGGTTTATTAAATTTCAGATGTGAGCTACTTTATTAGGGTATAAGGTAAATTGTGTCACTGAAACAACAAAGTGAACTTTTATGCGTTAATTGCTGTTTTATTGTGAAAGACTTTGTTTTCTCTGTGCGGAAAACTATTGTGGAAAAGTTTTCGTTTTTGTAATAAATTGTTTTATATGTATGTCCGGTCGAAACTTCGATGGTAATTAATACGGTAGCTCGAAACGTTCATGAAAATGGTAAAGTTTCACGTTACTTTTTAATATTCGTTCCATGTATGTGGCCGTGTTAAAATTTTTGACGTTGAGTTATCTGATCGAATTGACATACTGACAATTTAATTAGTCTCCATAAAAATGCTCTTGCATGAAAACTTTCTATAAACGACTTTGTAAATATACCAAAAAGAGAACAAATTAGTACCTTCATTACCCAGTATTACCCAGTTTCGAAAAAGAATAATTATCGTCACTCGTAAAATTAAATTAGAATCAATAATTTAATTGTTTTTGAACATGCGAGAATTTTTATATAAAACTTATATAAACTTCAAGTATTATATTTTAGTATCTAAATTCATTGTAACTGCAATTAACTTTAATTTAATTGAACTGTTTAATCTTGCACAGATGTTTTCAGATAAAATATTTAAGTGAATTCATTAATATTTCCATGCTAATGTTGTTATATCACGTTTGAATAATAATTAAGCTAAGCAACTGAAGACATTTCAAAAGTAATGCAAATACAAACAATAATTCTCAAGTTGATGCAAATTAATGCGATGAAACATACATAACAAATGAGGAAAATTAAATAATTGTTCGTCATACTAATTATGTATATTCATAACATCCAAAAAAATTGACCCAAAAATGAATTTCAAAAAAAAAATTTATGATCTCAACAGGAAAACGCCAAAAAAACCGCATTTTTTCATTACTTGATCCTACGCACACAGAATACTTAAAAATGCAAAAAAGGACGACGTAAATTATGACGGCACGCATCATATTATAATTGGCAAGGATTAATTCGGCATGCATATTTCCACATGTACAGGGTTACCAACTATAACAAACGAATTTTCTATTTATATTTATATAATACATAAAATTTTCATTACATGAGTGTAAAGGATATCTTTGAATTGGTACTTGAAACAATGATACAACTTAATCATTATTCGTAGTGAATTTAAACTATAAACATGTTAGAAAAAAAATAACGATCGTACAAACAATTTAAAGTCACAACATGAATCCAAAGTAGGCTCTCTATAAAAGTCAACTACTTAAATTAATTGCGCTGTAAATTGATTTATGTCACAATTGAAACCCAGTTTAAACTCATAAAAAAAATACTAAAGGATTCCAATTGCGTTTTACAACGATCAAATCAATTCATTTGATTCGTGCAATAAATCAACAAACAAATTGATGCAATTCAAAAACATTTCCGACCTAAACAAAACCAAATCAAAAAAATTTCCAAAAACAACCCATCATCCTGTTACATGCACTTGCTCTACACCAGCACATTTTCATCAAAATTTCCCGACAAGACCGACCCAAAACGCCCACTTTCATAACATTATGACCATCACAAACAAATTTATACAATTCAAAAACATTTCCGACCTGATCAAAACTAAACAAAAAAAAATTCCGATAAAAAAACCCACCATCCTGTTACATGTACTTGCTCTACATTTTCATCAAAATTTCCTTACAAGACCGACCCAAAACGCCCACTTCCATCACCATCCGACATCCTGGAGCAGCCCTGGAAAGCCCAAGTTCCACATCCACGTCCCGGCGTCCAGAGGAAAGCTTCAATTTGCGCATCGTCCAAACGGCCGGATGCAGGCCCTTAACTGCCCTCTCAGGTGCCGTTTGCGTTTTCCTAAGCGTGTCATACACAGAAGGGCGTCGTGTGTTAACGCTGAAAATTCCTCGACACGACCCGATACCGCGTGTATAATTAACGGCCGGGGTCGCGTTTCGTTTCAAAAACGACGTTTAACGGCCGCGTAGTTGGGTCGTTTCGTTAGAGGGAGTCTCTTTTCGGGGAGTTTGGCGCCGATCTCTGATCTTGTTTTTGTGATGGCTTTCCGGAGGGTTTGTGTCGGATTTTTTTTTCAGATGATGGTGCGAATTTGGGGTTTTTTCAATATAATTTGTTTGTTTTGTTAGGATTCTGTAGGAATGATATTTGTATTGTTAATTTATTTTCTGAAGAATATGAAATTATTTGTTTTTATGATGTACATTGACATTACGGTGAAGAAAAATTATGTTCATATTAAGTTTAATTATTGAACTATCGTAAATTTAAAAATATAGAATAGGATTAGATAATAATTAGATTATTTAATATCTGATTTAAAATAATTTTGTAAAAGTCAATTTCAACATTGAGCTCTACTATTGGAAAATCATATAATATTTCTTATCAGCACAAAAAATCTGAAACTTAAAATCATCATCATATGTATGTAGCTTATGGATATAATATGCTTTCTTAGAGATATAATCTTTCAGATGCCATTGAAAGTTCAAAAAAAAAGAAGATAACTGACAAGGAACTGTTTACTTAAACTATTCCTTGCTAAAATCTTCTCTAATCGTATTCAATAAAATTAATTTACTAATTGCACGTTGCTATACCTTCTATATAATGCTAAAACCATTCAAAAATATCGATAAAAACTTGAACTGCTTAAAACGCTATAATGAACTGTATTTGATTTCATATATTACCGAAAAATTTTCTTGTCCCCATTTCCTCAATCACACAACAAAATCCAGATCCATTTAACACCTCATAATTTTTCATATCAATCAACAATCCACACATCGTAAACGGAAAATTTAGAATTACAAAACGAACACGACGTACAACCCAGTACATATCGATCGGTCGTTTTGCAACGTAGATATTTTTGCGTGTATGGGGAAGGCTATAAATCTTGCAGTGTATCTCCGTAGATGCATCATTGCAACGTGCACTTTTTTGCTCGGTTACAATATCGGGTTACCGGCTGCAAGGTAACCAACAGCTGATCGAAGCAGCGGTCGTAAACCTTTCGTCGGGCAATAATATCGCTATCGGGGGCGACGTGCGAATTTTATGCACTCCGTATGCCGCTATACACGAAGGCCGCATAAAACGGTCGAGTGTGTGTAATAAAAGTCGGCGAAACTATAATTGATTTTTTATTCGATGGAATATGAGGTGCTGTTTTATCGCAGTACGTATCCACCTGGATTAGAATGGGGTGGGTTTGTGAAAAATAAATATTTGAAATTGGAAGTTTATGGGGTTTTTTTACAAATTTATATGAACTGGCCGTGTGGTGGAATTTATAGATTTTATATTAGGTGGTTGTTTGAAAATATTGTATACGAGAAATTGTAAAGTGAAACTAAGAAGATAGATATTCCATAGATAATTTTAAAATAAAATAAAAAAATTGAGAAAACATTGAATGAGGATCGATCAAAAATTTCTAAAGAATTAATTTTTTATGCAACACGATTTAAAATAATTTCTGAAGTAGACAACACAGGAAAAATATGCCACGCATTCAGGAAAAAACATAATTAAGTCTTTTGAAGTGATCACTTGCACGACATTTTAAAACGATAAATTTGCAAAAGGACACAGACAATCCTCGCTCATGCGACATTCAAAAACGAAAAAAAAAAAATATTTGTCGACCACTGTTCGGATGCAACAAAAATCCGTCGGCTTTGAATGCGCCCGATTTACTATGCAGGTATTCAACGAGCCATTCACGCAGACATCACAATAAAACTCATCACAGCGAAATATCCCCCATTATTCGGCGCCTATACATCTGTCGGTCAAAAACGTATACCCGTTGTGCATATTCCCGATTATCCGCGATTCAAAAACGGGAGCCTCCCCTCGCGTCCCGGAATATATACAAAATTAACATAAATACCGCGTAAAAAGCAGAAATTACGACCGCGACAAAAACACGAAAAAAACGCTGCCCTTTTCGACGGTGGCTACTTCACGTTCGTTCAAAAGGTTCAATGTTAATCCCTTAATATAATGACAAGTCGTACGTGTGATACGCGGCTTATGTTTATTCAAAGTTGGGAAAATATGATTTTTTTTTGTGTGTGCGACAAATTGGGAAATCGACTGTTGCTAAAAAATGAAAGGACGCTTTTGACTGACGCTGCTTATTCAGATTCTATGTTGTCAAAGAATATATTGTAAATTGAATTTAGTAACAAACGTTGTTTTATTATTAATATTATTTCAATACATAATTTAATCTTCAATATATGTTATTAGCATTTTGATCGATAAGTTTTCAATAGTGAATTTTAATCACATTTACCTCACATGCAATATTAATTAAAATGGAAAATGGCTTTCATACGCATACAATATCAATACCCATCAAATACAACAATAACTTCAAAAAACAATAGGCCTGTTTTTCATTCATTTTATTATGTCTCGATGAATCGACGCGTTTGTATACACTTTTCGACCCACAATCGCATCGAAACACTTTGTATTATAAGACGCATTTTTTTCCATTCGTTCCTTGCACAATCGTCCGTATTTCATGAATTGGAGCAAAGGACGTCGATTTCAATGAAATGAATCGCCTTCAATAGAAACCTGTATATGGTTGGAAATGCAAGAAGCAGCATAGTAAACACGAGGGCATTCCGTTTTCTATACACAAGTACAATGAGAAGGGCCCATGAATGAGAACATTAACCTTTCAAGGATATAACCTGAACGGTCTCAAAATCTAAAATAAACGAATGCAGGTGAGTATTGGGTAGGAAATGAAACGGTTTGCAAATAGTTGGAATTTCGCTGTTTAGGATTATGTGGGGTGCGAAAGCTATTCCGTTCTGTTTCATCGTAAAACATATACGCGATTTATAAATAAAATATCAACCCTCGAGGGATCAAAACACATTCGGGCGCTTTAGTTTTTTATAACGCCTATTAAGGAATTATTACGTCGATGTAAGCGGTTTTTATACGGTGCTTTTTTTACGACGGAACGGTCAGCTTTTGTGCACGATAAGAAAAACAACTCGAAGATTAGAACTGTTGTGGCTCCGTTTTCAGAAGTGTATAACGTTAATCGATCTGAAATTTCGCTGCTGAAATAATTTCGCGCGGTGCTTAAACTGAAAATAACGTATAATCATTACAACCCTGCTATTTCGCACTATTCTAAACGGTCGCTAAATTTCGCTTCCTATATCATTAAATTTTTTTTAATTTTATTCGTGTTCTCAGTTTGCAACGCTTTTATATGATTGTCGTGAATTTTCAAGAGCCAATTTTCTAATAAAAAAATAATGTCGTTCGAAATCGTCGATCAAATTATACAGTTGTGTCCATAAGGTTGTCCATGTGCTGTATAAAAATACTGTCCACATTTACAACGGTGCACGGTCACCTACCGCACGTCATAATTCGTTTCGTGGTTTTTTCGATTATTCACGCATTTTATATAACGTCGGTTTTCGTCCTTTTTTATTTATTTATTAGTTTGTTTTATGGTTAGTGAATGCAGCGGGAACGTCAGCTGACGTGTATGCGTTCGCAAATGCGACGAGCAGCTGTCGTGTTCAGACACACCTCGCAGTTTTGACAATTTTTCGCAAAAATTTAACCACTCGTGAATGGAATTTCCTTAGTTGTATTCTGTCAATCTGAAAATTATAAAGGTTGAAAATTTCATTAAAAAAATTCCTTAGCACGCTTATGAATATTTCTTGATCAGATATTTACTTTATCGTCACGTACAAATAGCTTGAATATTTTGAAGATTGATGTTTTTTAAGAACTGAATACTTAAAATTAACCCATCCCCCGTTAAATTATTTCAAGCTATGAATATAATTTTAAAATAATAATACAATGTTATACAAGCCAAACTTCCATAACAGGTAAGAAAAATTGCAATATATTATACTTAACTATACTTAATCGCTAGTTAACTATAACTATAGCTATACCTAGTTAACTATAACTGCTAGTTAGCTAGTTAAGTATAACTAGCATTATAGCTTACTTAGTAAAACTGAATATTTAAATAAAAATCCATTGATATTAAATTGATCGATAAACCGGAACAAAAGCTTTGATACAAAATATAAAAAATAAATTCAAATTTAATCACCAACCCATCCAACAAGAAATGTGCGATTCTCATTAAAATAACTCAAAAACACCATCAAAATCGATGCCGCGAATCCGATGTGATAAGATCGAAATGCCGCCGAATCGAGCAGACACTTCCGCAAATTTACACGAAATACAACAAAACGAATACGTTTAAAAAAAATGCAACGAAACGAAGTGCATCGACGATATGCAACGAGCAAAGCGCTGAAAAAATAAGCGCTTTATATGCTTTTTAATGCGCGAGACGTGTCGGCGCACAAAAGCGGCGACAATTTGCCAAATTGCACAACGTCGGCCATTTTCGACGTTTTTGCCATTGTATCTTTGTATTTATTGCGGATTCGGTTGTTTCGGTTTCCGTTTTTCAGGTCACAGCTTTCCGAACGTCTTCAGGTCGACGGGACAGGTGCGAATGTCGCTTTTGTCGAATCCACAATGGGGTGTCTGATGGGTGTTAAATTAATTCGATTATTATGTAAGTTTTGTTTGCATATTTATAAGCCGGTGAATCGTTTAAGAAAGCTGTTGATACAATGTTGCGAAAGAAATATTTTAAAAGTAAACTTAACCCTTTATTTATTAACGTTATTTTCGTTTTATAAAATCTAAATAAAATTGACATCTTTCAATAAATTTTAAGTGAGTGTAATATTCAAGATTCACATTGGTCACTTCATACAAAACCCCTACAAGTGAATAAAAAAATATTACACAAGAGGCGTACAGAAATATTTATGTGAGCGCACGTCCGCGTATCAAAAGTTGCGATAAGCGGCGGTCGGGTGCATCTAGAGTGAATTAGTGAAAATAATGCACCGAAGACGTGATGCGAAAATTGCTCGAGTTCGTTTTAAGCAAATTCGAAATTATGCGCGCAGGAAGTGAGGATAAATTTGTCCCAAGTCAAGTGTTTCGCGTACGTAATACGCGAAACTGGCTGTATGTGTGTATGTTATAGTAGCGTGCTGCACTCGATGCATTTCTCTCGTAATTTGCATCCCCTTTGCCCCCCTGTATTATTGTTGTTATGAATATTTATATGGGAGGGTGATTGTATTAGTAACAATTCGATATTTGAATCTAGATTGAGAAATAAAACAAATTGATTTTTTTTCTGTATACTTGCAAAATTATTACGAATCAGATGTGATGTTTTATTAATTTTTTGGTTTAAGTGTGCGCCATCATTCATGGACTTAATTGTCGAAATGAAAATTCGTGCACATTTATCATCGCCTTATAAAAATCTAGTGCACAGCTCACGTGCAAATAAATTTCATCGTTTCATCGCAACTTTGAAAAATGTTAACTATTCACGCGCACCTCTCGCTGAAAATATCTTACGGTGTGAAAATACATAAGCGCATTCGGAGCGGTGAAATCTTGAGCATGCAAAAAAACGAAGAATTTAATTAAGCTAAATTAATTTTATAAAAGGGGAAGGTGTATGTGGGTGTATATGATCGTTTGGTTAAATCTGATAAGTTTTTCACTTAAGTCATACAAAAAAAACTACTGTACAACAAAACTCGTTTTGTTTCTATAAAAAAATAAAAGTAGCTCAAAGAAAATTGCATTGTACACTCGTACCGTTTGATTTTCCTTGACGAGAGCGAATAATAATGATGGATAATTTCACATGACGAATCGTCAAAATTGCACCACAGCTTATTTTTTCCTTCAAGCAAATGCATTTCTGAGAAAATGCACACAAACACAATTAAAAAAGCATTACAAGTCAATTAATGATCTAAACACCTTCACAATCCTTCATTACTCACGATTTAAATAATATTCAATTCCAACAAAAAACTATCATCAATCGAACACATTCAAACACACGCCCATTTAACCCGAGCTCAATCAATAATAAATTATGCAACGTTGATTCAAGCAGCCGATCGGAATCCTTTACACATAAAACAACATCGGAACATTCCCCAAACGAAAGCAAGACCCTGTTCAAGCACAGGTCCATTTGGACGTTAATTTGAACCGAGTTTAATGAATAACACACGCAGCGCGCCAAAACCGTAAAGTAAACGGGCGTCGGCGTAATGGCGCTGCCGCAATTTGGCGAATTCTCACGTGCCTCTTCCCGGTACAATTTTACACCAGGAATTCCGGGTACGGGATTATTTTGGATTCCTGTGCGTGCAATAAAACCAAGATGTCAACCCGGGAGGGACCGTGTCGAGCCTCTCAGGTTCCGAAGGATTCAAAAGTTTCGCAATGCAACTGTACGTGGAAGTGCGTGAAATTGCAATACGATGAATGTGCAATATGATTTTTTTTTGTATTTATCATCTTTTGAAAAAATCTGCTGATCCAAAATTTATCTGAAACGTTAACCAGATTTGACAGCGTCGATCGACGTCACACCATATGGTTATGGTGCGTGAGGCATCCTCGAAGGCAGCAGGTGACGGGCGCGCATCATTCGGCAATAAATTCACGAAAAATAATATACAATAAAAAAAAAACACGACAAACAAAAGAGGGCGAAAAGAAATTCCTTTCGCCGTATTTATGACCGCCGCCATGGGGCCGTAATCACAATAGAAAAGGAGTGAGCGAGCGCGCGCTGAAAAAACGAAAACGGAGCATGCGAGTAATAAAAAAGGCCCTCACCGAGCGCATGTGTACTCTTTTTTATATATAAAAACATAAATATATATCTTTTATGCAACGTGCGTATATCATTTTTCTTCGACGTGATATCGTTACAAAGAGCGCTGCTGGTACCCTCATGCCAGAACTTGCCAGTCCCATTGCGGAGCGAAGGTTTCCGCGATGCAAAGGGCACCAGTTAAGCGAAAGATAACCCAATCCCCCATGCGACGATTATTTCTCAATCTGCAAGGACGCAATTATGTCTCTAATGAAATCGAATGACATTTCGAATCTATAATTAAATCATTGCCATTGACAATATCCGGACCTTAACAGAGTTAAGGAATTTCCCATTTCGTATTTTATATTTTTATTCTTCTAACTAATAAATCATTGATCTTTGAATATAATTTGACCTTTTTGAGATGGTGACCTATTATTTTTTATCAGAAATCTCCAGGTTATGCAAAAATCGTAAACGAATGGACAAAATCGTTTCTGGAATCGGACTATCGTGCGCACGAGTCGTTTGTCAAATCTTCATTGTCCCGAAGGGATTGAGCAGAAAATTAATTAATTGCTTAGAGCCATTGTGAGTCTGGCTAGCCGTATATGGCATAGTCGTTTGAAAAAAGGCCACGTTAATTTATTGCGCAATATTTTCATAGCGAAAAATTAAATTCGAGCAAGTCATGCGAAAAATTTTCGACCAGCGCTCGTTTGGTTTCCGCTGTCGGCAATGCGAATGCTCTCAGTGATTTATTTTGAACGGATTGAAAGAATTGGCAATCCGATGTATGACGCGATCACATATAGAAGACGCGGAAAGGTTTTGTATGTGTCGTAATGCGATTTTAATGGTTAAACTAATTTTCAATCGTTTTTTCCCGCAGCTCGTTCTTATTGATCCGAGCGATCGTTATATTTGTTTTATTATTTAAAAAGTGCGCCTGCAGCTAGAGCCGTGCAATAAAGCTGCACTTTTACAACGCGCGTTGCACAAACCAGATACGGGACGAAAAAATAATGCAATAACTGGAACTATAAATTCGAACGTTGTATATTTATCACTTTGCAAAGTATTATCAGCTTTCTTCGGAACCGAACTGGCAATAAGCGTAATGATACATTTTACGCTATTGCATCCGTTAACCCTTTTCAGGAGGAACTTTATTGTATTTCCGCGTCCGCCGTATAACAAAGGATCCTTTACGTTTTTCACTGGCCATTTTTACACTGTCTCTGATTTTACGGTTAGCTATTGCTGCACTTTTTATTCGGCTGCGATTTAGCTCACTCTCTTTCATCAGCAACACTAGCTAGCCCTAAAATCCTGCCAACGTTCATATGTGAGAAGTGTGCAGCGCCGGATTTATACATGGTCAAATAATAAAAATTGTCTGGCAAGTTTTTCCATATGATACAAGAGCAGATAGAAATCTTCCGTGGCGCCAAAGTTATCGTTCCGCATGAGTGCTAATTCAATTTTACAATATTGAAGTGGGCTAGTGGTTTTATAACCAATCTTACATCCGCGGGTAATTTTGCAGAAAATACATAGTTCTCACAGTGATAGACGGCAAGAATCTCACTGTATAAAATGCAGAAGATTATGAATAAGTTATTTAATGAAAATTAAATTGATACGAGGAAAATAAACGACTATACGGGGATCGCGATCGAAAACTAACTTTGCTGCTCGAAACAAACCTCGACGGGGTTCATTGCAGGTCGTATTTTAAGTGCAAGTAATTTCCTGTGCAGTTATGGTAGTTGCGTCTGCTCCTTGAAGTTATTACCGGCTCTCAACTCCTCTTTACAGATTTGGTTAGATTTACGGGCAACAAGGAGCCGGTTGGTGTCTCATCCGAGACGCGTAAATTCCACCGTTTTAACATTTATGTTTCGTCATTGCGCTTTTTACACGAATAAAAAACTATAATGGCTTAGACTTAGTTGCATAACGAGCCGTTCCATTTTCATTTTTTCGATTATGTTAATATACGACGCCGCAACAATTAACGCGACAAATGGATATCATATTCATTCTATGCGGGCAAACATCGTGATGAAATTGATTTATATCGAGAGCTAAAACGAAATTGATGAACAGGTCGTACTCAATCCTTATCGCTTCCATTAGCACAATCGCGAGAAAGTCGCTACATTTTCCAAGACGTTCTAATATACGCGTCCACTTTATTACTAGAGATTACGAAGTTATTAAACCGTATCAATGTGAAAACCGAAAACACATATCCGAAACATCCAACGAGCACACGGCGAGATTAAAGTTCCCACCCGACACCCGATCCGCGCTTCCATTTTGGATTAGAAGTGCACCATGGCTGTATGGTACATCCGCATCCGCCTGCTGCAACCTGCAACGAATCGGATTAACATCTCTTGGGCTGGCGTCGTGGAGATGGCTTACAAAGCCACCGGCTTCATTAGAGCTCAGACAATGTTTAGGTTTAATATGAGCGCCAGGCGAAAATAATCGAATCGAGATCGGGATGCACTTAGCGCGGCAGCCTCCGTGGATTATTGTGTAATGCACCTTCGTAGATGGCTGAAGTATCGCATTGCTTGTTGTTAATTCGCTAATTACGTATGAATGTTGATGGTCGAGGTCGTGGTCGATCGCTGGTCTTCGGGGAAGGTTGGTGTTTCTATGTGAAATTTTAGTTTGTTCTTATTAGGGAGAATTGTTATATGATATTTTGTTTCTGCGTATAAATTTGATTATGTACTAATTAGTAAGGTGCTTTTAAGAAAATGCCCCAAAATAAGCTGTATTAAAATGATATTCAATATCGTAGAATTTTCATGAATAACGGAACCAATATTTTTTTAATAATAAGATTCGATGTAAATATAATATTTTGATTGTGAACGGACTTATAAGTCGCTTTTCGTAAAACATCACGAGCTCAACTATGTATTCAAATTGTTAATTAATGCGAAGGCTCGCAAAATAGGTTAAATTTAACAAATATTTGTGACATTTAATGTCCCCCGAACGTGCGTCATATTATTAAACGAACGGCTTTTAATTTTAATAAATAGCTCATTCCAATAATTTATAGATCTCATGTTTCATATTCGTTTAATAAATCAACGACACAATTTTGTATAAATATGAAAAATTGTACTCTGGTGGCAGATCGTGAAAGGTCGTTCTTCCAAATTATCCAACATAAATATCTCAATCACAGCGCTCACTTTTAAAATCAATGATGACGAATATCATTCCATTTTCAGAAATTGAATTGATTACATTTTCAACAAAAAAAATGGATTTGAATAATGTATTCATAGGCCAGTCACGTTATTTCCTATTAATTTCATCACCAACAGATTCAGAATATCAATTGAAATTTATTATGAAAATCTAACTAATCGTCATCATCATATGAAGTCATTCGCCATTTATTGCTGAACAAATCCTTTCCAATCTTCTCGATCTTGACAATTACCATCCAGTATACTGAACGCATCGATTTTTTCAATTTTGTTGACTCAGTCTTCCTTGTTTCCTTTTACAGTCCAATTCCTTCACGTATCCAACACAACCATCAATACATCTCGCCGCATGACCATCTATTGCCATTTCAATCTCTTCACTCATCCTACAAAGTCCATAATTTTGGTCATGCTTACTCAACCATATTTTTTTATATATCTCGACCGATCAAATAAAATCTTTATTCAATATATTTCATATAAAAAATCTAAAGATGACCCGTATACGAAAGAACAAGAGCCAAAGATCGATCGCGCACATTCAAAGTGCACGATCGTCGAATATGTGCCGCGATCGGGTGCGTATTTTTCGACCTTTGATTTTGAGATGTCCAGTCACGAATTTATTATCTGAATTTTAGTGGTTCGCTTAAGTGTTTCGTTTTACGGTATATCGGACCGGTCTTTATTCGTATACGTGTACAGCTGTCGTTAATATTTCATAAGGTGTTGCCCCGCGTCGAAACTCTATATCGGCGTCGTGAAATTCTCGCCGAATACGAATTCCGTTTTATTTTCCACGGAACCGTATTTATTTTATTATGAAAAATTCGATTAAATGAAACGGCGGCAGGATGAATTTTGCAAATGTTCGATTCTGTACGATTTGAAAATGTAACCGTTCACTCATCAAGCGTTGACGTAGCAAAGTTTTTCGTTAAACTCGAACGATATTTACTATAATATAATAATATATTGTGTAATATCGTTTTTGGTGAAACGAGCGCTCCGTTATCTCGCACACACGACAAAGTTCGATAGCGAAAACCGGGGTTTTCGGTCCCTTTGATTGTGAATTATGTCTTCGAACACGAGACAACCGACAGACAGACGGATGATAACGCACAATAGTGGAGAGCGTCACGCCCGAAACTACGTGTAACAATTAAACTGTATGGCGATGAGTGTCTTCGTCTGTTGATGAAACCTTCATCAAAAGCAAACTGTCCCAAAGTCGCTATCTGACGGCTTCGATGTCGTCGCAATGAATGGGAAAAATCAAAGTTTACGTTCGGGGCTTGAATTCCGAGAATTATTTCGTTCATTGATAATTGTATATTAGAAATAAATTTGTTGAGTTGTATATCTTAGGAAATTGACATTTTGAATCAATACGATTTTTTCAGATTTATAGAACAGAGCGCCATCTATGATCTTCAGATCAAACTATTCAAAATACTATTGATTTTCTATTTATAATATTTTCAATTTAATATTAAATTGCCACACAATTAAACTATACACTGCGAATCGTAATGCGGATAATATACGAAAGGTTAAAGAACCGCTGATTAAACCCAACACGAACTAAACTTTATAAAGAAGGACATAATTTATGATTAGTGTAGTTGGGCAATTTCGCCGCCGTGGGGTTAAAGGGCGTAAGTCCAAGACGGACCCAACCAACGGTCATCCTTAGCCCATTTCGGCCTAAAAGGGTACGATTGGGGTCCGAACGGACCGCATAATGCCTTACAAGAATGACGATGATCCCAGCACAGCACCGACTGCGACAGGGATACGATAATGAATGGCGGCCACATTAAAGCGGGATTTATGCAAAAGCGAAAGGTGATTTGATACCCCGCCCACATATAGGGGATGCCAGTAATTAATGCCGGATCGGGTTATATTCCCGGATTATTGCAGTATGAATCTTTTTATACGAGAGGTCGGTTATGAAATTCGAGTTACGGCGTCGAAATGCTCGAGTGCGATTCGCGAGTTACGACTGTCTCGCCAGATTTTACTGAATTTTTCATAGGACACCAAATGCGACGTATGAACGCGTATAATACGTGAATGTATTTTCGGAACGGCGTCGGTGTGATTTAGGGATTTTTCGGCGTCATTTTAGTGACGCATAAAAGTTGCCTGATAAGCTTCGTCGTAACCGACTTTATGGTTTGCGTACGCTAGATGCAACCGTTTTAGAAGCGCTGATACGACGTGCAAAATTCACCGAAAAAAATATACGGATTCGACTGGATACTTTTTTATAGAGAATATATTATATATCGCGTTTATAGAATTCCGTATTTTATGCGACTGCGGTCGTAGGATATTCATGGAATAGCTGCGCAGGGTGGACGTTACCAGTTGGTTGATGCTTACCAATAGTGGCAGGTCAACGAAGCAACCCTAAACTCTGGTGGACGTGACGCTGCCAATACCTGCCGCCAATGAAAATTCCTCGAATACTGCAACCGAAGTCTAAAAGTGATAGCTTTCAGGCATTCCAAATATCTTTACAGCGTGAAATACGGAACGGGAATTCCCTACAAAGTTTCCGTTCCGGCTCGCCGTCGTGAATATTAAAAATGAACGTGTATTTCGTACGAATGATATTCGCATTATCTATCGTGTATTTCGGACGCCGAATTCGTCCCCGATCTGAAAGTCTCAAAGGTAATTAAGCAGTTGTGTCCGATGTTATGTGTTCCGACGTCGGTGAGTGTCCTCCATGTGTCATAACTCCGTTCGATAAGGGTGACCGATAATAACGTCACTAAATTTCGTGGAATGGTATATAATTCATATTAATAAAATGACGTTTTCGTTTTACGATTCTCGAGTTATAAAAATATTTCATCATAAATGCATGTCTATTTTCGAAGCTGGGATGGATTTTTGAAATTTTCATGTCACCCCGGTTTCTTCGTACTATGTATACTCTAAAAAATACCGAACCGGAAATAAAATCAAATTAAAAACTGACATCCGGTACTCATTTTGAGGAGCAGTCCATGCAAACAAACTATTCATGAACCGGGAACAAACTAACATCGCTACGGATTTTTCAAACTATAATAAATATGTTGACTTCTATCCGCTGCAGATCAATTTACTATTTAATTTTTTTGTACGATTTTATCCTCGGTTCAAATACATAATAATATGAATAATAAATACATAGTACTGTCATGTCAAATGGGCTTATGTCAGATTGTAAATATTTAAATGTTCATATAACATACATATATGTATAAACTAAATATGCATATTTTGATAATTTATTTCGCTAATACTTTGCTAGCCTTTGTTTTATATTGAATTTTTTATTTATGTTCTGACAACATCATAAGAGGCTGTAATAAAAAGTTTTTTCTCATTCATTCTTAATCATATTAACGTTAATGGATTTATGCCCCGTTGACATCCATTAAATTTGAATAAAATGGTATGAATAAATTTAAAAGCATACAAAAAAACACGAATTTAAAAATCAATTAATTAAGATTATAATTTAAAAAAATTACATAATCACATCACTATTATATACAAACCCAAACATTCATCAATAGTTTTCCCAAATTCAAAATCACAATTCCCCACCTAAACCGATATCGCAAAACTCATAATTACCCATCAAACACACGAACACAAACCATAAAATTAAAATCGTATCAATGAGGCTCGTTCGCGCCACCATTAACGAAAATATCGAATGACGTCCCTTCCAGCAGGCTTTCGACAGAAATTGGCGGTTGTTTGTTAATTAAAATTTGACGTGTTTGTCAACTCGTAATTCGGCCGGCAATTACGCGGAGGGCCTTGACCTCAATAGGCTTACTTCCAGGGTGTGTTTCCTCGAAGGGTTTCTTCGGCAATCCGACGTGGCTAAGGGTCAGATCTAATTCGGGTTTGCCCAATCCGCGACGGTAATCACCGAGACCTGGGCAGGATCGAATTAGCAACTAATTGAGTCTGAGAGAACTAGACCGTCCACTATTCCTGTTTCCGTATCGTTGATCTTTGTCTGGTGGGAACTTTCGGCTTTTTCTTCAAATGAGAATGATGTATATGATAAGATTCTAGATTGGATGTTTTGTTAGGTCTATTCAACGGGTGGATATTGAGAGTTTTTCTGGTGAGCTTTTGAAAAAGCTCGAGACGGGGTTAATGTCTGAAGCGGCGCACTCCTGTGATGAGTGTTTTTATTAAAATTGTGAATCACCCCCGTCGACTATGCGAGCCAAAGGTATGAAATAGTAATTTCCATAAAACGAAACTTTTATTGCACCGTAAACCGGAGGAAAATCTGTCGGCAACGAGGACGCTGTCGAGTCGTGTGCGCTTATATCCCGGGCGCGCGACAAATCCAAAAATCCTTTATTTATTTTCGAAATTAAGTCTGCATCAGACGTCAAACATCCCCCTTACAAATACAGATTTTATAAATTTTTATTAAACCAGAAATTTAAATATGCGCTTTTGAGTAGACAAGATATTTTCCCGACGTTACAGACTCGTCGGGATCGGATGAAAAATACTACATGCTAATATCACTCGGTTTATTTTTATTACATCGGAAAAGCGGCGTGGAATCTAATGAATATTTTCCATCAGATGGCAAAAGGGAAACCCGCGGAGCTTTCGGCGAAAAAAGACGCACGTGAAACGGATTAATTCAATTTTGATGGTAATATGCGGTGGAAACGCGGGCAAAAACCCATGCAAAACCGACGTCCGGAATGACATTTTCCACGGATATAATGCCGATATCGTATCCGATAATAAATTATAGAAGCTCGTTTATCCATTTCGCTACAAGTTTGTTTTTTTTTGTAGCTTTCTGTTGGAAAATAATATTTGATCGCGGTCCGCTATCGTTTCTCGATCGTTCGTTCGTTACGAGGCGGTTATGTAAACACAAAGTAATTATAGTCGAAAAATTGTGAATACATAATTGCCCCACTTCGAAAAAATTCATTTTTACATCTTTATTTTTACGTGAAACTATGCGGTTAATATTGCCATAAACGACTTCATAAATTATTTATGTATTCAAATATTAGTCATTATATTTAATACGGCTCGAATGAAGCAGGTTTCAATTCTATATTTTTAAAACAACTTGCAATTGTTATTTAAAAAGGTGATACATATTTATAAAGTAACAAGACAATTTGTTAACGTCCAAGAATAACTAATATAGCAAATTTTCAATGCAATACAATAAAACGATTCAAATCTTGACAAATAAACATTACCTATATTCGTTGCGTTTCAGTTTATCCCCTACGAACAGAGCACATAACAGTTTCGTGATAGCATTAACCCGAAAACGTGTTTCGCAATCTGAAATTCAATCAGAAGAGAAGCAGAAACGAACGCTGACCTCTGCTTGTGTACATGTTTCAGCTCCATTTTTCAACGAATGATATATGCTGATGGGCCATCGGAAAGTCTGCAGGATTAACTCGGAAAATTTATTGCTTCGATGCATATTCTTCCAACGGTTGCATTTATTTATTAGAGGGCGACCGTCTCCTTCGGTCCGACCTCTTTTTTTCATTATCGCTTATTATTCACGAGGTTTAATTGACTTTATATGGTGCAGAAATGCATTTTCGCGCGAAAACCTTGCGCACTGTCTGATTGCATTATACAAACATGAAATGCTGTACCGACGCTTCGTTAGGGACAGCCGGAAGAAATTGCATTTTTATAAAGTAATTATTTTCCGAGGAATATTAAAATGTGCACGGATTTTTTGAAAGAGTTACTTTAAGTATGAATGAATCGCAATCGTCAGATATAATTATATTATATTACATCGCGATGTAAATCAGATAAATGAAACGAAAACTCTTTTTTTTCCTAAGGAAGAATTCGCCGGAGAGTATCTCGTCTCAAGACGCGCATAATTAAACTACCATCAAAAGCTCGAAATTAAAAATATGTTTTTATCGCGAGAGAAAAGCTTAATATGCATACTGGGCTAATGCAGGGTTATAGTCCCGTTTCTTTATTAAGTTTTATCTGGAGTCGTAAAGCAGCGAGCGAGGCCCGTGCCATGCACTTTTGAATATTTAAGCCATTTTATAATAATTAGCCAAGCGAAACGGTCCTGTGCGAAAGTTTTCTCAAAGGAACTCTTTTTTACTGCCGCATATTAAGAGAACTCTGAAAAAATATATACAAATTAATAACTATGATGAGGAATGCTATGAAGTGCTCTGGTGCTCTGGAGCATTCAGATTTGGTTTTCGATTTTTTTTTACATTACTTTGAAACGTTAAATGAAAAAGCTCCATAAACTAACTTTTATCAACTCGATCTAGCATTTTACAATTTTCACTCATTTTCGCTCGAAGTGTTAAATGCAACGGCGGTTGACTTTTGTCGTTCCTTTTACAATTTACGCAAATTTAACTGCATCAAAATGAATAAAAGTTTTATCTATGTAAATACACAATGCCGTATGGAATAAGATTTATGTACACTAAAGATTAATTAGCATCGGAGGTGTTGATACGTTTTTATTGCCGTTGTAACTTGGCTACGAAAAACCGGTAAAAAACTCCACAATTTCAACGGGAGCTGAATTGTAAATTTACATTAACATTTGTGAAAACACGACTTGAAATAAAACCACGTTTAAAACTACGTTAAATGCACCGAATAATTTCCATAAATGTTAATGTTACAAATCATTGCAGATGTACAAAAATATTTTTAATTTAATTTTTTTTTATCGAAATCGTTATAAGAGTTAAATTTTATGTTACAAAAAATAAAAAGTCATTTCCTATTTTTTTTTTTTAAATACAAATGAACCGTACTGAAGTCGAACAAACCGCACACTCGAACACGAACGGAACCCGCCGAAAATAAACCGAAAAATACGACGGCCATTCAGAGCACGCCTTAAAAGGGAAATTAGCCCTACGACTGACGCTCGACCACCGTTGGGAACAATTTCTCGAAAACGCGAAAATATCCAAGAGCCCGCGATAACTGCATAATTTACAACGGCCATTAGCGGACTGTCGCTAATGCACTCGCACTACACAAACACACACACATGCACCGCGCTGAAAGTGCCGGAAAACTGTAATAATGCAATACACAATATAATAATAATAATAATAATAAGGTATGTGCGCTTTGTGCCGTTTTTGTTTCGCAGTCGTGTGACGATAACGGCAAGTCGACTGGAAAAGCTGAAATTACGTACGTGCATAACTGGGTTCATAGTCGTTTGAACAAACACTCATAATGCTATCTTTATTCGTCGGTACGTAGATATTGCTGCGAGAGTTGCCCTCGTATTTATATATGGCTTGTGGGGTGTGGGGTATTTTAATTCTATTTCGCCTCTATGTGCTCTTCTCTGTCAATATCTCGAGATTACGATCCGAGTACATTAATCACGCGATTTCATATAGGCGACACGGTGTTTCGCTAGTTTCGTGTAAGATTCGTATTTTGTTTGGAAATGTTTGAATTTAATTTTGTGTTGGCGTAGTTGGGAAGATTAATTTTGAGCGTAGAAGAAATTTTAATATGATTTATATGAGATGCACGTAATAACTTATGCAAAAAGTGAAAAGCAATATCTATCAAACTTTGAATACGTATTGCAGTCAGTTAAAAAATAAAATAAAATAATGTCATTCATCTTTTAAAATAATAAATCTTGTTTTGAAATTTTCAATTTAATATATAAAAAAAATTATAATATAATGCTAACATATATGTAAAATTCGAAATTAATAACTAGAAGAGCTTATTCAAAATTTTTGTAAAAAATTACTAGTTTTCCCAATCATCCCTGCTTTTAAATTCATTCCATACTAGAGAAGCCATTAATGGTAAACCGGTTTACCGGTAAATAACAGTTCTGTAATTTACAGGTAAATTATTAATATTTAGCGGTAAATAAGTTTTTCTTTGTGTTTCGAATATTTTTGAAAAGTGTTGTAGTTTTTTTTTGTTTTTCGTTTTTTATTCCGGTTTTCCCGATTTTTATTTAAAATTTAATTTAGCGATAAACCAGTAATCAGTAAAAACATTATCGGATTACCGGTAAGTGAAAATTACGATAAATTTGGTCTCTCTCTCTCTCTCTCTCTTTCCCACACTCGCCTGAAATCATGGAATGGATCATTTTTAAGATATGTTAAATTATTAAAAAAATAAATGTATAGTGCAAAAATTATTATAAAACAGTTCGGATACACTATCGAACAATTAAAAAAATCTTTCAATCTCGGTACTTTTATTTTGAGAAAGCTATAAAAACCGTTTATTAGTTTCCCCCAGAGAAGATATCCGCGAAAAACTGAGATTACGTAAGCTCGATCGGTTCGGTTTTCACTCGCGCGCGCCCGCATAAAAAAGCGCGCGCACGGTCGCGTATAAATGTGCGCGTTTGAAATATTATAGGTCGAAAGTCGTAAATTTGATACGAAAACTTTGAATTGTGCCTTCTCCCCGCCGACATGGCCGCAAAATATACGAAGATTTATTTATAATAGACACACACATATAGGGAAGAGGGCGGTCGTTTCGCGAACACCCGGCGGGCCGAGGGTCATCTTTTGGTCTTCCCATATAAAACTATCGTAAAGATTTCTTATTTTGATTTTATCCCGCAAAAATAAACAATTTTATTGCGTCTCCATTCAAAGCTGCCGCCATAAAAATGTATCATCAAATTTCTGCAGTTCCTTCACGGTACATGTAAATGTCGCAAAATAGATGTGCCGCTCTCGCAATGCGAGTACGAATAGGATTTATGTCGTAATTAAAAGAAATTTCGTTCAATTTATTATCGTCTTTTTTGAATCTACACGCATCCGCAGCTCTTTAACATGAAAACGTTGTCACAAAACAAATTAGTGCGCAAAAGAAAATTATTTCCCGTTAATTAACTTTCGTATAAAAAAATATTGATGTAACGGAGCGTTATGACCTAAATTTTTTTAATGAAAAAAGATGAATACGAAATGATGAAGTGTATACCGGTACGTGTACGTTCGTACGACTGCTGCAGTCATTTATCATTTTTTTTACGTAATTATTCAAACCGTGTATTTATCTTACATCATTGAATACATAATTTGATAATGTTTTTAATAATGAAAAATGAACGCGCAAGTACCCACCACCTTATAAATTATTATACGGAGCGCATAGCGAGTAATGCAACCGTCGAACCAGACGAAGACTTAATACAAGCTTTCGTCCAACTTCGACGTCATATTGCTCAGTTCTAGACGAGACGAGACGTTTTATTGTTAAGTTTTCCGAAAGGCAACTTCGGCGATGACTAAAGAGGTTGTCGCGGTGCAACTTTTCCCGATGCAAAGCGTCGAACGTCAATCGAACTTTTCCTCGTTATGGCGCGACTTTTCTCGTACATATAAGCTCGGCTTTTCCCAAATCGATTCACCAGCCATTAAAAACAATGTTTCGTTAATGATAGCTTTTATTAAAATGAAATAACTTCCTACCCGCCCGTCCCATGGCGTTAGATCATGTTTGTGACTATAATGATTAGTTGCCACACGCAAATGCCCCAAGCGCCTGCTTATTTGCTTTCAAGCTCTGAAAAACTCGTTTAATATTTATTTTAAAAATTAATTTGAGTTCTATCTCGTTAAATGTGTCGTAAATTCAGTGACATGTTCGAAATTTATTTCGTAATACGCGTTCGTGTTTTACATCGTTTAAATTTTTAATGATGTGAGTTGTCGCATCTAAAGACGGGATACGGAATCAAGTTTGGTTTCAGAAATGTGTTCTATGACAAAAGTTTATGTTATATGGCGTTTAACATTTTACAACTTTTAACTAATTGGTGACGCACGAGCAATATCCTTAGGGAGTGAATGAAAACCATGGCATGGCTTTGAGTGATACACGTAATAAAATGCAAAGCTTAAAATCATTAATTATCTAAAAAAAAAAAAGACACTCCTTCAAAGCGGAAATAAAATAAATATAGAGTAAACCAACATTAGATCGACGTAAAAAAAAAAGAAACCTATCATCACGAAAATTAATTTGGAAATCCCAAAATTATCATATCAATAGACATAGCTTTCTCACTATAATTCCAAACGAAAATCCCAATTTACATAATGATGCATTGAATTTTTCATTTCCTGCATGCGTACGCACGAATTTAATCTCCCCGGAAAACTCGCAGTGGAACCATCCCCGAATTATTGGCGCTACACGATTTTCGAAAAGACGAAATAACACATCAAACCTAAGCCATATTCTAAGACTGTATTTTGGTAAATTGAATAACGAGTCCGCGCATCAATCTTTCCGATTATAATTCAATAATTCGGGGAAACCTTTCAATGTTGCGCCTACGTGTCAAGCGGTGCAGGGCGGCGCAGAAGCCACCCCGCCCTTCGCCATTAAAATAATTGGACTTTATTTTATTAAAATGTTGTGAGCACGTGTAGTTCGCGTGCAAGGCCCTTGACACGACCGATCCATCCTCGTAGTATTGCGATCGTCTCGGCCATGGAAAAGCCCTCCAGCACGGCCAAAATTTGACCCATTTTTCCGCTCTCTGGGGTAATTTGATCGCATGCAATCGGCAGGACGCAATAATGATCAATTTAGCTAACGAATGCTCTTAGCTCGCCAGGAGAATTGAAATTTAGCTGAAATCTGAACGAAATGTTGGCCCCTAATGATCGGCAATAACAGTTTATAAAGAGTACACGAAGGCGAGCGTGCGTATTTATGTGTACGCGTATGTGCATGTAAAAACTGTCAACAAAGAAACAACTTTTTCAGATAACCTTAAATTGCCGCGCAAGTTTAGAAGAAATGTTAAAAAGTTTTTAAAAGTTACGCTCGTAAAAAAAGTTTACTGCGGGCGTGAAAAAATTTGTTCGGTTAGATATTTTTTTCTGCGTCATACGAAATGGGATTCACATGTGTCTGGAAATTTCATTATGGAAATAGTCGGAGGCTGAAAACTCAAACGCTTTCCCCATCTTAAATGTTATTAAGCACTCTCAAAATATCAAATTTCACATATCGTATTTTTTATATTACAAAATATAAAAAAAACACATTAGACTCAAACGAAATTGAAATTTTTCGCGACAGAAAACAAGATGATTATTATATTTTTTACACAACACATCCAATATTTCCCAGCCAAATAAGCCTTCTGATCATATACAGAGTCAATATTAAATCCACCACTAACACCCGAAAACACAATTCACTCACTTATTATTGCGTACCTGAGCCACCCCGGAGCGACGAAAAAAATGAAAACAAACGCGACAGCTAATATCAAACGTTATTTCACTGAGCAACTCGACGAACATCTCGCGCGTTATCCAACGCGTTTTTTTTCCAAGACAATTTATCACGCGCGAAGATGGTCCTCGGTAACCTTACACCCTATAAAATATTATAGCCGGGGTGGTAATGGAGCAAAATGGGTGGGCCAAAATTCGGCAGGGTACCCGCGCCACGCATGTTACGAACCGCAATAATGGCAACCCTCCCCTGGTGTGTGTGTGTATTTTTTAAAGCGTCATATACTTGCTCGTGGCGCGAACATCCCCTAGTATTATGTGATAATGGCGACTTGCTCCCGAAATAATGACCCGGCGCCGAAATTTATGTCGCTTCGTCTCGATTACGGAAAATGTATTGCTTGCGAAATCGCCGAACGCGTGATCTTCCCTTTCGAGCATGATGTTGTTTATTCGCCGATGATTATTATTTTGTTATTGGAAAAAGGTCCCTCGTTCTGACGTTTTTTGTGTCCGATGCACATTCATTTTGAATATGGTGAGGGTTGTGTATTCACTGATATTAAATATTTAAACAATCAATGGTTTTATATAGTTTCTAGTTGAATGCATTAATTTACATTAATAATTAAAATTAAATTACAATTGGTAATGATCAATGAATTAAAATCATACTTGGGTAACGATACCAGTGGTGGACCATGCACATTTATAATAGTTGATAATTTCCCAAAAAAACATAAAAATTAAGGTTTTTAAAGATGATAATTTTTCGGAAAGGTTGCGATAGATAAGCCGTAATCTATTGCATTTTTCCAATAGATTATTATCTTTAAAAACTTTAATTTTTACATTTTAATGACAGATGGTCAACTACTGATACATAGTCCACCACTGCTGTCGTTAACCTGATTAGTAATGAATATTTTGAGTATTCAGCTCTTTGAGAATTATCTTCCTAGCGGGTTTAGTGACTAGGTCTCTTCGAAAGTATTAATTACAAAGATTAAGTAATAATGAATCAGTTAATTGATGAACGCAATTTCATATTATTATTAAATTAACAATAAGACCTGGCAAGGAATATAATATATTTTTTCACAATTGTGTTAATCTCATTATTATATAGTTAATAAAAAATTTAATTCTGAGGATATGAATATCACATCCCAAAATTCCTGTATTTTAGTCATAAATAATATAATGCAATAAAACAATACCAGGATTCTTGTATAATCAATCCAAGTATTTTATGATTAAGATTCGTCCAAAACATGATAATTCAAATTCCATTATTGAATTCTCTAGATAATGAACATACGTGTTAAAAACTATTTGAGCGTCTATAGACACTGATAAAGTCTAATTTCAAAAATCATTACATATTATATAAAACCCAAAATTTTAAAAAAATCTCACAAAATAACCCCGCGTCGCACTTCTTCCCCAAAATAAAGCATCATCATTACAATTTCAGCGCGAAATGATCCATTATGGCGATGCAGTTTAATTGCAGCCATGACCCGCGGCGGGTGGAGGGTTGCAAAATTGCAACCCGTGTTTGCGCACGGATTAATTAAAACCCGAACCTGATCGCGTCCGCGGTTTTAATGCCGGACTGTGCGAATTCCGCTCTCATAAATTTTTAATACAAATCAACGCTGGCCGCGACCGAAACGAAACAATGTAAATAATAAATACCACGGTGGCCCGAAGCGGATAGGATGCAATTTCGTATCGAATATTCGTCGAGTTTGGTTATTAATTAACGATCCGTTGCGTAAACGTCCTTATTATTATCGTTGTTGATGATTACTAGTTTCCCACATCGCGGTAAATCATAACCCCTGCGTGTATGTCGGGGTCGAATCCGCCCTATGCGTTACCCTCCCTTTCTCTCCCTGTCATGGGTCTTATCAATTGTCAAATATTTATTTTTTTATCGATTCGTTATTTATTTTAACGCAACGCATATTCCGAATAATGGGATCCGCTCTATATTGTTCGGTGCTCCCCCGTGGGCACGCTTTCCACCCCTCGTTTTGCAAACATGTAATTGATGTCGAGTGTAGAAAAAAAAACATGGACATCTAATGTTTTTTTATTTAATATATCTAAAGACTATATATATTTTAAAACTATCTATGAAAAGATATAATAAACCCAAATCTTTTTTTACACGGGAGATATGTTCCAGTGACTACTGTGTACAAAAACCGTGCAAAAAATGTATAGTGTTTGATAATCATATAAATATTGGAGATAGGTTCCATCAGTAGTCAGTTCTATTATTATCTATTTTTTTATAAAATAGATAACGTAAAAAAATTTCGCCATGTGACATCATCAAAAAACATCGTAAATTTTCATTTAATAACTATAATTTTATACTGGCCTGGTCCAGATCTCACCATTGTGACATAATAATACAATTTTTTATTTACACCGTGTTAAAGTGAAAAAAACAATCGATACTTTTTCTTAAACCGAGTGAAAAGAGTTTTGGATTTACACTAAATATACATAAAAGTTAATTTGATTAATAAATCAAAATAAAAAAAATCTAAACAAAACGAATTCAAAAGCACACAACGGACCAATCTAAAACGAATCTTTGCCCGAGAAAATTGCCAAATACCATGAACGCATGCACACATCACCGACAACAACAACAATAACGACGGCGACAAAAGCCCGCCGCCATATCAAGATGGCCCCGCCAAAGAAATCGCGTTCGATTCGCGCTGAAAATTTTGATTTATGGCCGGGCACAAAAGACCCGCTGCGGTCACTCGCGGGTTGCCGCCGGGCTTATCGCCGGCCGGGGTGCTCGATCGCCAACGCGTGATTAATGCGATTTATCCCCCTACCCCCCCATGGATCCAACGATCCTTCCCTTTTTGGGTGATATTTGATCCTGGTGGTTGTGTCGTTTTGGTGTGGGTTTTGATTTTTGGGTGGGTTGAGTCTGTATGTTGGTTTTTGTAGGAAACTAGCGGCTTGTACTTGGCGTTGTTAGGCACTCTGTGAAAATAAATTGTGTATCGATTGTAATTGTTGTCACAATCAATCTCGATGGTGGTATATTTTATATTATAATTTGTATGGCGATCGATAAAAAAACTGAATGCTTAGTTAGTTTCTCCGGATTTCAATGCATTTTTGTCAAATTTAGTGAAGATTCGTCAATCGGTTTAGGAGTTTGTTGAATACGTACGTACACCGTTTGAATTTTATGTATATAGATTGGTCGGTTTTATTAGGTTGCTGAGTAATGTTTTTTTTTTTCGAAAATGATCTATTGATTCGTAAAATATTTTAGTTGAATGCTTGTGATTTTTTTTTCAAATTGTTCCATTATAGAACTTAGCATTGAGATGAAAAACATAACTTTGTTCGGCGATGAAGGAAGGTTAAGCAGAAATTTAATGTAAAATAGTTTTTAATTTTTTTATCGCCTTTTATGATTGCTGAATTCGTCATCATCATCATCATCATCATCATCATCATCATCATCCCATGAGCCTCATTAAGTCCATTAATGGATGATCATAGTTTTCCTATATGGGACAGTTTGTTTTGAATTTTTTTTTCTCAAGAAACTGAATATTGAATTATTGAAACTATTGTATTTCTTTTAAAATGATTTTATTCAACAATACACTATTACACGATACACTATTACATCCATTAAGAGGAAATGTCATATTTTTCTCAGCTTCAGAGGTCATTAACTTAAATATAATAATTTATAGTTATTTTGAAATTATACCTTTCCAAATTTCGCCACCTAAAAAAAATAACAAAACTAATCGTAAGATTAGAATTTCGCATCACATACAATAAAATAATCAATTTTCATTAACACATTCAGCACTCATACCCAAAACAGTAACCGACACCCGAACAATCACTAATTAAAAATACACAAACACAAACACGAAACGACATATCACTATCAAATTACCATTAAAATAGCTTATATTAGCCGATTCGGAAAATGGAACGCAAGTCCTCCAGCGGAAAAACGAACGGACGTTAATTAATCAGTGTTTTTCATCGGGCCGTGGAGGGGGGCTTTTCCAGTTTTTCCGACTGACCCCCACCACACACGCACACACGATACACACACACAAACACAGAGACAACCCCGTACGATTTTCCCCATACGTCGCACGCTTTTCCGCACATATTTAATTTGCACGCGCTCGTATCGTGTTTGCCGCCATTGCCGGCGCGCCGCTATGATAAACACAAACAGTGCGGTCGCTTAATTTCGTTATGGAAGCCAAACGAAGCCGCACCGATTTCGTAATCGAGTTTTTTTTTCGGCGTCGACAAATGGACCGAAATGTAAAAATACACACGTTTTTGCATGCGGCTTCCGACGGTCGGGGAAAATGTGTGGGACGTGTCGTTTAGGTTGTACGTGCGGTGTTCTTGTGTGAATTTTATTGTGGAACTATTTTTATGTTTTGTTGGAATCGATAATTTGAATGTTTTTATTAATAGTATGTTTTTATTTGAAATTGTCCATATAATTATTTAATTTTCATTCGAAATTTGTTTTAAGTGATCGTTTCAAATAAGTTTTATTATATTATAATATTATGAAAAATTTATCTATGCAGACTTTGTATAATAAATGTTGAATTTACGTTAAATTTGTCTAGTTTCACTAACAGCCAACTAGGCTGATTCACCTAAAAATTGTTCACATTCCATATAATATAATATAATATTTATTTACTTAAACAATACATACACAAATATATAATTATATGAATACAAATATACCAACATTCCATAACAGGTCACCCTACATCGCCATGGTGGCCAATATAATAGAGCATGTATTATATTAAAACGCATATCCTACCAAATTTTTTTACGATTTACCTTAAAATGTTAACTTCTTTTGCTCAATATTCAAAACTTACAATACCAATATAGATTATTTTTTCATACAATTATTCTTAAGAGTTTTATTAATTTGTTATTATTTGTAATATTATATTTCACCAAATACAACTATCTGATTGTGAGAGCAAAAAAGATTACTCGTTCCAGCGCATCCCAATGAAGAATCATAACAGGATATGGATTAAATAGTTTTCCATTTTTTTCCCAAATCTATACGTTCATTTTCAATATTGATTGATTAGTTGGTTACTAATTGCAGCCCAATCCTTTTTTTTTCATACTACATCATATTTCAATATCCACCATTCCTCAACGTGCACACATTTAACATATTAATCAATCCACCATCTACTCTTTCACCAACTACACACGACACACTATACACACACGACGTATAGAAAGCGTTCAAAGGATTTTTTCAGCGGATTTAATTATCTATAGTGGTCGGGAATGCAGGAATTGCATAGCTCAAGCGGGGCGAGCCATTCAAACGTCGGTGCATCGGAAAAAACCCGCTAGAATTACACAGGAGCCGAAATTAAAATACCGATCCGAATCGTTCGTCTTTTTTTCAGCCCCCGACCGTTCCCTGGTTTCATCGCTCTCCCATATACAGGAGTGCCGAACCTTGGAGGCGCAAAAAATGCAATTATATTGTCGCATTGTCGAAAATTAATTAACACGTCTTGCGTGTTTGAGTTTGTGCAAGGTTTTCGTTGGTTTGATTAATTTTTTTATTTATTTTTTTGTTGTTGTATAATAGTTTGAGGTTGTTTGATGGATGTTGAATGTTGGAAACGATGCAGTCAAAGCAAACGAAGCGTGAACGTACATTCGTTTACGTTTACTCAAATCGGTATTTAATTACCGTTTGGCGAATAGTTTTTTTTTTTTTAATGGAAGAATTCGTGTTTGAGTGTCTCTCTGTACGATATTGCTATTAATTAATTGATTGTGCGTTTTATTGCTGTCTAGATTCGTACTGATTCAAATTCCGCAAATTCTTCTCAAAGTGAAAATTCTCAAAATATCTCTCATATACAATATTTATTTTGTGAACGTTCAATCGTAGCATTGTATGTGACGCCTTAACAAAAATTTGGCTCTGAAAAATCAACATAGTCTACAGCGAAAATATGGCTATCGGTTCGAAATTAAATCCAAATATTTGTTTTATCGTTTCCGTGTACAAATTCAACGATATTTTATTAGAAAATAGCTCGAATCCGATACTCCTCAAACTATTTACCAAGTCCTATAAACATTCAAGAAAAAATAAACGAAAAGAACCGTCGTATCATTCAAAGAATCAGTCATATTTTATTATGCAGAAATAATTTGTATTATTTTACGAAATATTTTAAATAACAAACGATCCAATCTAATACTAATCTAATTCAAAAACATAAAGACAAAATTGAAACATCACCCAAAAACTCACTACATCACGAATCGCATACCGAACTACAACACGTTCGAAGCTCATCCGAAACACAACGAAAAACAACGACACGTCCGTCAAACACGACAGTATCCGATTAAAAAAACATACACACACTACGCGGATCGAAACTGCAGCGCCATTTGTAAAAATATAAAAAAAAAATGGAATTTTCCACCGCGGGTCGGCCATATCGAAAGCTCCGTCCGCATAACAAATAACGACAGGGTGGGCAAAAAATGTGTTCGCTATCGGCGCTGGACACGCCGCATGCACTTCGGAGTGGAACAGTTCGTTCTGATCTTTTTCGTCAAATATGGAGATAAAACCGTAATATTTGCCGGTCATCCATCATCGCCGTTGGCCGACAGCCGGGGAAATGAGGCGGACGGACGAAAATCCGATTTTCACATTTGAAACTGGGCATGGAGTCGTCTCGGTGTTGTGGCCGTGTTTGTGAATGAAGGATCGGATCTAATTGAGTTTGCTGTGGATAAGTTGTTTTTTTTTTATATAGGTTTGCGTGAATATGTCATTGATTTAAGAATGAAGGACGCTTTATGAATGTTACTTTCGAGTGTCATAATTTAGTGAGAATATGCAATAAGATAAGATCTCTGAAACTCATCGTTTGAAATATTTTAAAACTGCGTCATGAATTCAAAATTATTACGCATCATCATACCATATTTGTTCACGGTATTAATAAAAAATTATATGCGCCATATTTTAATTCGATTCTCAATACTATCAAAATTTACATTATTTATTGGATCAAACACAAATAACCAGTATTCGTATTATACTAAACATATTCATTAACCCTTTATCAGAATACTCTAATAATAAAAGAATCGAAAAGCAACGATACGATTGCTGCATTCCATTACAGTCGATACACTTTCGCCCCAAACGAAAGGTTTTCTCGGAAACACTTCTATTAGATCGATTCATTCCAAGTATACTAACCTCAACGCAAAGCAACAAAGGATGCATAAAGTCATTGTACACGAGGAAAATAGAATAAACAATTACGACGTTTTAAAACACGTCGACTCGCAAGAGCGGCCCGCGAAGAGAACAAAAAGCGGCGACCAGGATGGAATTAATTAAATCGCAAAGTGAAATTTACAGCCTATATAAAATTCGTGTAAACTTTTTTTTGTGTGTGCATCGTTTACATTCGCCGTCCCTTAATATCGCTGTTGCTAATTAAACGATTTACGATCGTTGCGGCGAGTCACAAATTTAATTATGTCCGAAGAAGTCTGTGAAAATGTATACTGATTTTTATAGCGGCGTTCAATTGTGAGTTTTTCGAAACGTTCTGAAAAAATTCAAATACATTATTATATGCGTTCGTGAGTTATTAACTATTTGACATTGAGTGTGTGACTCAATACCGTCGTGTTATAATAATTTCATGAATTCGCGTGTAACAGCGTAATTAAAAGAAGCCGATAGTTATGTTTCAAAATTGTAATTGAAAGTTTTTCGAAATTTTGTTGACAATACACACACGCGTGCATATTAAACTTCTCATTGTGAAGCCATTCAATATTAATGTATCGCGTGTCCAATTTGATTCCCCGCAATCAAATATTCATCGTTTCGAGATTTTAACGTCCATGCAAACGAATTTGTTTTATACTCGCACTGAACGTCGCTTCAGTACAAAGAGTGTCCGTCTTTTCGAAATTGGTCGAATGATATATTTTCGACGTGCTCCGTACATATCCTAGCATGCTATCTAATTTTTTTTAATATTCATGATGCAAGCACGTTTTGAACTTGTATCATTGGTATAAATGGAATAGTCAGAGTTTGTAGAAGCTACGTCGTGTTATTAAAGTATAAATTATTTATTAGATACAAGAGGTTCACAAAAATGTAGGAAATCCAGTGACCAGAGAGGCTGATTAATAATGTATAGGGCGTTGTTTCGACGATATCATTCATAAAACGATATAAAAAAATGTATCGAAGTTACCACCAGCGGGGAAAACTTGGAAACCGCAAACTTTTCATAATAAAGTAAATATTTATGAGGTGTGTTTTTCATTTAATTTATTTTCTGAAGGTTTTTTTCATCAAGTCATTAATCCGCTAATTGATATGGATGTATGGTTATGACTGAAGTAATTATGCACTTTTATTTCGTATTTTAATTGAATTGCGTATTAAACTCCAACTCGGTCAATATCCTCACAGTCAATTACACTTATTCTAGTACAATGACTATATGTTAATCGAGAAGAGGAAACAGATTGTAAAACCGCAGACGCCTTATTCATATTCTAATATTACTACCTTTTGTTTAATAATCTGAAAAAAAATTACTTTATTATAAATTTCTTACCGAACCGAACTCAGAATCTAAAAAATTTACATACAAAGGCATTTTCGTACGCATCAAAATAATGTTATGTTCCCATCTGTTCGTTTGAATTAATCACTATCAACGATTGTAAAGCAATAAAAATTACCCGCTCGTTATAATATTCGATTTTTAGGGTCGACGTTTTTATAATTTCGATGCCATCAGTGTTTTATGTTCGCAGACCATAATTGGCCATAACTAGCGATCAACGCTACCGAACAATAATGAAGCAACCTCGATTCAATAATCACTCACGCTTTATAAACTGTTAAATCTAGATTCTCCTTTTGTTATCCATATTAAAATTCATTAATGTTTATACCTAATGAATCAATACTTAAAAAATATATTCAAAATGAGTCATGTAGATAAAATTAAAAATATTTTAATATTAATATAAATTTCATCTTTTCATATTAACAGAACATTCTCAAATCCATTATTCGAATTTTTTCGAAAGTAAATGAAACGAAAAATCACACTTCATTGTACTCATTCATTCTAAACTTTACACTCATGCACTTGTTGCACTTACTACGTCTGCCCCAAAGCGCACACAAATCATTCTTGCGAATATGCAAAAATGAAATCCAACCCATAGAAACACACACCCGAACACATCCTCGCCCTCTTGCATACACTCTCGTACATCATTTTTTTCGTTCACATCTCGGTATCTACTGCGGGGCGGCGGTGTATGAAATATGAGAGTAAACGTCGCTATTACCCCGACTCTCCCTTTCGAAGAAATATGGACGCAGATAGGATTATGTTGTTGTTGAAAATTGCCGGGAATCCATCAGCGGGCGGCGAAAACCGTGGCCTGGAGAGAGACACGTCGCCGAAACAAAAACGGTCTTAAAAAAGAAAACAAGAGCCTTTCACGCCCATTTTAATTCCATTACACCGCTTCATTTTTCTTGCGCGGCCCGGCGACCATTTATCACAATTTTCCTTGTGGGAGAGCGCTCTTTCCCTTCCTCGGCGAGATGGAAACAAAGCTGTGGAAATGTAATTTTATTGATGATCGACCGTTTCAAAATATTGAAAAATGCCATCGCGACCGTTTCGCTTTGCGAAGCGCTCTCTTTGATTTATGAGCTCGAATCGTACAGAGCGCGCGCCAGATATCTTGTCGGACAAAAAACGCAGAAAAAAACGACGTAGTCGAAAATCCTATACAAATTCGATATTTGGTGTTTGTGAAATGTGCGCTGATATATTGCCGATGCGCAGGTTTTAAGTTGCATTCTGTTTTTGATTTAGCGATTCCCAATATCGGTTAAAGAACTCTAGTAATTAAAAATGACGATTGACTAAACAATTTGTTTATTTTTCATGAAAATATATAATTTACATATACAAAACAAAACCTCACAAACACATTGAAAGGATATATTTTCGAAACTCATCTCCCTTTCATATGTGCATTCAGTTCGAAAAAACAAAACATAGTGCACACATTCATTTTACAAGAGCATCAAGTTACATCGAAAACAATCCCGAAAAAACGCACAATGCAACTCCACACAAAAAACGCACTTCCAATTGTTCCGAATACTACTCCATTAATGCGGGCCGTTTCCAGTACATTATTCACCACTGCACATTCGGAACATAATTAATTTTTCACATAAATACGCATTAAACACTAATAAAAAATCAACACTCAATCTGGGCGTCGGTTAACCCCCGACGCGCCTATTCCATTTTATTATCGAAGACGTATCGTCTGAGCCCAGAAGGGTGGGCTACAGTTCGGAGGCTGAGGAGTCGTTAATTAGAAACCCGAAGCGGACGAAGAGTGGGTGGTTGTGGGTGGTTGTTAGCGAAATGGCCGCATCATCATCATTCAGGGGTCGATCTTCGGATATATCGACGACGACGCTTTACGACCTATGAGCGAAAACTAACCAAGACCGAGATTGCATATTCGCATAATAAATGTGTCTACATTACCAAGTATTCGAATTATAGAAGATACTGTAGTTACATCTAATTGAATTGATGAATCATTAGAATTAAATTAAAAACAGTGCCATATGACATTTATGATCATAAATATCGATGACGATCCGTTGCAACTTTTGTCGATTTCACGCTCATAGAAAGAAGCCGGCTTTTTTAAGCGGCGAAGACGTGCCAAAACCATATATACGTTTTGAATGACAATTTACAATGTATCGTGTGTTTATAATTTCGTCGTGTTTTTCTTTTATCGTGCGTACAGTTAGTCACGGGGCGCGCGAAGAATACTAATTGGCGCGCGTTTTGTATTTTATACGCGGCAAAGCGAACGGCCGTATAAAAAAAATAAATAAATAAAAGAAAAAGCGCGCCTTTCATAATAATAAAAAAATGTATATATAAATAAAGAAAATAAATTTCGACGTGAAACGAATGTGCATTGTCCGATGTTTATACGGAATAATGAATCGGTAATAAATTCGTGCGAGTATTTATCGAGACGCTGAATTGTCGAACTTTTGTAATACGCATGATTTGGCAAAATCGATTTTCTTTCAAAAAGGAAAACTGACATATATTTTTTACTTAATTTCACTTTGTTTTTAAATCCAAATGTAAAATTTGATTGATATTTTAATTTTATATAACAAAGAACGATGAAAGTAGTACATCTTCGATAATTTGAATAATAAATTTTTCTAGAAAATATATTTAATTTTAACCACACTAGATCATTTTTATCAAATCGATCGATCAACAAAACCATACATACACCCAATAAATCACTCGACAACGAAAACATACCAGCACGAGAAGGAAACGAAACACTTTTCATTGTCAGCCCGAAAACGTATCGAATCGTAATTGCGCAGAAATAAAAACACGAAAAAATATGCACAATCCATTTCGGACCGCGATTGCATCTAACACGGTTAGTCTATGACTCACATAGAAACTACGTACTCTCATTACAACCAGTGCAATAACACAAGCGCATTTTGCCGCCATTTTACAATGCACCGTATCGAAAGCGGGCCGCCATTTTGCAGCGGGACCGACACACAAAGAGCGAATTATATCGCGATCATTATTATGTTACGACGTCGGTTTAGTCATCCTTGGGCATCATCGTTTCCATGTTTGTACCGAGGCGTTTGTTTTAATCGCGTGCAACCGCTTTTCGAAAAAGAGAGGCAAAAAGCAGGTCAACGGCGCGAGGGTTGGCGCGAAGACATGAATCATCCGCGTTTTAATTCGCAGGTATTTTCTTTATTCATTGCCCCGGCAATTTATTGAGCAATAAACCGCATTAAGCGCTCTTTTCACTTATGAAATAATAATGGACGCGAGAACTGTGGACTAATTGGGTAATGAGGAGCCGAATCGAAGTGTGGGCATCTCGCGTATATAATTTGACCCCTATAAAGGCGATTGAAATTGTTATGTTTATAATGGTATCTGATTGAATAGAGGCGCTATATTATGAAAAAGTATATTCAAGAATGTTGAAATTTTAATTGAAAATTTTTTCTCTAATCTCATAAGACAGAATTTTTAAAGCTCTCATCTTATGCAACTTGTATGATATCCGTTGCACGAGAAGACCTTTTTGATATAATTTAATTGAAAATTCAGGAATTTTCCTTATCAAATTTGCTTTTTGCGTAGTAATAATAAGAGATAACTTTCAAGAAATTGAATGCTAAAATCATCCAAATCAGATATCACTTACTTTTTCAGTGATAATCATCAATATAATATTATACAATCAACCGTTAACAATTTCATTTAAACATATTATATTACTTTTACTTTATATTACTTTAACATATTATATTTTTATATACTTTTAGCACGAAAATTCAATTAATTACATTTTCATTCTAATTTTTATGACCAAACAATAAAATATCTATGTAAATAACATATCGTGTGAAATTATCAATTCGTAAATTATTATTTTATATTTCCGAAAACGGATAATAATAAATTATCAAACTTCTGAAAATTCGCAAAGTACATACCATACAAAATTGTATATAATAATCGTATAACTTTTCTCGAAAATCAACAATCGATACATTAATTAGATCGCATCAGCCCATGTGCATTAAATTAATACTGCGTCGCGTGTTTTTCTCGCTTTGCCTTGAAAAAAATTGATAAAATCGTTTCCATACCGCATTAAAATACATTTTATAATATATACAGATGCTATCGTCTGTCTCTGCAAATTTAATATCGTATGTTTATTGAACGAACGAACACGTCATTTAATTGTGATTCAACTAACGTGGTCCGTTCCAAAGATTACCTGGAAGTATTACCGCGCTCAAGGTCTCTGATTCATATTCAGTGAATGTGCATTTCTCTAACGGCTATATTCCTTATGTGCATTGAAAAAAAAATAAATAAATGCAAGAATAATGTGAAAAAACGTATTGCGTTGAATATTGATGCAAGAATGAAGTAACACCTGTGAAATATGGATTTGGCAAGATAATGTACTCGTCGATCAGATTGTTCCGATCCCGAATGTGGAAAAGCGATATAGGTAATTTATAATCATAAATATTTTTTTTGTTATTTTCACATTTTCCGATACGAAATTCAAAAAGATAATCATGATTAAAAAAAATAATAATAACACTCATCAAATAAAATAAAAAGTCGATTGTGAGAATTGACATTTGTAAAAATGTAAATCAATTTTTTTTATTCAATATCATTCGCGCATAATAAAACAGATATACATCGAGTGTTTATTGCTGTTGAATTGTTTCCGCGAGCATTCGATTCGATTCCGCGAATCAAATTCATATATTCTCAGAAATAAGTTCCCAGCAGAACTTGTCGAATATTTCAAGGTTTTTCCTGATACACATACATAATATATAGGAGCCGGAGGAAATCGATTTCGATACGGTGAAATTTCTGCGAAAATGTAAATCGTGCATCATATTTACATATACAGAAAATACCGATTGAGCGAAACCGAAAATTTTCAATAACGTATCTCACCGCGGAAAATATAAAAAGGTTCGCGAACTTCATCGAAAATCATGTAACACCTATGTATTTACTATTTTCTTATTTTCTCTATATTTACGTTTTCATCATAAATTTCGAAAATAAAGTTTTTCATATTATTCAATTCTATTTAATATTCATATATTTGTTTAAGATGACACTTTCCAATACTGGTTCAATTAGTATTTCGCCTATTTATTGATCGCACTGCATTCATGTTATTATTTCATCTCATTTTCTTATACAATTTTTAATAAAAATAATATTGCGAATGCAATTCAAAGTTATCATCCGATATTCGAAAAAATATATATACATGTTTTCTTTGTTAATTAACATAAAAGATACTACTTTTATTCTAAAATATTTTATATTGTTTGCTTGCTTAGGTTAAATATAATACAATTTTGAGGATTTTCAGTTATCTGTACTTTTTTATGTTAACTTTTATCGGAAATAGTTAAGTTAACTAAATAGTATAATGTAATATTTTATTATAAAAATATATTAATATGTACCAATTACTTTATTTTGAATTATTCTTTTTATAAAAAAATGCCATCGTCTTTTTGAGTTTCAAAATTAATTTTTCGTCTGATACCCCTAATTAGATTAATTCTTTTAAAAACGAAAAAAAATTCATACGAAAATTATTCAAGCAACTCAGCACTGGAAATATCCGAAAAAGGACCAATACAATATAATATTTTCAATAACCTTATTACCGCAATTGCATTCTCTCAACACATCGAAACGGCATTACAAATTAGGTATCCAAATCGATCGTAAAGTAAATTTTATTAACACTCCAAAAAAACCACACATACAGAAAACATCGAACGACAATCCAACATTCATAACACGAAACCTCGCATTTTTTTCCCAAACACACACACCGACAACTCCAACTATAATCAATACTCAAAAACAACACAAAAAAATCCTATTTTTCCAAACAAAAACAATTAAAAAACCCTCCATTATGCTAATCACTCGAGAATTATCCGCACGAATCAACACAAACAACAGTTTCGTTCGCGGGATTAGCGACCGCGCGGACAACACAGACGAGCGGTGTTCACCGGCGCGTGATATCTAGGATTACCTCCATTTGCTCTTTTCGCACATTTCAGCGAGAGGTTGACGATCGATTCGCAAAAAGGAAGCCGGTGATTCACCGGCGGTCAGGTCCGAACGAGCGTGGAGAGATCAAAGGACGAGAGGTGGTTAACGACCGAGAGACATCGACGCGTTGCAACAACAACACTTGTTGCTCGTGACTCAGATGCGGCCGTCGTTTACTCACCTGGAACGATTGCGTTGTGGTGGCTTTGTTGTAACTGTGAATTTGAGTTTTTTTGTTTTAATTCGATTTTTTTATTTTTGATGGGGAGGGTTTTTTGAGGTTGGGACAGTTTCAGGTGGTAAGGGAGAATTTTTTTTTTCTACGTATTTTTGAATCGCTTTTGAAAAAGTATAAAAATTATAATTTTCATAATAATAAATATATTGATACAGGTTTTACACTTCAAATTTAACCTTTTAAATTTCAAATTTAACCATCGGAAAGTATTATTAAGATTATTGTCATAGCAATCGATGAAATTTTCATTAACTTTAATTTTCAATGAATTTGAAGTTAGAGTTGAATTTGAAGTTTATTAGATAGAATTTGAAGTATAAACCTGTATTATAATTTTTTTACACTGCAACTTTTTTCGGTAACGAAAAATAGGTTGATTATCTCCGATCTTTGCTTCGTAAAAAGTCGTGAATTTGCGATAAAAAATTCAACTAGTAAGACAAATTTTCATTTCAGTCCGATGTGTAATGAAATAGCAATTACAAGCCGTTCATTAAATAAATTTATGGTTTAATGGAATTTTTCAACCTAGTTGAACGGTAAATGATTCATGATTCATGCATATTTTCATACTGGCCGTTTAACTGTTTCGTATTCGAAAGGATGACGAACAAACTCGAATGACGTATGTGTTCAACTATTTTTGTTGAAACGATTAATTATTGAAAAGCACTAGTACACCACGTATAATCATTCGTCGGAAAGCCAACATGCTTTTCTACATAATACACATCAAATGAGTCATTTGAAAATCAATATGTGTAATAACGAAAATAGAAAAGTAAACAAAAATCAATATTCATATAGAATTTTTTTCTGTAATAATTATGCAAAAAATTCTTTATTCCAGGTTTACCTAATGCATATTTTATACAAAAAAAATTGAATGCAGATAAATTCAACGATTAATAACTAAAACATTTAAATTAACTTAATTAAAATGCATTTTTTTTTGATATGCAGTGTGCTGTAATTCGATAAAATTTAATTAATTGCCTCTCAACAAAGAACACAATTTCAACCATTGCGTCATGTTCTTGCTCGCAAATTTTAAAAACAAATATGAAATCGAATAAAAAACCTACCACTGAAACTCTAAATGAATATAAATTAGCAAAAATTAATCTCATTTGATTATTTGTATCTAACTAAAAACAACATTTCCGTTCATGTTAAGCGGGGTTTAACGCATCCAAATAACATGCATGTTGCACATGATGACCGAAGACAAACTCTTAAAAAAAGTGCTTTTTCATATATCAAATGATCGCTCTTAAAAAAAGCGAGATAAACGGAAATTGTTAACAATCTGGCTCGTGTTAGACTTGCGTATTTTTTCCACGGTTGGATAAGCTAATACGTTGCGGATGTGACTGGTAAAATGAAGAAAAACCATCACTAATCGCAATAGTTAAATACTCGTAAGCGCTAAGAAAACGTTCATTATGCTATTTTACCTGCTGAATATAAATAAAAAGCTTGAAAAATCAGAATCATCATAAATACTTAATTAAATTTTAAATTTTTATGTATACAATATTTTTAAAATAGGAAGATATTTTATGATCATGGGACCATAAAATAAATAAAAATAACCTTGTTCCTCATTACAAGACTTGCTTGTTAAATTTTAATAAGATTTTTTCTTATCGTCGATCAAAACAATATTTTCGACCATTTATAAAAATAGAAACATACATACATAATAAAAGTAAATAAAAAAACCAACAATCAAGAATAAAAAAGATATCGAAAAATAATTTAGATCGTTATCGCATTACATAGCCCTTAACGTGAAGGCTTTGCGAAAAACTCACGGAAATTGTAATAATTTGGCAAGATATAACTGGAAACTTTTTCGGTTTGATTTAAATCCGGCACATGTAAATTGTTGCTATTTTCCGAATTCATTTGATTTTTTTCTGTACCGCCACGTTACCTAAAAGCATTCCGAAACTGAAAAGCGATTTTCCAGTTCCGGGAAAAAGCCCGTCGGCTATATGGCGGCCATGTCGATACGCGAAACGAACCGTACACGATTATTCATGTAAATTAAACAAGGAGGAAAAATATTTCAATAATCAAACAATTTCGCTTCGAAAATGTTTTTTGCCTTATTTTTCATATTTTCGGTTGAAATTTTGTGCACAATAGCGATTCGCCTGAAGCATAACCGAATACAAGCTAGAATAACTGCATTTTATAAATACATAATTCTTGATTTTTTGATGTGATCATTTTGTAAATTATAACGTTTTAGACATAATTAATTATTATAATATTCAAATGAATGATAAACAAAAAAAATATTTTTGTTTAAAAATATAATCCCTTTTTCAGAACGAACATTATTTTTATATAAAAAATTATTTAATTTCAAACAAAAATTATATCTGTAATCAGCGAAATTTGTTATATTTCCATATTGTAATATCTCAATTTTTTCAGATTATTGTTTTTTTATGTTAGAATTTTAATCTCTAGAAATCATGATAAATTTATATATACTTAAAAACTCGAATTTCATATTTTTCATTGATGAAAAACCATTCTATCGTAACCATAAAACAACAAGAATCATCCAACTTAAAAAAAAATCGGTTCATTCAACCAGATTATTTTGCCATAACAACTTTTTACAATGTCTTCTTCATCATTAACACTTATTCAAACCAATACCAAAACACCCAAATTCCGATCACCACATACGCAAACACCCAAAAAACACGTATAATAAAGCTCGGACGAGTATCCCGCTCCGTTTTAATTAACTTTTAATCGCAAACGGAAAAAGCGAGGATAAAATCGGTCCAGACCGGGGACAGGAAAGAGACCCGCTCCTCAGGATGGGAAAAGTTAGCAATCCCACCCACACACACACACCCTATAACATAATAACGCGAAATATTATATATATAACACTAAATATAGGGCGTGGGGGCGGTTTTATCGGAGCGCGACCATTTATCAAAATATACGATAGCTTAGCAGAAATGGCGGTTTGTTGATGACGCGGCACCGGCGAAAATAATGCCCGGGAATTTTCCCCGGCGGCGTTTCCTCCCTTTCGTATATGTATATATATATACACGGAAAATATCTGTGGAGTTTTCCGTGCGTGGAAAAGTTTCCATGGAAAAATCGGCGGAGGTTTCGATGATCTGTTAATTTTCGCACGAATATTCTTGCGCGGTCGTTTCATGTCGTGCATTAATTCTGTGCCTCATTCGATATTAATTTTATTCATACGACACCCATAAATAGGCACGAATATAATTAAAGGGCGCACGCTATCCGTCCTTTTTAATTTACATTGTAACCTTTGCGCGGCACCGGGGGCAAAACGCTTTCTCTAGTGTCCTGAATTAAAAGACTTTGGAATATTCATAAATTTTTGTTTTTGTATAAAATGGAAAATTAAAATATATCATTTATATGCATTTATTTATGCAATACACCTACATATGATACTTTCATTAAATGAAAATGAAAGGGATAGTTGCAACATTTATACTGTTCCATATTTGTCAATAACATCACACCCACTTGTGATTGTGTAAGTAAACTTTCGATGTTTTTTTTAGATTTTTTTTATATAAAAAACATTTTTTTAACAAATAAAAAACTGTCTTTTAATCTGATAATTTTATAAATTTATTTGAATCACGAATTTATTAACAAAATCTTCTAGAAATATCGACTATTTCACGATAACGAAATACCATATCAAACTCATAGGGCAAACACTGAAAGGTTGAGAAATATCATACGGTATCAAAAGCGTCTAGTTTTAGGCGAGAGGGATAGGCATTCTCTTAGGGATACCGCAATTAACATTCACGAGAAGGGCACTAAATTATATCAAAACACTATAAAGCCCTGATAGTCGGAGCCGAGGCGCATATTAACATTTGAGCGCGAGAAGGCGCGATCGGGCAACGTCCGCGCTCTCTTGCCAAAGCCCTTCAAGCGGCCCTTCTGCATTATTGCCCTTCGTAACCGCACCGGCAAATGTCAAGATGGCCCGTGAAAGCCTTCCCGCGCAAAGAGCGGCAAATTCGCGAAATCAAACCCTCCCAGGAAAGGGGAAGGTCCGCTCCTCTGTTCCGGCTGATCGATGGGAATGGCGGCGGAGTATTTGAAAGTCGACGGTGCTGAAAAAATTAATGATGTCCCGCGGGAGGCCTTCTGATATAGGGTTTCACTTCCACCCTTTACCCTTTAATAAAATTTCACCCCTGGCGATCCGTGGTGTATGATTACAGGCGCTGAAAACGCTTTTAAAATATTCATGATATTTAAATTCGAAATGTGATAAAAAATTATGCCTATGCATGAGACGTCTCCTGAGACGCGCTGGAATAATTATTATGGTGGCATTTCGGCAACACGTAACGTGATGAATTATATTGTAGGTAAAATAATTATGAATTTTTTTTAATTAATTGTATTGAATTCGGATTATTTTTTAAATCGTGGACACAAACTCGACCATTTCCTCGATCGATTATCGCGTGACATTTAAACACCCTCCACATCGGAATCGGCGAAGAACTGCCAATTACGAGAATTCCGCGAATTGCCGACGTCAAATGAAACTTGGAAAAAGGAAGACGGGAACACACAGACGTCGAAAAAACCCCGTCGCAGGACAGAAAAACGAAACACATCTTTGAAAGTCTTATCAATTCAATTAGGTGGCGCGCACTCAAAGGGATTCCGAGTAACGCGGGCCCCCAGCGCTCTCTTCAAAGCGAAGAACAAATATTCAATCACAACAAATCTCACGTCAATCCTCTAATTGAACCATTGATCAAAGTCTCGACGGTGGTCGGATTGCCTAATAACGAAACGGATTGGTCTGAGCACGTGGATGGGACGACATCCGTTCGAGACTAATGCGAAGCAATTTGCGTGGAGTTTTCCCTGCTTGGGGACACCTTGCGACGACTAAAAACGTATCAACTTGATGATTTTTTCAATTAATTTAAGTGTTGTCTTCTATTATAGATTCAATGATGAGTAATATGCGACTAGATCATTTTTGCAAGGCGTGAATTTAAATCATTATCATATAAAGACATTCACTATTTATTGGTATTTTAGTGCGTTCCTATTCTAAGAATATTGAGTGACTCTCATTCAATTTTTTTCTATAAACATTTATATTCTATCAATCCATCATCAAATCAATATTCTTTTGACATACTACTCTACCACTTCATTTATCAATCCAAATGCATTTTTGCATGTATACATTCAAAGATTTTTCTATCAAAAAATTTCCAACGAGATTAACGATATGTATTTGTATGAATTTGCTCCGATTTCAATTTTTCGCTGTAACATACATATTCCGCTACAGTGTACCGCCACATTTATCGAATTTCAATAAAGCCACGCTCGAAATCGCCGGATCGGAATAAAATACGATGCAAAAACTGCTACCGAATCCGATTTCGGTTGCGACCGAACGTTATTTTATGCTAAGTGCATAAAAGTTTTATGCACTTTCAGTTGCTGCGGTTTGGTTCGCATCCGCGGCAGATTATCATGTAAAACGCAGTTTAAATAGAGTCGGTTGTAATACATTGGGAAAGCCTTTAACCGCGATACGCATGTGGTATATAAATTTCAATGACATTACGGGTTTATGTGAATGCAGATACGATTTAACTCGGTGTTATTGGCTTTGCGTAGTAAGTGTAACACTCCTAGAGGTAATAATGCTTAGATTACGTACAAAAAAATATCAATCTATAAAGATTATTTGAAATTATAAAAATGAATACGAAAATGAATTAAAAAAATCGAATCGCATCATTTTATTTGATAATTTTATCGTTTTGTACAATGTTGCATAGTAAATATGCAAAATATAATAGGCAATACGATTCGTTTTTCCGAAAGTTCTACAGGTGCACGATATAGTAATATGATCATTGGCGTATATTACGTGATGCAAGTAGTGAATTTTGTAGATGTGACGTTGGCGTGTGAAAGTAATACGTTTTGTGTGGAAAATTTTAATTTGAAACTCTGTCAGATTTCATAGTTTTCGCGGTCTGTCGCGCGTTGAATTTGCGTCGAAATTTTGATGAAAACGAGTATTTTTCCTGTCACAGCCACACGAATACATTTTGCATTTAACCATAACGTTGTTGTTATGATATTTGAAAATTCACGCTAGTTTCAACACACATAATAACGTACATTCGTACATATATTTGAAACAACTCAAAATACATACAAAATATACATTTTTCGATACTCAAATTGAGTAACATCCTTACATAGATTTCACACGAATGCGATGAATATTTTTTCCTATATACAACTTGTCAATACATTCCTGCATAGGAAATTTTGTCAAAATCCCAAAATAGCTCACGTAAACATACACTACGATCCCCTAAATATATACATAATGTTAAAGATTTATGGAGGATCAACGTGCCACCGAACACCCTTCCCTTCACAACACACGATACATATTTTAAACATATCCATCGCTTACATTTGTAAAACATGCATCATTGCATCAAACATTGGTTTGATCAATGATATAATCATTAATACCACATTCAATAATACTCTACTTAGGATTTTCGTAACCGCCTGATTTGCATACGGAGCAGAAGAGGGGGGAGGGGGCTAATTAAGGAATCGTATTTAACGCAAAAATCGCACATTATGCGGGGATCATCATTCATTTCGTTTTTAAGACTTCCATTAGCTCGTTTACCCCGGAATCGCATTTCGCCGAAACAGAAAGCCCATAATAAGCCCATCAAGCCTATTCGGGTAAATGCGTTCGCCGAGTGCGCCCCGGCCCGAAAATCCGACCTTCCACCCACCCACTCGCCGGACCCAATGAATATTAATATATGTTTAAGCTTTTCACTGTTTTATCCCCGGGTCATTCTGCGAGGGCACGAGAGCGAAAATCGCGCCGTATTACGTGCGGGTCCTTTGACCGATTTCCGAAATCTTGTCGAATGGTAGGAAATTTCGCTTGTTGTGAAAAGATTTTTTTAGTCTCTTATTAAGCATATTTTTATGAATTGTATATATTGTACAACAACGTTTTTCATTTTATTAATTTTTAATAAAATAATTATAGAAATCCTAAAATTACGTCAGAAAATCCTTAATTTTATTTAAAAACATTTTTGGCTCATGTTTTGAAAAATTTTTATAGAAAATTCATCAATTTTTATGGGATGTTGTTTGAGAAACTCTGTTATATAGAATGAATACAATGAATAAAAACTATAAAATTATTTTTTCGATGTATACAATATTTCAACATTGAGATATGCCCAATAATACAAATGAATTTTATTGCAGTGTCTGTATAGTACATGTTAACGTTTCTTTTATATTTTTTCACCCCTATCTTATTCTCTCCCTCGAATGAAAATAAGAAAAATTGCTTCAATTTTCTTAAAAAATTCATTCAAATCAAATAGAACAATTTGATTTCTACAATCAAACATTTTTTTCCATCAAAACAACTATTCCCAATCGCAAATATCGATTGTCTATTTATTAAACGTAGATATAAACGTATTTACATCCAAGTACATAAAAGAAACGTCACATTTATCAGAAACATGAAAGAATCAATCAACTTTTTCTAAAGCGAATAATATCCGGTATCCATTCCAGCGGCGGAAGCTTCGCAAACAATAATAGCATTTTCACTGAACATAAACGTTTTCTCATTCCTTTTTTTACCAATACACTTTCTCAGCCGAATAATCAATATGACAAATCGAGGCGTATACAGAAAATTGCGTAATGCCATCGAGCGGCTGCGCACATAATACGATATGCAGCCCAAAGTCGAAATGTTGCGATCGAACTTATTGAAAAGCACAGGGCATGCTCCACGTGCGAGTGTATCTCCTCTGTGGGGAAAAGAAAAGTTGTTATCTTCTCCATCAATGGCAAATTCCTGGCTGGCATCCCTCGAGGGGGTCGGACAAAAGTCTCAGAGCGGGCAGCAGGTGCCTCTGTCCGACTTCCATTTATATATTTATTGCCTTATGATTTATTCGGGTCAGTTCATAGTTTTTTCGTGTTTTTTTATCCTTGTTTTGGGGTGCGAATAAGAATGGTTTCTAGTGTAACGAAACGATAGCGCTAAATCGTTTCTTTATATGAAGTTTATACGAAAATTTTAGCGAATGCATGAAATATGAATTAGACTTGAATTTATTTGTTCAGTATATTTTTGAAAGTAAATTCAATAAATTTTGGTGTCCTATTATTTAATATGGCAATATCTATTGAGTAGTATGTATGTGACTGTTAATAAATTAAACTAACGGTAATTTACTCAAGAAGTGACAATTTTTAAGTTAACACCAATAAGATTCTAGACTAAATTTTTTTATTATATTTATTGACAATTTAAAAATACACATTAGTCACTTTTATAAATTTAAAATGATTATTTACAATTTTTATTACGTACCAAATAATAAACTACCACTGAAGATTAAAATTACAAATTATATAATTAGAATAAAATAATTGCCAAATCGCAGTAAATGCAACGAAACCTTAACCAGTGCTACATTTGCGGTCACATTAATCTCAGAAATAATTTTTTGAATTACACCATTCAAAAATTTTCAAAACCGACATGATATGTTTTTACACTAAACACCCTGCCTAGGAAGGAGACGCCCGGTACAGGGGGGGTCGAAATCAATAAAGGCATATCGATAATAATATGATAGAGCCATCGAGGCGTCCGGTAGGGCCATACATCACCGGTGGGAGGGCCTCCCATAGAGTCCCTATAATGCCGCCCATGGGCCCTCTCAACTTCCATGGGTCGCCGAGCCTTCAGCCATGGTAATGCTACTCCTTTTAGTGTATGTGTGTGGTTTTCGAATGTCGGTTTTGAATAATTATCGAGTGAATCGGCGATGAGTTGTTAATCGATGTACAGTATGTTTGGATTGTTGTGTAGGATTATTGTTGTTTCGTTAAAGAAAATAGACCGATATTATGTATTAATAAAATAATTTTTATGCTTTTATTTTGTTTTGTACGTATGAGTGTATTTTTATTGTAAACTCTCTCATAAATTATAGATACAATGACGATTTGTTTATAAATGGGTAATACAGGTCACGACGTAATACGTAATGCAACACGTAAATGTTCTATTTCATATAATTTTATTTCATTTGAAGTCCATGGTTTTTACGATTTATGATACATAGAGACCCTACTAAACGTCACATAATTTAATTTTTATTTTATCGCTAAAGCATGAAATATAATACATATATCCTCGAATGAACGTATACGTGCACTCGAAAGATTGTATACGTTCGTACTTCCGTGTCAATGGGACATAATTAAAAAGAAATAGCACAAATTGCGACAAATTAAACAGGACGTTCATAATTCATTTTAAGTACATTCGAGCGACATTTTTCAGTATTGCATATCAAAACAAAAGCAGAGCAAATGAAAATAACAAAAGCGTCGACCCATTAACGGGACATAATGAGAAATTTTTTCGCATAAATTAGCCGCGCGCACGATACACGTCATATAGACATCTATTCATCTTTATAAGTATTTGATTAACTTTTTAGTATTTTTAATACTCATTATAAAGTTTATAATATGAATATTCTTAATTACATACTTCATACTTATTATATAATACATATTAATTACATATAATGCTTCTCTTTTAATTGTTTGTCGAATCGTTCAATCTCTTGAAATAATTTAACATTGAACCACTGGACTTCGTAGCCGTAAAATTGCTGGTGAATTCGAGGCAGCTATAAGATTACATCATGATGGATTAAGATGTTTATCGGCAAAGGGTTAGAATGTGTTCGGTGCGAATCGCTCGGCCCTTACACATTCCCATTGGGGAATTAACGCGGCGACTTTGAACGAAATTAAAAACGTATTCTTCAACACAGCCATCCATAGACAGGACATCTTCCCTTATCCTGGGTCTAGGTCGGGTCGACAAGGGGATATTCGAAATCGGGAAACTTGGCAAATGGGGCAACGTATCCCGCGGGATTACGCGAAAACAAAAATTTTCTCCAGATAAATTGGCCGTGAAAATTATCCATTCTTACAATTCTTTCGAACAATCAAGTGTTTATCAACTCTAATCAATTATTTTGTGTGGTATTCAACTTTTCCGATTAGCGTTCCTGTGAAGATGTCCCCATTTCGAGTTATTTTGTTTGAGCGACTGGCCCTCACACTATTCGAAACGATGGTAATACATCCTCACGATATAGATATGTGTCATATTTCTGGGTCTTTTACGTAAAAAAGACCGACGACGAAGAGAAAATGGAAGTGTACTTCACCGAGCCCTCGCACATATAATATTGTACACATGAGAACGCCTTTTACCCTCTGACAAAAAAGGTATTATACATATCGAATTATGGGACATGTCGCACTTTTTTGTTAAATAATTGACAAAAAAAAATGAAATGCTTATAATATTTCAATACAGTTTTATATTGTAAAAACTGTATTGATTTTTACGTAAACAATTTAACATCCAAATAACACGTGTAATATAAATAAATATAAAAACGTTCCTTCATATATAAATCGACTGAATCCACAGTAAAAATTTAACGCAACGCTAAAAAAAATGAAATACTTTCAATTCCATTTTCAGACATTCGAACAGTAAAAAAAACTGAACCGTTCCGGTTCATCCCGAAAATACTACAATTGACCCAGCATCGATATCTTTTTCGAGGTGGGAAAACTCGTGTTTTGGCCACCATCCGCCCCTTAGAGGCTTCCGGGTGGGAAATGGGTGGGACTGTTGCTTTGTCGTTCCACCAGCGCGACTTGTAACCGTTCAATCATGCTTATCAACGACAGGGGACAAGATCAATAAATACACATTCGACGCATGCCGACCACCAAGGGGCGGCTCAAATTGTGAGAAGAGTATGCACTTTTTCTAGGGCGCCAAAGTTAAAGGGGCGCCTTGCGCTGCTCACACTAGTTCTTTGGTAATGAAATTGAAATATTATCATTTATATTTTGAAAAATGTCGTATAATTTCAAAAAGCGTGGACTTTTTTTATAGGGAAAATTATTTTGAGGTTCGAATAATTTTAAAACTTTTTTAGGGAAAAATTTTTGGGGTTTGTATACATTTTTAAATTCGAAAATTATTTGTAAAATATGGGAGGGTGACTTTGACAATCAATCTATCTAGGGCGCCATATACCCTTATCCGGCCCTGCTGACCATGCTGCGTCTGTTTATCTTATATGGTTTTTTTTTATTTTTTTTTTAAATTTAGAGAAGAATTGTGGTTAAATTTTAGGTTTTCGTATTAGGAAATTGGGTTTTGGATTTAGAAAAATATTGTTTTAAATTTAACTTGGTGTGTATTTTTAAATAGTATATTCTTACATTACATTACTACTTAATACTTGATTTATTACTTATTTATTTGCGTTGATCATGATTGTGAAAAATATCAATATGAGCAAAATTACGTATGCAGATAGTTTACCGATTATCTAATTTAATCGCCTTTCCGTTAACTACATTATCAAAAACCAATATTTTTTTTTAATTGATCGTCAAAACCATTACTTGTATACAGTTTTGAGATTTTCATAATTCCCTTTTTGAATTTTATGAGCTTTGATTCTTTTGGAAATTGAGCATTTATCCATTTTACTTTACTAAAATTTTCTTTATAATGTTCAAGAAATGCAGTCACTAATTGAGTTTTTCCTACACCGGGTAATCCACTAATTACTATTTTTCCACTGTCGCTACTCCTCAATATCGCATTTATATTTTTATATCATTCGATCTTCCAGTAAAATTTGGTGCTAATATGAGCTCTCGATCTATATCTATTCGTAAATTAAAATCCGAATATAAATAATTTTACAGAACACAAAACGATCTAAATCTAATTTATAATTACAATTATTTTTTATATGGCTTTATTGTTGTATTTTTTTCTAAATTTTGGTTGTATTAAAAATAAATAAAATTATGAATATCAATTTTAAAAACTTCCGATGTATTTTTTTTAAATAGAAAAATATTGTCCGACCGAAAAAGTCGTTTTATGAACAAAAGAGTTAAATTCAAATAAAAAAATTATTAATTAATTACATTGTATATAAAATATATTCTCCTTCAGCAGCTACAACCTTTTCCCATCTATTTAATAAATTTTTGATGCCAGAAGAATAAAATTCAGCAGGCTTAGAAGCGAAATATTCTTCAAGTCCCTTTTTGACCTCTTCTATAATTCTAATTTTTTTTCCGATAAATAGTGTTGCATCGATCTAAATCAGTGGTGGCCTGATGAAATCACTTGGTGGGCCAAATAAAACAATGCATATCTTTGAAGGGCCACTCATAAATATTTTACAACGTAACAATAATATGATAGTTTTTATATTTATAACAAAAGGGCTCATAAAAACATCAAGTGTGCCACTTGTGGCCCGCGGGCCCGGGTTTGGCCACCATTGATCTAAATAAATGATAAATGATAATCAAAAGGAGCAAGGTTAGGAGAATAAGGTAGGTGAAGAATCGTATTTGATTTGTGGGGTCGCGCGTTATTATGTTGCAGAAGAATTTCACGACGGTTGACTACGCCGGGCCTCTTCTTTCTTAATGCAGCATTCAAATTTCAAGTTGTGAGCAATACTTCTCCTTGTCTGCTATTTCTCGTTCAGTTTGTGCCGGATTTGATACAACTTCAGCACGCAGTATATCGTTATCCACTTTAACTACTTTTTCACTCGAGCTTTATTTTTTAAACTAAAGTCTATACTTTTAAATTGTTTAAACTATCTCTGGCATTGACGAACAGTCAGAGATTCTCCGAGAGTATCACAATTTTTTTTAGTTGCTGACGTTGCGTTATTTTTTTGTAGATATTCATAAAGTATACAACTTCGTACAAATTCTGCCATCTTTAAAAACGACTCGAATAAAGTTTTTTTTGGACAAAGAAATGTTCTCTAGATGTTAGTCAACTGATGGAATATACAAAACGTGCTTTTAGACCGAAGGTAGAAACACAATTGGTGAACAAAAAAAAGTTCATTAAAAAAAAACCGAAATTTTCGGCCTGACAACGTATTATTATTATTATTCCATGTAGTAAAACGTTAACTTTCTTGCGAAAATTTGAGAAATTCCTAGTCTGAAGCAAAATACGCATGAAACTTGCAATTCTCATAGCAACAATTAAAAATTAATGCAAATAAATATCTGACCTTTTCGATGTGAAGGAATCTTCTGATACGTCATTTTTCACTTTTGAAGTTCATTGGACTGATTATAAAATCATTAAACATTTCGATAAATAATAAATTTATCAATTCATCACAGTACGATAATATCCAACTAATTTTTAATTTTATCACTCTATTGAGTATGAATCATCAATAAATTTATTGATTTACATATGTATGTATCTAGACCAGCCATGGCCAAACTAAGGCCCGCAGGCCATATGTGGCCCAATTGATGATTTTGATTGGCCCTTTCGAGGTACGATTTAAAATATAATAAAATATTTTAATTGTAATCTCTTTTTTATATTTTTGATATAAAAACAATCATATATTATTAAGTTTCACAATATTTCTATGTGGCAATTCAATGACGAGTATTACTTTGAGTCTATATTGAGTATTACAAGTGATTTCAGTTGGTCATCCCTGATCTAGACCTAAACATACGTACGCATATACGTACATATGTATATGCATGTATGTATAATATGTATTTATGGGTTTATAAACATTTTGATAAGATAAGTTACTTTCCTCAACATTGCAATATACAGAAGTAAAATTCAAGATATTAACAAAGAAAGCATACATTTCACGAACGTTCCGCTTAATTTTGAGCACGTTCCCAATTTCATTTTCTTTCCGCATACGGTAAAGTATTTCGCTGTTTTCGAGCAATATAAAAAGATGAATATCCCCAATAGGAGTGCTTTGTGCAAAATATGATTAAGTAAAAGGTTTCTTATGTAGGACGATACACGCATTCCGGGAACATGTTTACTTGTAACTGCGCCGTGCATACATATTTTCATACAAACACACACACACACACACATTTTATATTTTTTTACGTTCCGGGAAAAATATTTTTACGGCGGTGGCTCCGCATAGTGAAAATGCGGAATTAGTTTGTTACGCTTGATGAAACTTGAAAATTCCCCATGTAACCGACCCCGCGACGAAAATTATTTGTGCGAATTTACTTTCATCATATTCAGATGTCTAATGAAATAAAAATCTGAGATTTAATCTCTTTTTATATGTGAAAATATCATTATTACTTGATTAATATAATATAAATTTGATATGGTTCTTGTTAAATTTTTATTATTATATAAACTGCATCTTATCATCACAGACACCGAAAAATTGTTTTTAATAATCTGAAAAAGTCTTTAATACCGCATTTTAGTCCGAAATCGAATGAAAACAAACTATTAATCATGATGATGATGATAGTATAAATATAAATAAAATTTGATTCAAACATAATATGGGTTTTATTATAAACCCCATCTTATCATCAATAGTGCCGCCAAATTATCTTTAGTGATCTGAAAAAGTCTATGAAACTGCATTATAGTATAGTCCAAAATCGAAATAAGTTTAAATTGTGCAAAAAAAATGTTTTCACACGCACACACATTTGAATAGGCAGTTGTATGGAAGCAGTTTCGCAGAGTTTTCCCGGCGGCGGTAACGGCCATTTTCCGGGAAATCTGTATTGGGGCGAATTTCCCGGAACCGTCCCGTTGTTTAAACAATGGACCGGGAAAGCACAGTGCGAATTGTTACTTAAATATTTATGGAGGCCGGAGCAGTTTGGGGAGCGAGCGCACACCACACATCATCCGGTGCAGGGGTACTCAATCCGATCGGAAGTATTATAAAATATTGTATTTATAAAAGTTGTTTGATGGTCTGATATACTTGTTTGGATTCTAATTGTATGATCTTCTAAAAAATATTTTATACTATTGTCAATACTATTATATTAATAAATATTATATATTCTATGATTTTGGACTTTGAATCGTTGAAGATAAGAAACAAGTAGTGTATTTATGGCATTATGTAGTTAATATATGTACATGTATGTATGTTATGTATGTACTGAAGTTATGCATGTATGTAGTTGTGTATGGATTGAAAAATATTTATATTTTTATATTTTTATACTTCTATATTTGTTTAATATAAACACCTAATAATCTAGTGATTTATTTTCCGTTTAAATAGCGTATTTTTTTCCTCTTCGGTTTTTCTCACCTGCTTCAACCCTGTAACACTGGACTTCCAGAGAGATGTTTCATCACTATCATTTATTTCCGCAGCAAAAGGCAATATATCCGAGAGTACATAGAGTTAATTTAATACGAGAGAAAAGGAAACATTATTGAAATGAAGCCCTGTACGCACTCCAATTATAATCAAGGAAAATATTTTGACACTACCCAAACGGTATACATAAATTACACGATTGAACAACAACATAATCGAAAATCAATATCGAATCGAATTCCACAATTTTTGGATACAATTAAACTCTTTTGAACGCCCAACTAAACTAAAATAACCCCCGCATAATTTCCATGTTCAATGCGATTTTCATCGCGAAAACTCGCCAAAATGAGACCGACTAAGGCTACACTTCAATGATATATCATAATATTATAATGTGTATTTGGCATGGGCGTTTTAGCACCGGTGTTGTTGCGCTGGCGCCAATTTATCATACACCCGAAGATGTACGGCCGTTTTGGCGTCATAAATAATAATGCGAGCAGAAAGCCATGCCACCTAGCCGGCGCCAATTTTACATATGTCTTCCTTAATTGAGAAAAAGATCCATGGCGGTAGACAATAATTACACGATATTCAGTTTACCGCGGCCTTGTTTCGAAAAAGGTTTCTGTTAAATATTTTTAGTGAAAATATGTTCAGAAGTCCATTTGAAGTATTATCAAATCCACTGTACGATGTTTTTTATTGATTACAAAATGGTGTTTGATAGTCATGAACTGAACTTTGAAACTATTTTTTTTATAAATTATATGAGACATCCACTAATCTATTTATCATATTATCTAAATTTTAAGCAAAAATTTACACATTTCACAAAACTACACTATCAACATTGTAACATTTGTCATACATAATTACTTGTACTACGCTTATCTTAACTTACTTACCCGTAACTTAACTGACATGCCCTGAAATGATAAATTTGTCATACTGCAAAAATTTATATATTTTCAATTATAAACCAATAAAAATTTAATTCAAGCAGAAATATCAAACCGATGATTGCATTATGTCTTATACATTCCCTAAACTCAAAATCTGGTCCGAATCTAGCTATAAGCTACCTAAGCATTTACCTAAGGAGCCAGTGGCTCAAGGCGCCGAAATTTGCATAATAAATAATTTCTTTAAAAAATTTCGAACAATAATAAATAGTAAAAAATATAATACATGTATATTGATTGAAATTTTATAACGTTTTAAACTTTACAAATCGATACGTAACTTTTTTAATGGGAAAATAAAGTGTTTATTTTTATCGCAAAAATTAGACTCGAATAGATTGTAGCTCATCAACTATGTATGTAAGTGAAAAATATTGAAACAATTAAATTTGTAGTAAATATAAGCATTTATTTTTTCAAATTGAAAATACGCGATGTGCGAACGCTCGTGGTTACAAAAATGTTCGGCGAAAATATGATTAAAACTGTTTTTTTTTTTTTTTCCCCGATATTTAATTTTTTTTATATATGATTCTTTTTACAAAACTGGATGACAAAACTGGATGGGTGCCTATAGTTTTTGCCTAGGGCGCCATTTACTCTAGCTCCGGCACTGCTCAAAACTGATGAAGAAAATCATCATTATTTCAACATTTCAACGCAGAATCGAAACTCGAAGGGCAACGCCGCGATTAATTACTGTCACCGCGACTGTGGGATGAGCGAAACGGGTGTGCTTTTTAAAGTGAGCCCTTAATGAATATTTATTCGAGTAATCCGCGCTGGGAATATATCATCATCAACACAGCTATGCAAATGTGAGGGCTGAAGTTGACCACCCCCCTCGTTTCAAGGAAGAAATGGCTAAATTCGTGAATTTTCAGTGACGGAAAAACGGCTTGACACCTACTCTTGTGACCTGGTTTTGAATTTAGGCGCTTTGTATACATGGAAAAAAATATTTTGAATTTTCATTGAAAACTTTCACGTTATACAAATTAAGACGAAATATGAATAATTTTCTTCCTATTCATATTTCTTTTAGTGCAAATTTATTCTTAATTGTTCTTCAATAGAATATTTTGATTAAGATTACATTGAAAATCTATATCTATCTATCTATACTATTATAAGTATAAAATTTTGTCTATCTGTCTGTCTGAATCCATTTTTGAAAAATTAAACTTTATCCTTTATAGAAAAAAACTACGGCTTCCCGGAAGACCAAATTCGGTCAGATATTTTTAAAAATATTCTTTCAGCAACTCGCGTAGTTTTAAAGCTCAAAAAAAATGCCGAATAAAATTACGCAAAAAATGTATTTATTGACGATTTTATCGAAATTATCAAGCGCCCCTTTTGCTGTTTTCCGAGATTTTTTCACTGTTGGGAGTGATTTTAGAGTCGTAATTTCTTACTATCGATTCCTTGCGTCGATTTACGTAATATTTTGGACGGGAGTGCGATCTTCATCGAAATATACGAAATCGAATGCGTGAAGAATCAAAACTGGATACCGAATTTGTTGTTATGACCGAGCCTGCTGTCACTAGGGATTCTATGTCGGGATTTTTTTCCTGGGAAATCGACGATATTTCGCTGTCTCGAGTTCCGTGTATTTGAAAAATATTTACCCGTGACTCGAGACTTTAAAATTTCAATTTTATAAAATATTTCGTACTTTTTTTGAATAAAATCTGCATAACAAAAATAACCCGTTCCCTGTTTGAATACAATACAAGCAAGTAGAAAGTCAATTGTTAGCCCCTATATACGACAAAGAACATTTTTTAAGCTAAAATGGTACAAACCAAAGAAAATCTTCTATCTATGCATTCTCTAATCCTGTCATTAAGCATGTTTAAGATAGCGTTCGATTACTAAATTTACGATAGAATATAGAATCCCCCGATTTCTGGTATTAACCAAAATTTTTCATATTGTAATAAAAAAAATATTTGATTTGCGAAACACATTACAATTACAACAAAAAGACATGTTGAAAAATACTATTTTTTAAATAAAAATAATATTTGCGATTAATCAATTAATATTATATTTCATATGAAATAAGATAAATCTTTTTTTTAAACGCGAATAAAAAAACGATATATCGAAATATCTAAACTTCGCACCCATTTTATTTAGAATTAGCTAGATAGTGGATTTTAATTCGCAACTCTTTTTCCGAACAGAACAAGAAGACGAGATTCGACAACCGCGAAAAGCGACAGCCTCGATCGCCCGCCATATTTTCCCCCGACCTCTTTATTTTCATTTTATTTCGGCGCTAAATCGCATTAAGCCTCCATCTTCCACTTCCACTTCCACGGGGATTGATTGACGGCAGTAAACAGCCGCTCTTGAATTTTTCATCTTATTACCGGGCGGTTGAACACGATTCAATTTCTGGCCCCCGCTCGTCGCGAGAATAAAATTTTGATCTGTGGCCGCGATACGCGCAATTTGATATCGTTAAAAATTGAATTTTCGCGCCGAACGTCGAAACGAGACGGGTGTCTGCTTGATGGATGCCGTGTCTCAAAAATTTGGATGAAATCGAGGTTTTTGGGGTTTGATGCTCGTTTTGGATCGAGTGTGTGTTGTGATTTTGTTTTTGAATCAAAGAAAACTACATTTGATTATTGGTAGTTGGTACCGATAAGTTTAGGACTGATGCGTATTTTGTTTTCCTAATATAACCCAACGTAACCTAACCCAACTTAACCTTACATCTAGGTGCTCTAGGTGTTAGGGAAGGTTTCTAACCTAACCTTACCTAACTCAATAAAGAAAACAAAATCTGCATCAGACCTAAACTTAGCAGCACTTGATTATTTTTATTTTGTTGGATTTCGAATATCAATATTGAACAGTGAATGAATCGAAAAATATGTCATTTGATTACCTATATTTATAATCGTGGATTTTGAAAATCTGTACATCGATGTCAATACAAAATATGTTAGAATCTTTTTCTAACGAAAGTGATAGATTTTTTTAATGTGTCTTATTTTTGTAAGATATACAATCAACAATCATATCAAATTCAAAATCAAAAGTCATATAAAATTTTAGAAATATGTATAAGATATTTAAAATGTTATGAATGACGATTTTAGAGATTTCAAACAATCAATATTACGAATATTATTATATATAACGGCGTATCTTATATTATATTGATACAGCTATCTATAAAGTAATTTATTATGCAGTCGCGGCCAATGAAACCTCGAAAAATTTACGTTTTTAGAAATTATGTACAGATTTCAAAGTTTTGAAAAAAAATATTTATTTCTAATGTAAGAGGAAGTAATACTCTATCAAATTACAAATATATCTATTTAAAAAGTTGTACAGTCACTACGCACTCTTTTTTTTTTCAAATGTAGAAAATCGGCTGATATAACATGGCATGAAAGAAATCATTCGATTAGTGATTTATAAGCAAGTATCGAAAAAGTTTTTATTTAATTTAATAAGGTGATAAACACTTGTTAATTTTCCTTTACTTTCTATATTTCAAACTACCCCATTTCACTTTAATTACTATCCTTATCTTCTGAAGTACTGAGGTAACCGATTTTTTTTTAATATTTATCGAAATTATATGTTTTCATATGTTTTTATTAGATTTTTTTAATTCAATAATTCAATTGAAGCTTTAATTATATGTTTCAATTTATATCATTAGTCGAAGCTGTACAATAGGGTTGAAATCAAAACTTCCGTTGCCCATTGCTCAAATATAGAATTTCCTTACAGCTTGTTTTATCTATTAGAATTAAAAATGTTTATGATTTATTTTTTCTCTTACTTTAAGTCTGCAGTATTGTGGCTATTTATAAAAAATATAATCACAGTTATTGGTTACATGTCAAAGTTCAAAACCTAGTGGAAAAATCAAGTTAGTGCAGTAATAAAAAGCTTGAAAAAAAATTTTTTTTCTATAGACGACGAAAAAGCTTTTTTCCAATACTTTCAATATTTACAGTTTTCAGTTATTCATCAATGAACTTAATATAATTAATACCATGTTATAAAAAACATCCTCAGATTGTAGTTTATATTGAATTATATATACATGCTTTTAAAATCTGACCCAAATTCATCGGTCTTTAACTGGAACAACTTTACACAAATTATTTCTCGAAAAAATCATAATACGAAACGCTTTCGCGCATAAATACTTTACGAATCGCATTCAAATCGACGCATGAATATTCAAAAGCGCTTTCGGAAAATGTTCACACTTCTGTTCACTAAAATAAAATAATAAAAACGTTCTCGATTTGTATGTACATAACAATGCATTTGTTCCCTTGTCTCACTTGGGGCGATCTCGTTATCGGTCAAAGCGTTAAGACATCTCGTCGAATAAATAATCCGATTCACCGAGTTGCTTTCGACAAAAAAAAAGTGGACAGACGAAAAATTCGAGTACGAAAATGCACGCAACGAAATTCACAGACCGTTCCCTTTCAAAAAGACAGCAGAAAAAATATACTGAGATAAAAAGGGGAGAAGGTTTCTTCGCACAATGGCGGTGTATGGAAAAGTAAGCTTCACGCACTCCTGACCGCCGAAAATCCAAATAACAACTAATTAAACATGGCCAGAATTCGAAACGAGTGCCTCTTCTGAATATTTTTTCGTCTGTGGGAAGTTCCCGATTCTTTGTTGATATGATCGCGATTTAAAGCCGGCATGAATAATTGCCATACGATTCGCTGAATGCATGTGCTGAAATGTGCATTTTATCGTACTCGTTGCGTCTTTGAGAAAGTGTGTTTTTTTTCCCGCTTAATTTCGGAAGCATCTAATTTTTGATTTAGCATAAAAAAATACGTAAAAGGGGATTCTTCATAATGTATATTTATGCCACTTTAATTACAATATTTATCGTCCGGGGTCGGCGTTCCTTGCGAAAAAACACTGCTGTGTTAATCTCCCGAACGATTCCCAAAACATTAAACGTTGATTTACGATTCCGAAGAAAATTTCAAAAAATATATTCAGACGAATACGAAAATCTTTTTAAACGATTATTTGAAAGTACGAACATTCACGAATCGCCGATGTTTCCATTTCGCGCATCGAACACCATCGATTATCCGCTCGCACAACAAACACACATCGAATTTGCCGAGCGGACGACAAATATAAACAAAAATAAAAATAAAAATAACAAAAAAAAAGAGGCCAAATTCTTTTATCGAATATTCGCTCCCTCTGGCCGAAAATCCGGATATGGAAACGACGTTTGTGCGAACAAAAGGCGAACGGCACGAGCGTAAAGCGCGCGCCGACTCGAGCGTGAACGGACGCCTTCGCGACGCATTTCTTCACTTTTCCCTCGCAAACACCATTTTTTCCCCGTAAGCACAACACCATACAGTCCCCGTGTATCCGTCGCTGTCCGTCGCCGCTCAAATGGATCGAATTTCCCGCCTTTTTTGATAAGGAAGGACGGCCGGACGCCGGCCCGCGGAGGAGCAACGCACAAAGGACACGGTCGTTATTTATTCATTTCTCGGAATAAAATTGTTTTTCGGGTTTTCACGGACGATCGCCGGACGCGGGAAGGCCGTTCCGCCTCATATGCGGAGAGATATGGACGCCCGTGTACGCTTTCCGGGAATATGTTGGCGTTTCGGAGGGACCTCGGGATGGTCGTTGGTTCGGGGGGGTTGTGGGTGGTTGTGGGGGGTGGTGGACGCGAGGGTTTATCGGCCAAGTTTACGGTTTTGCGATTGAACGGTCGGTGAGGATGTATGGCTGTTTTGTTTAACTTTTTTTATAGAAGTTGTTCAATTATTATATCTATCGAAAAAAGTTTTTTTTTTTTTTCGAAAAGTATAATAGTAACAATATGAACATGGAAAATGAGTGATAAATGCGCCTTTAGCACAAAGCAAAATTTATTTTTAAAATTCGTTTCTGTAGCAAAAATATATGGTTTTATCCGTCCGGGTTTTATCAAGTTTGAATTTCGTTTATGTTGAATAACTAGTTTTTGAAGAAACACAAAACGAACATTATTTTTTCAACAATCTTATTTTTGTTTACAAAATAATAAAATCACAACTACAAGAGATGAGACATAACATTATATTATATCACATTATTGTTGCGTTGTTACAATATTGTAATGTTATAATATTGTATTGCATATGGTGATATTGACATTATTATTATCGTTTAGGAAAAATTCAAACGGAATCAAAAATAAATACTTTATTACTAAAAGAATATTAATTATTGAATCTTCAGATTTGCCGTTTAATTATTGAAAACTAAAGTCTAGTTTAGTTACCAATTTAACTAAGCTATTAGAGGCTATCGACACGAAAGAATTTAAGTTGTAAGAAACGGCAATAGTTGATGAATTACACAAGAGCGCTCTCTGGAATTGAAGCTTTCCGGGAAAAGTTGCGCACGTTTTCACGTACACCGTTCCCCTCTTCAGTAATTACTGGACTTATTTACTTAAGTGTCTGCCGTCAGAATCACCCGCCGGGGAAATTGTTTCGTCGAGAACTCGGTTTTTTCCTCGGAAAATATTCATGAGGCCGTATGCGAAAACTTTCAGACGAGAGCCTTCCGAACAATCGCGCGATTGCCTCTTCATCCAACTTCGCAAATGGCGCTATGTTCTTGAAAATCCGCCGTTAAAACTGAGATCAAGAGGACGTATTGAAATCCATACTACGTATAAGAAAACTATTTTAAATTGAATAAGGGAAAGCGATACCTAGAGAGAAGAGCTTCTCGGAAATATACTTCGAGGCTCTAGCATGTGTATCTTGACACATTGCCGATATCGTATTGCACATTGTGTTTTAGAAAACGTTATATAATAGTTTCAAATTTCAATTAATTATATTTGTTGAGGAAAACAAATTGAATTTCCAATTATCAGAAACGGTTTTGTACGAGTATTTTAACCGTATGGGCTTTTCAACTGTTACTATTCTACGTATTCAATAATGTGAAATGATCGCCGAACAATTCCGGAATCCCTTTGATCCGTCCATCATGCACCATTTTCATTTGATCGCAAATAATCGACATTTTTACCCAGAAAAATTACGAAATAGTTTCGCGTTTCACAACAGTTTCTCACTTCGTGCCGCCATAGCGCTATTCCAAAAATGCACCGGTTTGGAAACAAACACCCACACACAAAAAATAAATATTTCGTCCAGACAAATTTTTCAAAAGCGCATCGCATTGTATACAGAGTTTTTCCCCAATTTTCACACTTATTTCGTCTCATTATGAGATTTTTGATTAGATTCGTTCGTGATTGCGCATACATTACGAAATGCGATATTTCCTCCCAGAGGCGAACTCTCTCCTGCTCACTCTTTAAATTTTAAGTAATTGCGTAACTCATTTGCATGTCGGGTGCGTTTCGCAGAAAAAGCCCCAGATATCGTGGAAATTAAAAGTAATTGAAATATACTGTGCAAGGGCGGTGGCTCCTTGGCTACGAGAGAAGGCAAAAGGACCCAGAGTGGGAGGAGGTGAAATTTATTCGGAAATGGAAAGCCTTTGAAAAGGCTCAGGTAGAAGAGACGAGCATCCTGCGATGTCCTATCTGTTCGGGCTGCTGCCTCGGCGGAAATTAAATTTTACAAATATACAACGCCCCCAAGGGGAGTGGGTGGGCCGGTGGGTGGTTGTGCGCTTTTAATGTAATTCATTGGAAGATTTACCTGGTCGCCGGTTCGAAACTGCGAATGCAAATAGCTGAGAGGATAATCGCATTAACAGACGACGAGTGCAGCATGACCGTAGATAAATTCGATCAGTCAAATCAGTAGTCGTTGGCTTAATCAGTGCAGTAAACAAAACTGTTGTGCGGAAATTCGATAAAATATTTTGCATTATCACCAGATAGCATTGATACTTTAATTAAGCATTTTTTTATATAATCTCATCTAACTGATAAAGATAATTTAAAAAAATTGCATAAACATTTTGAAAAAATGTGCGATTAGATCTTGTCTGAATTATAGAATTTATTATATTATAGATAATGGAATTCATTGAAAAAACAACCCAATATTTACGATAACGTATTATTGATCTAACTTTAAAATAAATATGTAAGAATTTATTTTTAGAACTGAAAAGATTCAAATTTCTCACTTCTCCACAAAGTAGATACTTTCAGTAAAAAATATTATAATATAATTATCTAAATTTTCGATGTTATATCGGAAGACATGTATTATTATAATAACAGAAAAAATATCTACTAAATACTACTACATAAAATTAAAATTAAAATACAAAATCCCATAAAAATCAACGATTATAACACACCCCGAAACTACATATTCAATTTTAACACAAATAACTTAATACCTTGATTAAACTTCAGTAGGAAAATTTCAACCACTGCGACCTCCCGCCAGCACTTCCAGACGGACATTCGAAACAATTTACGATCACACTTAACCCCGATGCACTATTCCTTCCTGTTCCTGGTAAGCGATTCCAGAATCGATCCAGGATCCAGCATTTGGAAATTCGTCGCTGGAAGCGCACTTAATTAGCGTGGCCAGACCGCTAACGGTGGCATAAACTGAACGCAATAAAATCCGCAAAGTTAACTATTCGCGGAAACTTCGATCAGTAAATTTTAAGTGCGCACCGCAAATTCCGTCAATAAACGTTTTAATGCTTCGATCTCGTTACACGTACACGTGGAGTACTCCTTTCGTTTATCTCAGACGTTATAACGACAGTTTGGCTCAATAACAGTTCGCGTTTGGGACCGTTCGGTTCTTTCGGGAAAAATTAGCGATTCGCGGTTGGGTCGTTGTTGTAAACTATCGTTTGTAATTTGAATGTGTTTAAAAAAAAACGAAAAGACTTCAGTTAATTCGTTATGTAATATTCAATTTTATCTGATTTATTCATTTTGTATTGTATTACATTACACTGATAGCAGCTCACACGACACGTTTTAGGATAATTGGAGATTGACTACATGATAGTTAAATGATCCAATAAATGATTTATACTTAATTTTAATCATACTATTTCGAAATTTTTCACCGATTGTGTTCTATCCTTGGTTTTATAGAATCGTGTGTGCTACTGTCGGTATGTTCCACTGTCTTATGTGCTAGTTTTGTTTGGGCAAACGTCTGGAAACCGTCCATATATTATAGTATACAAACTAAACTATTAATTGTTTAACTTCAACAAAACTACTGCATTTAACATCGTTAAACCAGTGGCTACATACAAACTAGTTATCTTTAAAAGATAAAGTTATTATATAAGCCAGGAATCGGCAAACTCCGGCCCATGGGCCAAATCCGGCCCGCTGTCTGTTTTCAATCCGGCCCGCGGACTAATATTGTTTTAAAAAATATTAGAATCAATTTAGGAATTCTCATCCTCAAAAAAAAAATTGCAGCAGATATACGAGTATTTTATGAACATATTGTTAAACTTTAGTTACAAAAGCGTTTTTCGGTTCTTGGTAAAAATGCAAAAAACATTTTCATATTTCAAAATCCATTTGACTGTACAATTGAGGAGCTTCTAACAGATCCTCAGTTGGAAGTGATTGTTTTCCAACATTATTTATTTTGTAAAATTTTAAGTTGTTAACGATAGTATAGATTCAATTTAAAAAAAATCGCCTGCGGCGCTATTAATACGTAATTATTTTCTTAACATTACCTGCATATAAAAATTATTTTTGCGAAACAAGCACTTAAATATTCAAATAACTATTTTGAGATCGATTAGATTTAGCTTGTTAAAATTTTGAACTTGTTTTTTGTTGCTCTTTGAATAGAATTACCCATATAAAATCATCAAATTCGTTATCCGGCCCGCCGAGTCTCAAATTTTTACAATCCGGTCCTTTCCGAAAAAAGTTTGCCGACCCCTAATATAAGCAATTATCGATAAAAACTGATCCCTCTTCTGATTATTATTTTTTTCTGATCAAACACCTCCAATCCCAAAAAAATAGACTAAACCCACATCCAAAACAAACAACCCACACACAAAAACACCCGACAGTCTCCAGACGCGCACACACCCACGTGCATCCAAAGGGGAACAGTTTGGCCACTTTGTAATATGCGAAAACGCTGTCGTCCCAAAGGAGACCCTCGAAGCCTTCCGCAGCCATTACGCGGGCCACAATAAAAGCGGCCCCGCGATAATTTCACGGCGGGCAAACCGAACGGTATAAAGTCGCGATCGTACACACACACACACACTGTATTGCACGTGTGCATGTGCAAAGGCTCCGAAGCGCATTCTGCATTTGCATAATTGGGCGAGACGGACCGGACGCGATACGGGTCGTCGCCGAACTCGAGAAGGTCGCCAATTAAAGTTCGAATGGACTCGGTATTGTTTTAAGGAGGTGTTTCTTGTGTGGATGTAGGGGCGGTGATGGTGAGGTCTTGTGGTGAAAAGTTGTTGAAGATGTGGATGTTGAGTTAAAATGTATGGTTGTGAAAGGTTCGGTTTGTTCGGTGCTTGTTGTTATAATGTTCGTTGCAGGGTGGAGTTTTTCTGAAATGGTATTGGGGTTTTTTGTTGATTGTTTTTTTTTTTTGTTTTGTATTACTCTTAATTTTTGAGGAGTTTGAGGTTGAATTTATTCTTTACAAATTGAGTGAAACTTCGATATGATGGACTGGTTGCAGGCGAGGGGGTATCCGTTTTAACTGAAAGTCTGTTATATAAAGGTAGGTTTTCCGAATGTGTTTTTTTATTTATTACCAAAATAAACAGCATAATACCAGACCAGTGAAGTTTTCGTAAATGGATTTAAAATGCATATTATGTAATTTTAAACAATTATGAGATAGTTATGATAACTTTAATGCACAGAAAAAAAATCAATCAAATAGAAATTAATAAACAAACATTTTTTTACCGAAGAAACACGTTTCAAGCGTCATCTAGGATTAAACATATACATACAACATTAAAAGAATGTTTTTAACAATTTTCACATTTGATCGGATATTTTATAAGTCCGTTGTGTAGAGGTTTTACTGTATTTTAAAGCCGATGGTATGCAATCGCAATCATCTACTAACCATACCACTTGTTGCTTAACTTTTATAATAGATAAGAACCGGAAAAGTTTAACAAGTGATTCTTACAATATTCAAATTTTCAATAATCATCATTATTCGGCCACTATAGTAATGTGGGAATATATCGTACGCCATGGTGATATGTTTGCATATTTTTTCATAATAAATGTTTCAATACACATAATACATAATAGCCATTGCAATAAAAACCTTTCAAAAAAAATCATATAACATCTAACAGAATTGGATAGTTAAATCACCAAAGACTCGTCCACATCCATAAACGAACCGCATCGAACTTTTTCAACATCAACAAAAACCAACACACTCAACCCTCGACAAAAATAATTTTCATTGTATTAAACTCGACATAGCTGGGCACGATTCAAAAATTGCATTCATCAATTGTACCAAAGAGCAACGACCTCTGCCCAAGGTCAAACCGCAAACGCCGACATTCGAGTCCAATTTCCGCATAATGTCCTCTAATGACAACCCACGGTGCACTTTTATTGCATCGCGAAATTGGGTGGCGTTTTTTCGCGTCGGCGCAATTTCGGACAATTGCGATTCGGTGGCGAATTTCAAAACTGAAACATAATTCGACATGCGCTTCCAGATGGCCCTCGCCAAATTGCCCGCCTCTGTGCGAACGTGTATCTTCACGCGCCATTATTTCGAATCGAGGATATTCCATGGTTTTATGTCTTACGTACATTGTTGCTGCATTTTATGTGGGTTATGGCTTCGTGGTGGATCGAAATAGTGAAACGAATGCAGGGTTTTCAACGAATTGTTGAGTTTACAGGTAACTCGACTTATGATGGAGATACCTAACTTCAAATGTAAATCGAAACCATATATTTTTTTTATTTTTAATGCAAAATTTCGAATGAGTTCATATTTTTTCCGAAATGTATCGGCTGTAGTTGTAGGTGACGGTAACTCGTGATTTGGACCATTTTAACCATTGGAAAAATAATTGGTTTAAGAAAATGTTTATATAATTTTTTTCGGTCGTAAGTGCGAACCGTCGTAAATCGAGGTCTACTACTACTAGGGATATTATATTACTACTGCGTAGACATTATTGAGGTGTTTCTCAATACTGCATTTGGCGGTCACACAAGTATCATTTTATGCCACTATCCAATCTTAATTTTTTTTTAATCTTATCAAACGTACTCATTCGCTTTTCATAGAATTTAGGATTTGTTTATTAACATCAAAGAAGTTATTTTTCGAATAAACTAATGAGAACATTCTTTATTATTTTCCACAGGCGTAATCGAGAGGGAAGTCGGGAGTCACCTCCCCTAACTTATGAAAATAATTACAAATTATGTTATACTGTATTATGAGAATTATGTAGAGGTATATAATATCACATAATCGTGAATAAATTCTTTGAACACCTTAAATATATGTACATATAACATATATACTCTGTATTGCATATATATAAAAAGTCGTATTTTGGTCCTCTTCTTGAAAAAATCCCTACTAACAATAAGACCGTACATACTTTCAAAGCTGAATTAAGCAAAACAAATCTCTTATATATATTATTCTTAAAATTTTTATCGAAATAACCAAGAAAAAAAGATATATTAGATCTAATGAATTGAAAAAAAAACCCCTTTTTCAATACTATACGATGACCCTAACAAATGGAAATGTCTCAACAGTCGATAGATTCAAGGTAAGACGAAAATCGTTCTCATTCGAATCAAATTTGAAAATAATGATAGTGCGATTATTATAGAAAATTCATCGATTCGAATCGGACGGGGAAAAATGACAAATTCAATACTTGAGAGACGGGGAGTCCTCTAAATAGAACCATGTCGTGCGTTTATTTACTTGTGAAGTGACCCTTATCAAAGCAAAAATCTCAATTACAAAAGGATATTGGATTTTTTCCCTCGACCCCACGCTCCGGCGAGGACGAAAAAACAAGACCGTTCAATCTTGGAGGAACTGTCCCGGCGTTTCTGTTAAATTCAAAAGGAAAATTGGGAAACGTCAAAGGAAAAATTGAGGATATATTACATACGCGGCGGAAAAACGCGATTAGGTATACGCGTCCTTTGTCGCTTTGCATCGCGATTTGTGTTTTGAATATCATAATATGATTGGGATTTTGTCGCTTTTTTGATCGACTCGAATTTTTAAAAAGAAGAAAATAAAATTCATATTGAAGAATGAGAAATGAATGTTTCCAAATCGAAAATGGTGGTATAAAACTAAAACATAGCATCGAACAGCAATACTAATATGAAAAAAAAGCAAATATAAAAATTACCATTCTTTATTGAAAAATAAAAAAACTTACATAGCTTTAATTACTTTCAAAATCATAAAAAATAATTAGTTTTTTTTTTTTGCTAAAATAAATAAAACAAATAAAACATTCATATAACATAAAAATTGTGAATACAATTTAGCATTAAAAAATTGCTGCTATTAACTACAAAACAAAATCAAATATACCGATCTATCAGTGCTTTAACACAAATACTTATTTAAAAGTTTTTCATAAAATTGCATATTCAAATTGAAAAATCCTTTTATTCAAAAAGCAACGTATGAATCTTAAGAATCGATACAAATTGAACTTTTAACATATGATTGTAAAAATCTTATGCTGAAGTCATAGATCAATTGAATATAGGAAAGATTTGTTAAAAAAAAGATTACAAAATATAGAATTTAGCAGTGTTCAAATATAACAGTGGGATTAATATCATTGTTTATAAAAAATATTGTGAAATAATTAAACTAAATTAACACATGCATAATAAAATAACATGCTTTGGTCCCTCGAATTATACTCTGTGCCTTATTACAAATGATTATAACTATTATATAAAGATAAAAATGTACAAAAAAATAATCAACTGATCAATTTTACTTTTTTGATAAACGTAGCATTTGTAATTCAATCATTAGCTTTTTATTTTCTTCTAATAATGTGTTTAACATAGACTGCATATTTCCCATTTTCTGGTACATGATATGTATTTGATCTTCGAGAAAAATTCTGTTTTTTGTATTGAGTGAAATCAAATGGCAATGATTACTTCTGCACAAATAAGACATATCATACAATGAATATTTGATGAAATCTTTCATCTCATTATTTAGATTTAATTGATTAGTATTGCATTTGCATTTATTACATACTGTATCAATATCAGATGGAGACATATGTGAATCAGAGGGCTTTTCAATGCTACTATATTCATTTTTTCCATCTGAATTGCCATTCATATCACTCTCCCTCATATATTTTTCAATCGGAGAGGGAGTTGCTTCATTCGGCATGTTTCTTAAAAAGACCGGAGTAGATGTAGAAACTGAATCGACCAAATTACTTCCTTTGAAATTTGATTCCACTCCAAGTTGTACCATCGACCTTAGTTTGGAAGAATCTAATACCGATTTAGATTTGTTGTTAAGAGATACAATATTTTCTTTGGAATTTTCAACGATGTTTACTCCAGATGTGTTTGAACTTTCCGAAACATGTAATAAGAATGAATCATCGTTAAAATCGACATTCTTTGCTGTTGAATTTTGTGAATGTGGCATAGTCTTATTTATTAATTCCAGAAAGCTTTCTGAATCTGACGTTTTATTAATCGCAACATTTGGAGATGTGAATTTCGGACTATAAGATTCCTTCAAACTTATATTCATTATAGAATTTTTCTTAAATTTATCAATACATGGCTGAAAAGCTATTCTGGTAACTGACATTGTGTGATCCTTAAATGTTTTCACTGGTTGTGAATATTGTCTAAGATCGTACATCAATATTTCACCATGAGAAGTTCCAAGAGTAATTAAATTAGCGAAACTCCACTCCATACAAGTGAAAAATTTATTAGAGTTGATGGTAGTGACAACAGTTGTCAATCTTGTATCATGAATGCATACTTTCTTATCTAAACTACACGATCCCATAACGTCACAGTTGACAGGTGAGAAAACTATCTGGGAAACAGGAGCAGCGTGTGCTGTTTTCAAAAACATTTTATTGCTGTTGATGCCTAAATCCTTAACTAATATAGAACCTTCTTCTGTTGCTATACCAAGCACAGCTCTGGATTCCCTATGAAAAGTCAACGATGATATGGTTTTTGAATCTGGAACTTTGACAGTCCCGATGACAACATTTGACGTCAAACTAAAGATGTTCGCTTCTCCATTTTCTAATGCAGCTGCAAGAAAAGTATTTTTAGAATTGAAATCCAAAATTTTAATCCCACTGCTTAGAACGGGAAATTTTTTCACTATATTCTTTGATTTCACATCCCATATAATTGTTTTTCCTGTTTTACAACCTATAGCGAGATTACGAATAGGTCCAGGTTGAAATATTGCATACGATGTATCCTCAATTGGCAATCGTTGAACACTACGAGGCCTATCATCTCCTATACTAATAATATCAGCTTCTGAGCCGTCCCCAGCCTGAAAAATAAATATTTATCATACAAACTAATGGTTATAAGTCGTAATAAAAATTTACTATATACCAATAAAATGTATTTTCCATCTTCACTCCATGCAGCATTTTTAAATAATTGTTTTGAATTTCCATAAGAAAACTGTAATACACCTTTTTCATAATCGTATATTTTTAAAGTGTTGCTAACGGAAGCTATAAGCATGGTTGTTTTGTATCATAAATCTGAAATACATAAAAAAATTAATTAATAATGGAAAATAATGTATTCAAGTATGAACCATTCAATTATGAAAAAAAAATTTTTTTTTTGTGTATTGTTAATATATGATAGTCAGCTTCACAAATTAAGCTCCTCAGTACTGACTTTTTTTTCATAAATTTTTTTTTTTTTCATTTCGTTTTTATAGCATTGAAGATGCATAAAAAGATTTTTTTCTTTTATGAATTGTTTATCTATCTAAATCACATAATAATGACTAATTATTTGAAAATAAAAAATACTGCTGAAGTGACAAAAATGACCCTTCAGACCAAATTTACGATCTAATGTACATTCGTGTTTGATGTCAAATTATGATATGATACATTACAACATACAATGAAATTTGGTTTCAATCGATAAAAGCAGTCTTCTTTTTTAATATTGCACCATAATAATGTTATGTGAGTGGATTTTTAATAACAAAATATTGAAAATAAAACGTGACTTATCGCGACGTCGTTGAGATGTCAAGCAAAACCGGCATATAACAAAAATTTCGCACCCTATATTTCGAAACAGACAAAGTTAAACGAAATAACATAGTTTACACAATAATTTACAAAAAGTCCAGATAAAAATAAATCTAAAATAGCTTCAAAAAACGGCAACAAAGTCTATGTACATTGTAATGTACACAGGGCTTGAGGAGGTTAATAGCATGGAGTACGAGCTACACGAAAAGTTGAGGAGTTAACGGTATCAAACCACACATACAAATTTTGGAGTGCATAATGAAGTATCCAAAAATGAAAATAATTATGAAATACTTGTATAGATCGAAATGAATTGTTTTCGCTCATCTGGTTAATACAAAATCTACAAAACTGCAGCTGCGCCTTTAAGATTTACCGAATATAATTCTTTGGAAATGGCATCTTACAAATAACGTATTATTCACGACCGTCGTAAAAGTAGGTAGAATTGTAGATAGAAAAAATTCTTTCATCACTTTCCTCGGATTTCGGATTCTTTTCAAGATGACAAAATCCACTGATGAAAAATTTGACCTACGTTAATGCGTACTTATTCAAATCTTATTGTAAGTTTGTAGCCTCCATAAATGCATTGTTATTTTGTGTTTACCATACGAATGAGATATGAAAACATCGATTGTTCTGATTTACATTCTAATTTTCCACTAATTTTTAAAATAAATTGTAGATATTTTATTGATAAAACGATTATTTGGCGCCTTTTTTGGGCGGCGCCCTGATGCGCCGCATGTTTGGCTTACCGGGTAGAGCCGGCTCTGAATCAATGTATTCGTAACAAATTTCATCCCATAATAGAAATGTTCCAAAAAAAGTATACAACTAAAGTTTTAGCTAGATTTTCAAAGCCATTTATAAACAAAATACTAACTTATTACGAACTATGGATAATAAAACCACCAAGCTTCACGAACTTAACTGACAATTCAACTGACAATTCAACTGTATTCAACTTACAATTCTTTCATTTGGCTCTAATAAAAATAATCGACGACCATGACTAAAAATTCAAGCGACATTTCACAGAAAACTTTTCTTTTTTAAATATATTTTTATTTCATCTAAAATTCATGAATTAATACAATCAAATGATTATTTAAAATTATATCAAAACATCAAAATATATTTTGACCATATTTAATGCATGGTCGATAATAAGAGACTTTCGGCCAGACACGTCAGCGTTCAGCTTGACATTCTAGCCGGTGTTTTTGCGTTATTCTACTCTAGGAGCAATTTTTCGGTATGTTTAGTGTTTTATATCAATTTTTCCGTCGTTACGTATTGAATTTCTTACCAGTTATCCATAACTTGTAATGCTTTTCCAAAAAACGTGAAAAACCAGATCGTAATGTGGACAAAACCTTCTTATCAATTTCCACGTTTTAGCATATTTTATACCATGAAAATTTGATAAATAGACGTCCTCAAAATAAATAATTAAATTTTTAAATATCACGTAGAGAATTACCATACTATATAGATTCAATTTAACTCCTAAATCGATGCAGTATCAACGTCACAGCAATAGTTATTGAAAATTTTATATCTTGCTAACCAGTTAAATTAACGTTTACATTATTTGAATAGCTATATCATAATTTGTCCGTATATGTATATTTAATTTTGAATTAAGTTTATTGTTTTATGCTTTAATGTTGATTATTCTTTATTTTTTATTTTTCAGTTCACCATGATCAGTGACATGCAATTGGCCATATTTTCCAATGTACTTGGAATATCTCTTTTCCTATTAGTTGTACTCTATCATTACATCAATGCTAATGCGAATAAACAAAATTAATAATTAATTAATCAAAATGGTTAGTATACATATTTTTCTTTAATTTATATTGCTTTTATTGTACGTTTTAAATCTCAATTTATTTTCATATTTTAGTGACTACCGATCAATTAATTCAATCCCGAAAATATTTGGATGATCTACTCTTGATTACTTAAGTACTGTTTGATTTTGTTCAACTTTCACAATGTTTCAATAAAATGTTCAGTTACTAAAATTTTTTTTAATTCAATCTATTCATATATTACCTACATATAAGCCGTTCAGTGCACAGAGTGATTAACTCCACTTTTTGAAAAATCTTGAATTTAAGTGTTAAAGCACTTGGTATAGTCATAATCATAACTATAGGTATTTATGTTTAAAATAACTTTCCTGAATAATGAAGATTAACATCAAAAACTGACAAAATTTTTTTAGCCATTGAAAAATAAATAATTTATTTCAGGGCCATTTTGATTAATTCCATACTCTAATGTAAATCATTGCAATAATGCAACTCTACATTATGCATTCTACAATATTTATTTGAATTTATATTAAAAAGGGAATTTAAAAAAAATAATGAACATTGTTTCATCGATTTTCTCAACTTTTTGTTTTATGGAGTTAGTCATTGTGTGCACTGAACGGCTCATATACACTTGCTTATATTAACCCATGCTTTTATTTACAATGTATTGCCACACAACTTAGCAAAAATACATTAAGCAGAAAAAATATACGAATTGAATTCCTAACATAATATCATTTGTATATTTTTCGAAATATTTTTTCATCAACTCACAATAATCACGATAAACATTATTATTTATTGCTGCAACTGCCAAATCTGCAGAAAGAAATAGTTTTTTTCAGGTACATTTCAACAACAATTAATTAAATAAAATTAAGAAAACTTATATGTTTGTGCATACAAAAAACTGATGAAATTTTAAATATTTTATAATTTTGCTTTTTTACTTTTCAATGAGTAGTCAAAGTAAATAATAACATGGGTAATCACGGCTTGAATAAAAAAAAATGGCAACTAATAATCTTTGTATATGAAATTTTATTTTTTCTTACAAATAGATATAATGACAGATAAGTGGAAAACCATATTCCTTCAATTGCTCTAATTTAAAATTTAAATAGTTTTTGATTTTTCATAATATGAATTTTCTAAGAAGCATGATTCTATATCCAATTTCATTGAATGAATATAACTTGAATAAACGTTGAATCAGAATATTTTTGTTGAATTAATGTGGCCTAATATTTAATACAATTACATTTTATAGGCTTATTAAAACTTCATAAATTTCCATATGATTGCTTTAACGGTAACAATATCAAACTAAAACATTAAATAAATAATCGAACCAAACTCCTCAATACATTCATTCATATACAAGTCATGTACTTATCAAACATTAGAATTCTCATAAACTTGTCTACTCCCCATAAAACGCCAACTATAGACAATTACACAACACGCAATGTAACAACCAACACTTTCTATGATCAACATGAAAAACTATGATGGTAAAATGAACAGTTTTATTTGTAAGGTAAAATGGGACAGTCGATGTATTTTCTAAGTTGTCGAACAGTTCCAGTTATGACTTTTTATCTTTACATCAAATAAATTTTTATCACAAAACTAAAAAAAGCAATTATTCATTTGACAACAAATTATCACAATAACACTTTTCCAATATCATGTGCCCGAAACACAACTTTGTATATATAAATGATTCCATGTAATAAAAATATTCTGCTATTTTTCATATGAAATACATATAATGTGTGTAAAGAATTAATACAGTATTTCAAGAAAATCTCAAAATTGAAGCAAATGATCACAAACACATCCATCAATCGACTACGCTATATGTAGCTCAACTTCGATTCAACAATCAAATCAAATCAACCAAAAAAAAAATGATTTCAATAACACTTTTCCAATATCATCAAAAATTCAACCATTTTTATCTACCTTCAAAAGTTACATCACGAAAACCTCAAAATTGAAACAATCAACAAACGATCACAATCAAACTCTCAATACAACACAACACACAACCGAATCCATCAACTGACCGCGCTTCACGCGACTTAACTTCCGCGCACCGAACTGTCAGCCATTCAAAACAATGCGAATTTCCGACATACGGGGTCACACACGTGCCATTGTTTACACTCGCATACAAAACAGAAAATTAGCGATAAATAAAATAGCCATGCACGTTCGCAATCAAAATGTAATCCTCATTATCGCGTGACTCGGTACACTTGTCTCGTGAGTTTCCACACTATTACGTCGATTCATTCATTCGGTAAGGCAGTCATTCATGTGTTACTAGTTTTACTACTGTTGTGCTCGGATCGACAACCTTTCGTGTTAAAGCGGAATCATCGATTGGCAGTCGATATGGAATTGCTAATTCGTCGTTTAGAACCGTTAAAATTGAATTGATTTAATATTCGTATGGTTAAATAGTGCTAAATGGGAGAACACGTCCTCATTTTTCGATAAAAATAAAACGTTTTTCTTTGGTTCTAAAATGTCCTTATTTTTCGATCAAAATTCGTTTTCTTTTGATGTTCCAATTTTTCGATTATATTAAAACTTTTACTTTGGTTTAGAACCAATTGATTCGTCGTTTAGAGCCTTTAAAATTGAATTGATTTAATATTCACAAGGTTAAAATATTATTTGAAGAGCTAAATAGGAGAATGCGTCCTCATTTTTCGATAAAAATAAAACGTTTTTCTTTGGTTCTAAAATGACCTATTTTTTCGATCGTAATAAAACTTCCTTCTTTGATCCGAAAACGTGATTTTTAGGTCAATACAATTTCGAGGATGTGATGGTGATTTTCATGATTATTTATTGAGATATTTTTATTTCTTGAGATTGTTTAAAAATAAATAGCTTTGAAAAGTGTGATTAGTAAGTAGCACTGCTACTTTATTATAAAAATATATTATGGTTTTTGTTCATTTTTCACTATTTCGACTCGACACAATTTTGAGGATGCTATGGTAATTTTTATGGTTATTTATTGAGAAATAAGATGCTTGGTTAAAAATAAATAACTTTGAAAAGTGTGACTAATGAGAAGCGATGCTACATTTTTATAAAAATAAAAATATATTAGTTTTCGTAAATTTTTTTTTTGTTATTTTATTTTCATGTTTTCTTTCTGTAATGAAAATACTAATACATATTAATTTTATTTTTATGACCTGATTTAAAAAAATCATCCCATTTTTTAAATTCTTATTCAAAATAATTCGTCCTCCTTTAATGATTTTATTTTTTTATTTTCTCTAGATATCCGAATTTGCACATTTGACACACATTCTTCTAACAACTTATAAAAACGATAAAATATTCATTCGAACGATAACGGTTGCTTATCTCTCGACGCGTTTATTTATAAGAAGTGGTAAAATTTCGAACACGCCCCACTAAACAATTCGCTTGCGCAAACGAACAACTTTCTTGACGAATTACCACGGTTCGTGATATGCATTTCGTGCCATTCGTACAGCCTACTTTTTTCCGATTTTCCACGCTCGTTCGTGATTGCATTTCGAATGCACACGTAAATAAACACGGCGATTGAGAATAGACACGTCGAAGAACAAGCCTAGCCGTTCGCATATATAAAATAGAACGTCTGTCATCTCGTCTGCCGTAGTAGTTCTTTTTGGATTCGTTCCAAAGCTACTTTTTCAATATTATCTTAAAATAATGCGTATTTTATAAAAATTACGAGCGCTTTTCATGAAAATCGGGTTATGTTTGGTTATCTCTTTGTTGTTTGTTTCTAATGTCAAAGCTGAAAATCGTGTGGTTTTTCGACCATTAAAATTATTATCTTTTTTTGTTAAAAAAAACTGTCACTTTTTCGTGAGTAAACACAATTTTAATAGATAAAAAGATAGAATTTTTTCATTACGGAACTGTCAAAAATAACATAAAACACAAACTTGATTAGAAAAAAAAAATTCGTTACTACAACATTGTAATACTATTATGACATGCGCGTAAATGCCGCGCGAAATTCAAAAGTGAATTTCCTCCTGTCCGTGCCAAGTATGTTGTGTATAATTTTAAAAATTTGCCACAATATTGTTTTCCTCGTTTCCACTCCGGCGTAAAAAGAGACCATCAACTAAAAAAATAACAATTCGACATTTTTGCATAATAATTTATAGAGTACAAAAGTCGCACACGAATCGATCATTCGATGCGCAATTGTGCCAATGCAAAGCGTGAATGTTTCGATTCGTTTCGCATTTCCTAAATCGCGTCACACGACCGGATCTATCGGAAAGCGACATAAGCACTTTTTTAGTGAAAACTAAAGCGCAACGACCCATCGGCGGCTTATTTCCGTCGAAAGTGACTTTCTGGCATTGCTCCATGCCCCATAATAAGACGGGTGTCGATCGCATTGTTCCGACCTTTATAAATAGGCAGAGACGACTGCGAGGACATCTTCGACGCATCCGACTATGCAATCGCCAAAGTTCAAGATCGACGATCCAAAATCCACAGGACCAGGTCGCCGAAACGCATTTGCGCATCGCACAACGGCAGTGGTGGGTTTGCCTTTTGGCGGGGAGACTCTCACCCTAGTGCCCCGAAGGAAACCTGGCGTTTTTGAAAAAATAATTTTTTGTTGAATTTGATTTTGAGTTTTTCTATACCAATCTAATAGAGATCATGAAATTTGGATCACTTTTTGAAGAAAAAAAGGCGTTTATTAACTTTCTCTGTATTGAGGGGGGTGTGAAAAAATTTCACGTGGATAATTTTTGCGATAACTTGATAATTAATCGTAATATTAAACCCATAATTTAAATTAAAATGCCTTAAAATACAAAATATTCTATGTTTATACCAGGCTTGTCCAAAGGGCTACCATGGTACCAAAGTGGTCCCCACTTTTCACACAAAAACAAACATAACAAACAGCATTTATTCCGAAATGTATTCATCAAAATAGTTTTATAATGGAAATAAATAACTTTATCAATATCTTACTATTTATTACGTTTTGAATTTACAACAATTGAAATTTTGAGATTTGAAATTTGTAAGGGGCCCCCGCATACTGAAATTTTGGACAAGCCTGGTTTATACGTATAATAAAGATATAAGGCATCAGACTAAAATTGACCATCTGACAGTAAAAGGTAAATATTAAGGTTTTTAAAAATTATAATTTTTCGGAAAGGATTTAATTGATAGGCTGTAATTTATAGCCTATCGTTGAAACCTTATTTTTTTTTAAGTTTTTCTGACAGATGACAATTATATATTCATGATCAGCCATTGGTGCATTACCTTACAATTAGATACAAATATACGCATATTTTTATTTTAAATAATGCGTTAAATTAAAAAAAATCTAGGGATGTTTTAGCCCCTAATCCGAAACTCATTACTTATGCTCCGTACAGGAAGATTTTATTTTTCAAAATCGCCCGTTTGTGCTTTATTTTATGATGAAACTGATTATCAATAATAAACGATAAAAAAATTCCCTGTGGCGCAAATTTTTTTTAACAATTTGAATGATTAATGCATAACGGGGGTAGTTGGAAGCAAAAATTTTAGACGCCCCAAACAAATCAAATCCACCCCTGCCCAACGAAACGGTCCAAGTTCGAATTCGAATTTTTTTCATCCAACTTTTCCAACCGAAACCGCGCAAAAACCTCAACAATTCAACGCGAATCGGAAATCGTTCCGGCTTCCTCGCGATCGCAGCAGATGTCATTATTTAGGTTCGGCCGCACGTCGTCCACTATTTATTTTCGGTCGGTTGACATTTGGCGGCGGCGACGGCTGCCGCGGCGCTGCGATCGCCCTCTCGCGAAACGAGCGAGACGCCACTATGGCGTCAAAAAGAGACGCCGCTAGCTGGACGACCGCTTCCCGCGCGACAGTTAGGACGCGCTGTTCCGCTCGTCCGATCGCTGTGCGACGCCCGCACGTGATCACCTCGCTTATCACAAAGCCTGCGCCCCCCAGAGCCCCCATAAGTCTCCTTTAACCTCTCGTACGTTGTCGAAAGCGTTAACGCGATGCTGCCCCCCGGAGGTGCCGCGGCCCCCGCTTCTGAACGGCGGAGGGACGTGCGCGACATGGCGCGGGAACTGCCCCGTTTCTCTGTCAGGGATCAGGAGATGTCTCCAGGTGAGGTTTTCGTCAAGTTTTTGCGTTTTCGTGCATCGAAAGTGTGTTTATGAACGTCGCGTCGGCCGGGGACGCGACGGCCGCCATGCCACCGTGCCACAGATGTCACTTTGACGTACATGTCAAACTGACGTTTCGAAAGTTCGGGCCTCGCGCTTCAGCCTCGCCTTGGACTTTTACGTTTGAATTCTTTTCAGGATCGATAATTGAGACCCGCTCGGGGGCCTTGGGGGTCCGGAGCGCCCGCCTCGTGGGTCGCGAGGCAGCCGCCGACATTTTGGTTCGCTACACCTACCGGCGGACGTCGCGCCCGCGCTATTTTTACGCGGCGCCACGGGCGTCCATTTCGCGGTTACTTATTTCAAATTGTTCATTCTGACTAGATTTGATACTATTGCGAATATATACGCGTTTCTTTTCGTTTTGACGGATCGGAGAAACGGCGTCCGTATCGATCCGTCGCGGGACTTTTCGACGTCGACGAAGCCTTTTCGACGCCCGATCTGTAGAATGCTGAAATTTCATGAAAAACGGCATCGCGAGACGACTTTCAGGGCGGCGTGCGACTGACAGCTGCCGGTCGCGTTGCCCGCTAGGCCGCTGTCACCGAGTGACAGACGCCACAAGATGGCGGCGCGTCTCGAGCCGCACGGACGCTTTCGTCCGTCATTTTGAAAATGTGTCGTTAGATTTTTCTGTTTTAGGAGACTGTTTTTTGAGTCGACGAAGCTTTCGCGGTTAAATGCGAAGCCTTTGGAATTTTTTAATCCATTTTAGCTTTCGGAGGTGCACGCGTCTCGCAAACACGCGGCCGCTCCGCAAATAACTTTACTAATTTTGGCCATAAGAGTTGTGCGTTTTCCGAACGCTTTTGCGCTCCCTTATCGAATTTCCCGAAACGCACGTACGCCGTTTCTTCGGATGATCTTAAAACCTTTCGAGCGACGTTCTAAGTCTTAACGGATCGAATAGTTTGAATTGCGCATCCGTTATATAATGATCGATCGTTTTATCGATTTTCACGAAACGTCACTTTTCAAAACAAACGTTTCGAATGCGATTCGTTGACGCTATCTCGATATCCTAACGCCCCGATGCCTCGCCATCTCCGAACGCGCAATTTCCGGACGAAATAATATCGATTGTTTCGAAACGTAATGAATAATATACATATATATTTTGCGATTTCGGTTTTTCCGCTCGACTTGTACTTGGGAGAACGACGCGCAATTAACGGTTTTCGTATCCGTTTCGAATATCGTTTTTCCGTTAATATTTTTTCGTCTGTCATTTCTTGACGTATCAAATGTTTTATGATAGCGTGGGCGCGGTTGCTGTCATTTTGACAGTTGAAGGCCGGCCGGCTGCGCGCGTTGCTTGTATCGTTTGTGTCCTCTCACAATCAGACGTACCTTTATTACCCTTATGCAAATTTCAATGATCCTTTATTTGAGTAATATATCCTAATTGTTATTAAAAAAACTACTATTAAAAAAAATCTGAAACATGATATAAATAATTCGCGGTACTTTCCCATTAGACTGGCGCAAATGGCCGACACACTCACATATACTTATCGCTAGCTATCATCGCTGATTTACAATGAAATTGTAAAGCGCGCTTACACTATGTTAAAATTCTATAATTAAATTAAAAGTTTTATGATCATTAAAATATGTTGTATTGCATTATTTTCAGGTCGCGAAAGATTCCCATCTACCTCTAGCACAGAAGACAACGAGTCTGGCTCTGAAGGATCTCACGAAGGAAACCGAGGATCACGCGGCACAGCAACTCAACCCCCAGGATCAATACGCAAACGTCGTGGAAATCTTCCCAAACATTCAGTTAAAATTCTCAAACGGTGGTTGTATGATCATCGTTACAATGCATATCCGTCAGATGCTGAAAAACTCACATTATCACAAGAAGCTAGTCTTACAGTTTTGCAGGTTCGAATCGACTTTGAATAAACGTCTCATCTCAATCATAAATTTTTATTTAACTGGAATATGCTTTTAGGTATGCAACTGGTTCATCAACGCACGACGTAGAATATTGCCTGAAATGATTCGTAGGGAAGGACACGATCCTTTGCATTATACGATTTCTAGACGAGGCAAAAAGTTGGGGGGAAGTGGCAGCGGAGGAGGAACTGGCATGGGAGGTGGAGTCAGTGTCGGTGGTGGATCTCAACAGCTCGAAGGTGGACCGACTCGTAGACCATGGGACACTGCTAGCAACGTTAGCTCACATTCTGCTAAACACGCTCAACTGGCTCAAGATCATGATTATGATGATGGAATGTTAGGTTACAGGTGATATACTTTCATTGCTTTCAATTTACATGATAAAAGATATGTTTTTGATTAAAAAAAAATTTCGTGCTTTCATCTAATCAACTTTATTTTAATCATTGCGTTGTGTGTTTCAGAAGTGATGAAGAACAAGAAGAATATTCAAGTTCTGGTCACAGTGAAGAAGATATCAAATATGATCCCTCAGTTTGGCAGTCTGTTATACGTTATAGTGCAAAAGATAAAGAAAATCATCCGGCTTCGAGAGGGTTTGTTATATTCATTTTGCATCGTCGAATAAATATAAGGATACGGGCTACAATTTTTTTTTTTTGCTTCCAGTTCAAGTTCAGAAGAAATAATAATCGGAACAGAAATAGTAACTAGTGGTGGGGCATCATTTTGGACATCGGCTGCTCATCCTCAATTGGCACATTTGCCTCAATTACCTCATCCACTTGCAGTTGGTCCTCCAGCTCGTCGTCATCCTCGAGTTCAGGTAGCTGTTGTAAAAATATTTTAATAGTTCTTCTAAAAATTTCAATAATGTAAAATATATATTAATTTCGTCATACAGGTGATGCCAGCTCGTCCCCCATCTCCACCAAGATTGCCGACATCACCCCCACCTACTCCTCCTTCTCCCCCACTTCAACAACAACCTGCTACTTCTTCTGATCGAGATAAATTCAAATGTCTTTATTTACTGGTAGAAACCGCTGTTGCTGTACGTCAACGTGAAAAAGAGCAAGAAGAAGTGCAAGTTTAAAATCTGAAAAAAATATGTCACTACCTCTTGATGTTATCATTTTTAGACTTATCCAATACGATATATTATTTTAAAAATTCATTGCGTACACGTAATGTTTTTACTTAGTTATTAATTACTCATTGAACAATTAATAAGATTGTTACAAGTCATATTAAAATCTCAAATATTAAAATATTTTGTGTTAGAGAGGTAGTGGTTCTTTTACATAACAGAAGTTTAAGACTAATGCTCTTCCGCCCCTCGAAAAACCAATCTACCAGTGTATTATTGTGTTCAAAAATTTGCAAAATGAGAAAAGTATGTAAATAACTCAAATAATGTTCATACACATATTTCAAAATTTCAATTCATTTCCAAGTGTTATTTTTACTTAAAATTAAGTTTACTTATAAGTTCAAATATTTCAATTATATTTACATAGTTGCCCTTCTCAATTTTTTGACAAATATAACGAAAGAATATTGATCGTTAGCTACCATAAAAGCACATTGAAAACTATTTTATTATAGTAATATAAAAGTGTTCTACTTATGATTGAGAAATTCTGTTAAGCCATAAGTTCTTATGATTTTCGTTTGAATGTTGTGTAATTATGACATTTGTTAGGTTAAATTGTGCTTGTAAAATAATTGTACATATCTCTTGTAAAGTAATATTAGTGTAATCTAATTACTTTTTATCATAATTTTCATTTTTCGATCGGTACATTTCAGTAACTTTATATGATAAATATGTTTTATTTTAATATAGGTAACATCGTTATGATTGAATGATGTTTTGGAAGTGATCCTGTTTTCATATAAACAATGAATGTTTCGTATAAAATGTATATTTATGATAAGCATTTGAGTCTCATCGGGTTTACTAAAGTTACAAGCAATTTTACAAATAGAATATAACTATAAGTTTCACTAACCCACGCTTTCTTGTACATAACTTTACTAATTTAATAAACAATTTATCGATGATTGTCATCCAATATATGGAAGTAGATAGAAGAAACTCTTAGTTTGTGACATTTTGTTCAAAACATTTTTCTGAAAAGGGAATTTGTATAATATAATGGTAAAAATTGTGACTTTTAAACCAGATGTGCCTTGTATATTATCAAAAATACTGTTTTTGATCAAGTATTATTGATAATTGAAAACTATGCTACTAAATATTTAGCACTAAAAAACATTATACACATTCAACGTAGTACATACTATAATTTAATTTAAAATTTTATGTTGGTCTTAACAAATTTTCTGTTTGATCACTGATTCGAATCATCTCACTTTTGAACTTTTTTAATATACATATATTTCTGAGTGTTTATCTCTGAAATGATTAAAAATGGTTCATTTTTATTCACTAGTCAGGCTTTTTGTCAAAATTATTTTTTTTAATATTATTCGAGAAAAAAATTATAATTGTATCGAATGGATGAACATAAAAATTATATAATAAGATGAAAAAAAATATGAATGTATCGATATCCAAAAATACTAGGTTTTCTCGGTTCAAGTATTATTCAAATTTCGTATAATAGTTTTTTTGATCTACTGAATTTGTATACTCATAAATACAATTCGCAGCTCTCGAATTAATAGCATGTTTTTTCTTGCATTCTGTTAGTTTTTTTTTTCTAAATTGTTTGCTTTATTTGTCAATTAATTTCTTAAACTTTGCAAAATAATTAATAAATGACATTTGAACAAAATTACTGTGTTCGACAATGGTTGTGTTTATGTGATGTTAAAAAAAATCGATTATATTGCTGGAATGATTTCGTTCAAAGTTGTCTACATCTCAGAAGTTTAACTATTTTCTGTTTGTGCTAAAATATTCGAAATACTGTTTCATTCTTCCTTTAACATGTTAGTAATATATAAAATATATTAAATAATCTATGTAAACATGTGTACAGAATACAAATTATTGCATACGTAGGTTTGTATATCACAAAATATATTAATTGAAATTTTTACATCTTCTGTAATTATAAGAAATATACTAATACTTTTTCCAATATTGTTATCACTGCCAATTCACAGGACTTAATAATAGTAAATTGGGAGCCAGTAGATTAAATTTGAAAATTTGTATTATTAAAAAACTAAAATAAGTAAGTTTAGTGAACAATACTTATATTATACTAATTATTTTGTAACTCGTATTTTATCGGTTTAATTTACATCCAATATGATCTTTATTGAGGATTACATTTACAGATTTGCTTTTGTTAGTTTATGTCTTACAATATGTTTAATTTTACGTTAGTTTATCATCATTATTCTGTTGAGAGTAATAGAGTGAGCATTTAAAGTAATTAGTTGTAGGTATGATTTAAAATATGAATACACAGTACGTTGATGTGTAAGTACACATTGCCATTGTACGTATGAACCTATTTCTTCTTTATAAAGTTTTGTTTCATTTCTTTTCAATGACTAGCATTTTTATAACATTAGAATAAACTACTATTATTCTAATTAATGATATTGAATTTATTTCAAGATGATAGGTACGAAACATGTTTTTATGACATTTTCCCTGTTTTGAATTTTCTATTGCAATAATAGTATACCGGATATTCCCACTAGAAACTTTGTATTCAGTATACAGTGCCATAAAACTTTTTTTTAATGAAAATTTTAGGTTACACTAGATAAAAACTGTTTCAGCCTTAGAAGAAATAAAGCATGTTGTGAACTTTGAATGTTTTTTCATTTTCCAAGCTTTTTATTATTAGTAAAATTGATCACATTTTGTATAAAAGATGCATCGCAAATTCTAGTCACCACTGAATATTTCAATAATTAAACAAACAGTGATGTTTCCTAGGAAATTTCTTTAGGGGTGCAGCATATGGAAAAAAACACTATGCCTGCATATAAAAAGAAAACGCTAAGTAAAGTATGTACACCCGATCCTCTTTACATGGGGGATACGTTCCAGAGACTACTGTGTAAATTTAAAAAATGTATGGTGACCATACAAAAATTGGAGATAGGTATCATCACTATATTTGGATAGAACTTCCATCCAAATGTACTTTATAAAAAATGTGCAATGTGAAAATTTTTCACTAAAAAATCATCGAAATGTCTAGTTCTAGATCAGTGTTTCCCAACGCGGGTTTATGGCTTATGCCCCACTGGGGGACCATTTGAATGTTTTGGGAGGGATAATACTTAAATCATTAATATTTTTTACATTTTTCCTAACTCTTATTTTTTATTCCCAGACGTTTACCCATGCGACACTGGTACACACAAGCCTACAATACCGAACGTTGAATACAATCCACAAAAAATTTCAAAGCAGTACTTATTATTGAAATTAAAATAAATTACAAAGCATTGGATCTTATAGTCCTCCAATTGCCCTAAAACATGTAGCATGTGCTAGTGTCGTTTGGACAAATGTCTGGTCAACCTTATTTTCAAGGTAGGTCTTATATTAATAACAAACAACGCTGTGCGTCAGAGCAAGCTAATAAAAAGCTTGAAAAATACAGGGACGTGATTTGGGGAGGGGGCATGGGAGGACAGCTGCCCCCTCCCCCTAAATTTAGAAAATGTATGAATTTAATGATTAATGAAATTCTTTACATTTAATGTTACATTTACTTCTTGTTACTTTTGGGTAGCTCAGTGAATAATAGTATAAAATTCATCATCATCATCATTGTCGACCGGTTTAGTGCCCACTGCAGGACAAGGTCTCCCCATCAAATATTGGGGGTCTAGGCTATATACCTTATCCGAGAGCCAACCTCGTAGCGATAAGGGACATGTACCATAAGATCCAATCCGCCCATGCCAACGGAAGAGGTTCTCAGACCCACGGTACGCAAGCCTATGTGCTAGTCTTTGTGGTCGCTGACTCTCCACTAAGCAAATCGCAATGATCACCCGCGGGGCAGACGAGGTAAAGACTGAGCAGACTGCGTCCACGCTGACCACTTTTGCGATCGCAATGACCACCAGTTTGTCAAACGAGGCAAGACCGTTGGTCCTACTTGGCTTCGACCTCCGTAAAACACACGTCATCGGTCTTCGCCATTACCAAAGAAAGATTTTAACTAGGTGGACATGCAGTGTATTCTAATTGTACGACAAAGTTTTAGTCCTGCAAACACCCCACCAAATGCATTACTGCGTTCTGTTCGTAAAAGAGTTAGTTGATATTAGACGGTTAGTAGGGTTAGTAAATAGTTAGTAATAAGATAGAATAAGTTATAATTTAACTATTATATTCTAAAAAAATTTTACTTTGATCGTACGCTACTTGTTATTTAGTCATTGAATGACATTTATAATGTATGTTAGTTGAAATTAGATAGTTATTTAAATTATGTCATAGTTACTATGATTATGAACAGATTTACAAGTTAGTTAGTTAATTAGATAGCAAGCATGTTAGTTTGAGACTAGTATTATCCCTTATTTTGTAGTAAAATTAAGAAGAATTAATTATTTATAGTAGGGCGATGGATTCTAATAGGAATTTCTTGAGGTTCAAAAACGTTCTAATTAAATGATTCTGTTATACGATATATATTTTCCTATTGTGGGATTTGAATATGTTCGAAGAGGTTATAAGTAAATCAGGATGCTAGGACTTAGTAGAGAGGGAATCTAATAATCGGTAGTTTGATTGAGCGGCCAGCAGTGGCGGCTTGTGAAAATTTGTATTGGGGGGAATTAGAATCGCGCACGCGGTTGGAAAGTCGGGCGCTCCGCCTTAGCGGGCGGGCGGGATTGCGTGATCCGCGGATCGGGCGGACGCACGATCCGGGCACCTTAGCAGCGCTGTGCCGTCGTTCGTGTGGCGGCAGTGAGAGGGCGTACTGTTAATGAGACTCGGGCACGAACAAAAAATGGAACAATTAATGAGATTAATTTAAATTCAGTTGAGCACAGAAAAGAAAATGAAAAAGATTGAATTGAATTGTTACCGTCTTTCGAAGGTCGTGTTGTTTCTGGCACTGTAAAATCGAATTTTCACCCGCGAAACGAGATATAAGCACTTCGATTAAGATCGTGTCGATTTAAATACGCGCACAAAACAAACCAGATATAATGGAATATGACACAAGTTATACGTGCGTAAATTAAAGATTGTTTTACAGGCGTTGGGGAAACCCGAATGGCGTTACAAAAAAAGGTTTTAATTAAGTGTTTCTATGGAATGAAAAGGTCTGCACAGATGTTAAAAACACATGCGGATGGATAGAATCGTAGATTTAGAAACTAAACGAGTAAGTTAGATCGAGCGTTATACTTTAAATTGATATCACGAATATTGAGAGAGGGAACGGAGGTTGTGGTTGACAAAATAATCGCGGGAAACGAGTAACGATCCACAATGCAGGCGAAGTGTCACGTGTGCGTTCTTGGAGGCAACTAACTCAATGTCAGTATAAAATTATTGCTGCAAAAAGCTTCTTTGAAAAAAAAAAAAAACATTTTGGCCTGCCCCTCCCCCGCAAAAATCTGAAATGCCGTCCCTGTAAAAACATATTCAAAAATTATAATGGAGCTTATTTTCGGAGAAACACGGTAAATCAAAAACAAACAAATCAAGGTTACAAAAAAAACAACAAATACCAGTCGAGAAAATGAAATCAAATTTCGACGTTGGCAACACAAAAACAACTGTCAACCGAGGACCGATACCGATACGCTTGACTCAGCCGTATATCGTGGGCGGGGTTTTTGACGTTTGGTCGGCTCGTCCACGTTTCTGGGAATAAAAAGGAGTTCATCTGAGATGGCGAAGAACACGTGGAGTTCGGCCTTCCGTAAAATCGACGTAGACCAATTCAACGAGGATAATTTTCACGAGGACGATGCCGAGCAGGCGGGACCCCCCGGCCCGGACGACGCCGTCGTTCAAGGATTGCTCGCTCAATATCCTTTGCAAATTTATTCATTGACGTTTGTTTATTGCAGGTTGTCTCGTTTGCTATCGATTGATGAATCTTTGGTCTGTAACCATGTTAGGTTTTTTAAGTGATTCGCTTTGGACAGGTGGTCTGATTTCTGGTAATGTGTATTTTAGTTTTAAGTGCGTAGAATATTTATTGACAAATTTGCATTTTAACCAATAGATTATAGGTGTTTGAATTGAATTTCTTTATGTGTTTCTTGTGTAATTTATGCACGAATTTGGTTTTTAAACAAATTTTGCGCACGTATGTGTTGTATGGTGGTTATTTGAGTTTGTACAAATTGTCTAAATTCGAACATGCTAATAATTCGGACAGCAAAAGGTGCTATTGTACAACATGTAAACCTGAAACTCGTTAAGATATGGTTAAGAATTGACAAATATCACCTTCAAACTACGCGCTAAATTCGTTAAAAAATATTCATTTACGCACATATAATGCATGAAATACGCTAAGAATCTTAATTTAAGCACAAATGCAAATTTGTCAATAAATAATTTACACACCTAAAGTGCAGGATTACCCTAACTTCTAAATATGTTACTACTGGTTTATTATTTTCAATAAGAGGTTTGAAGTTTTGTATATTTCAATATTTTAGACAAATTTATTTTTCTTAACTTTCGCAACACAGGAAAACACATTGAGGCATTGAAAACAGTACTTGAATGTGCTCCTCTAGGATCAAAAAATCAACAAGTTAAGGTAATTATCTTATCATTATTATTTGTGTTATGTGGTATGAAATAATGACAACAACGTTTGCCGATTGTCTTATTTTTTAGGATAATGCATTAGCATTAACACTGAAAGTATTGTTGGCTATCAAATCTGGACAGATTGAAGAAGCTGTTGCCGCTTTAAATGTCAACATGGTCGATATTTTAATGAAATACATATATAAAGGATTCGAATATCCTTCAGAAGGTTCAAGTGGACATTTATTATTATGGCATGAAAAAGCTTTTCAAGTTGGAGGACCAGGAGCTATCGTTAGAGTCCTTTCTGATACTAGAAGAATTTAAGTCCTCCAAAAAAACGAATTCATATTTTTTTAAATTGTATTACTATATTGTAAATTTTTTTATAATTTTAATTACATGATAATTTTAAGAAAATACACAACTTTATTAATTATAATTATTCTGTTATTTTCAATATTATATAGCCTGATGAAATCAAATATAATTGGTTATTAGAGTTGATATACTCGGTACTATATGAAGGTTTTATTTAAATTTTCAGTCATAAATAAAATAATGGCCTGAAATATATTATACATTTATAACATATACTTACATGATTTATGATGAAGTAGATTTAATATCTGACTGTGGCTCAATCTTATATAATAGATCAATTTCAATCATTTGTTCATTCTCATCAAGTATTTTCATCCCTCCTCATTATCTATTATTACCAAAGTTATGAACTTGTAATCGAAATTGCGATGACAGTAATTTAGATAAAATTTAAAACAAGTATTTTCAATAAATTTCACAATCTGAATAATTTTTTCTTATGCATTTTTAAAAAATCTTATCTGAGTAAAAAATATTTTGTAAGCATTTTTTTTTATTTTGTTTTCCCAGGTAAATTTTTTAGTGATTCCACATTAATTTTGTCATTGAAATCTTTGTCAATATGTATATAAATTTAATAAATGATTTTTACGTAGCCAATTTACCCTGTTTTTCAATTTCTGTCTTAATTTTTTTTAATGAATTTCATAAATTTATTAACATCAACATAAACAACCCGTAAATATTCTACTGCAAAATAAGGCTTTTTAACTTGCATCAGGCATTTCCTAATTGCGTGAACTCACCACGTATTGATAAAGGGGAAACAAAGAGGCAGATACATTGACAGATGGAGATAGTAAATTAAATTCTTATTGTTAGTAATTGTTAGTAGCATATTATTAGGTAGGAGTTAGTAAAATATTTGGGTCATCGAACATTACAAACGATGTTGAGGGAAATTAAAAAAAAATCTGATTGTGAGTACGAAAAAGAACGTGATTTAATTATCAATATTTTTAAATGTGTCAAATTGAGAAAGTTCATCGAAAAAAAAACTCAAATTTTACCACAGGCGAATCACTTCGACTCCCGAAACTATAATAGCATCACTGTCATCAATATTTATTAAATCAGCGTGTACAATCAGTAAAACATCTATTGCACAACAAGGTCTTTTTACTAAAAGCTTGAGCAATCACTCTTTCGCGAATTCACGTAGATGCGAGCATTTGAAATCTTAAGAGAAATCTTTGAATTTTCGGTATTAATTGTCTAAGGTCAAAGATTGTCCTTGCAAAATAAACGACGTTGCGCAAGGCAATTCGCATTGTGGGTGGGGCTGCCTTTCAAGGACTGGGAAGAAGGGGATAAATCGCGGTATTACTGAATTATTATTTCAGTTTGCCGATACTTTTTTTCACTAAATTTCCTGTGTCTATGAAAGAATCGACCGTTATTTCGTTAAATTCTCGTTATTAATCCTTTAAGGTCACAGGTTATCGTTGCATAATAAATGACGTTGCGCAATGCAATTCACTATGTGGGTGGGGTTGCTTTTCAATTGCTCGGGAAAAGGGAGAAATCGCGGTATTGATTTGTTACTGAAATCATAAAAATACTAGAAATACCGAATTATAATATTATTTCAATAAAGTTTGTCGATACTTTTTTTCACAAAATTTCCCATGTCTATGAATCAATCGATCGTTATTTCGTTAAATTCTCGTTATTAATCCTTTAAGCCTTTAAGGGGTCACACCAGCCTAAGATTTTTAATAAAATCGATTTATTTTGCTAGATAAATTATTTATACTTTTAAGAATATTTTATACTATTAACCATTTCAAAATTCAAATTATTTCCGAAGTTATAGTAATTAGAAGTGAGCACATCAGAGATCTAACGTAGACACTGACACCGTACTGTTTTTTCTTTTGAGTTTTTCTCAAAATTACTTTTTAAAAAACGGTGTTAACGATATTTTAACATCTACTCAACCAATTAGTTAAAATTTACAAAACATATTCTTTATCATATCATCAAATTTGCAACGAGGTATTTTTTGATTGGCTGCCATGTTCATAAGTTATAAAATTTTTAAACTAACTCAGAATTTCGATAAAATTAGAGTTTTTTTTCAAACAGCTGTCATTTCTTCAAAAAAATTTTTTTTAATTTCCCTCCGTGACAATAACTACTTTTATAAATACGAAAAAAATATGTTTTCATTTTTTAGATAATACATGACTGAGAAAATATGTATACCATCAGCAAGGATTTTCAAAAAAGAGTTCTACTTAATGGCTCATACTATTTTATATACTTAATAACTGCATAAAAAAAAATGTTTGTTTCCATATCTATTTTTCTGAGCGTGAAACTGGTGTAACCCCTTATTAAGGACACAGGCTGTCGTTGCATACAAAACGATGCTGCACAATGCAATTCGTGATGTGGGTGGCGTTGCTTTTCAAGGGTTCGGGTGAAGGGAGAAATCGCGATATTGATTTGTCACTGAAATCATAACAATGCTGAATTATTATTTCAATAAAGTTTTCCGATACTTTTTTTCACTAAATTTCCCGTTTCTATGAATCAATCGACCGCTATTTTGTTAAATTCTCGTTGCTAATCCTTTAAGGTCACACACAGGCTGTCATTGCATACAAAATGATGCTGCGCAATGCAATTCGCAATGTGGGTGGGGTTGCTTTTCAAGGGTTCGGGAGAAGGGAGAAATCGCGGTATTGATTTGTCATTGAAATCATAACAATACTAGAAATTCTGAATTATTATTTCAATAAAGTTTTCCGATACTTTTTTTCACTAAATTTCCTGTTTCTATGAATCAATCGACCGTTATTTTGTTAAATTCTCGCTATTAATCCTTTAAGGTCACAGGCTGTCCTTGCATAATAATTGACGTTGCGCAATGCAATTCGCCATGGTGGGTGGGGTTGCTTTTCAAAGGCTCGGGAGAAGGGAGAAATCACGGTATTGATTTGTCACTGAAATCATAATACTAAATTATTATTTCAATAAAGTTTTCCGATGTATTTTTCACTAAATTTCCCGTTTCTATGAATCAATCGACCTTTATTTCGTTAAATTCTCGTTATTAATCCTTTAAGGTCACAGGCTGTCGTTGCATAATAATTGACGTTGCACAATGCAATTCGAGATGTGGGTGGGGTTGCTTTTCAGGGGCTCGGGAGAAGAGAATAAATCGCATTATTGCTTTGTTACTGAAATCATAAAAATACTAGAAATACTGAATTATTATTTTAATAAAGTTTGCCGTATCTATAAATAAACCAATTAAAATAGTAACTAATACAGCTAACAAAATGAAAGTCAGATTATATTGCTAATAATGCTTAATGAAAATATTGTGTTTCACAAGTCATAAAAATAATCTTTTTTTTTGTGATAAATGTGATAGCATAATTTTGTTTAATCACAACATACATTGTCAAAATGAACCATATTGTACAAACGTGCATAAATAAAAGATAAATTATAACGATTCATTAGTTCATGTTTCATACAAATTTCGAATAAAAATTTATTTTTTTTAGCGATCACTTTTACTTTTTTTCTATGATCAGCGATGACTTTTCAAGCAATACCATTATCTGAAAAAAAAATTGTCGAAGTATGAAATTTAATTTTTTACGTGTCCCAGGCGATGCGTAACATTTTAAACCTAGATTTGATTTTATTTTTCAACCTTTTTATTATTTACTAAAAATACATAGTATACATTCATCGAAATAAAATCTACCTATTTCTAGATAACTAAACACTCAATATGCACGATAAAAACATTTTAATCAAATAAAATAACAAAAGGCTGAAAAAACCGAAACGAAACCATATGGCAGACCTTTCAGTAACAAGTTGCATCAAATAATTGGGCAACAGGTCAACGTCAACAAACCCGCCGAAATGTCAATACATTGCAATCGAACTGAAATTTTCCATTACCAACCACGCCTTTAGGCACATAATCGACTTTTCATCCGCTGAAACGCATTTACAAGCAGGAAACATAAACTTCGACCTTCGATGCAGGCGATAATGAAAACGTGACATATCTCGCCACACAGTTACATCCAGCTCTCGATGTTTACTCGAGGATTCTGCATTATTGATCGCCATTCGTTATCGACGTTCTGGTAACTGGAACGTAAATAGCAGCGACCCATTTAAAGGTATGTAGTATGGCTGTAATGGGGTTTGCACTGTGCGAATGTATACAGAGCCGGCGTTTTTATTTTTATTATGGTTTGCTCCGTTGCTAGGTAAACCATGCAACAGGGGTCGCGAGTGGATGGTATACGAACTGAATGAAATTAGGAATTTATTGATGTAATAAGATTGTACGTTTTTATCGGTTTTGTGATATGTGGACATAGGGAAAATTCAATCTAAATGAATGAGATTATAAACGTGTTTCTCGGAAAAAAAAGATCCGGTCTAATATTAATTTTGTACTGGCACTAGGCTCATATCATATTTTTGCAGGAAAAAAATCCAAAAAGTCTAAAGTTCTCATTTGAAAGTAAATAATTATAGAAACTCATGTTCTAACAAGTATTTCTAATAAATTATGAAAATTTTGGTTTTTTTTCGAAACATCTTGAGAATATTTAACAAAATTTTCGAATTCTCAACATTCACAAAAGGAATTCTCAGCCAAAAAAGGAATATCTCAATCTCGAGAATTTACAATAATAGTCCCAATTTTTCATATTGAACATTTTTTCACTTTTATTTTTAACAGGTTTTAATTTTGAGATAGAACTTATATTTAAAAACATCTTCAAAAATCACGGTAGGACTTATTTTCGAAGTAGGTTTAGTGGACTATACGGCAGGTCATTTTCATAAAAACAATGGTAATTTTTCACTACAAATCGTCTAACATTACTATTTTTATATTTTAAAACTCTTCAGGATTATGTTCAACTGCGCTGCGTTCAGATTTCATGTATTCAAATGTCATTTGTTCGAGTGCTGTGTTCAACTGTCGCGTATTCAATTTTCATGTGTTCATTTGTCTGATTACCAATAAAATTCCACATTTTCTCGAGGTTGTCTCTCGGATAAGGTATTTAATTTAGCCTAGACCCCCAATATTTGATTGGGCACACAACCGTCGATATTGACGATGATGATTTTCTCACTTGAAATTTTTAATATGTACTTCAAAACAAATGATCTGAAATGAATAAATAATTTAATTTTTAATTTAAAACTAAACTGATTCAAAATTTCAACAATTACAAAACAAAATCAACATTTTCCGCACGCAGACCAATTTCTAACCACACCGCCGAGGTTGAAGTGCGACACGTTTCGATACATTATTGCCATCTCGCTGCCGACGCAAACACCCAACGACACGCGACTACCGCCCTTACCACCACTTGTCCCACGCCTCCAACTCGCACCCCACATCCATTCAGAACTGCAGCCGAATCGCAGGCGAACGGCACCCGAACGGCAGGCGACCGTTCGTCCTCCCGTTTCGCCATCAGTCGGTCCGACAGCTGGCTCTGAGAGGTCGTCTTCAAAGTCCTGCTCTTCAGGTACGTCTACTTCAATGCGTTAATTTAAATTTGTATGCGATTTGATGGACGATCTTCATGTTGTTATGGTCGTCGTTGTTGTTTTAGCGCGCTTTGTTTTTCGAATCGGTGAGCCGAAGTGGCGATGTCGAACAATATTGCGTGAATTTGAGGAAAAATACGACGAATCGATAATTGTGTTTGTCGTGAAGGCTCTAATTGTTATCTGTTGATCCTTTGTGTATGCTAATTGTCTATGCCGGCTGAATTGAATTATAACTTTATCGCGAATGGCATATTGTTATCAACTTGTGGATTGTTTCAGAGATTCTGTGTTTTAGGTGCGTAAATTGTTTTAGGTGACGACACCGTTGATCGAGTACCTGCGGTTGATAACTTTTCAGAAAAATGTGAAAATCAAGGTTTTCAAAAATCTTGAAAGGGTGCGATAGATAAGATGTAATAAACAGCTAATCTTTCGCACCCTTTCCGAAAGATTATCGTCTTTGAAAACCTTAATTTTTTTTTTTTAAGAAGTGGTCAACTGTTGCATTACCTTATGTACAAATTTGCATTTTAACATTAATAAATACATTAAAAAGTTTAATTTAAGCACTTATCATACATTTTTATTTGTTAAAATGCAAAAGTACGCATTTAAAATGCAGGATTACCCTTATTTCATCAAAAAAACATGCACTCGAATATTTTTTAAACTTTTTATTTGTACAGATTTCCCGTCGATAACATCGGATATATTGCACGATGATAAACTTGGGAGATCAGTTTCCTAACTTCAACGCCAAGACTACGGCAGGAGACATATCATTTCACGACTGGCTCGGGAACTCGTACGTTATCAAATATGTTAAGTTTTCTCATATTTTTCGATTTTTAATTACTTTCGTATATTTCTTCCAGTTGGGGTATTCTCTTTTCGCACCCTGCAGATTTTACTCCAGTTTGTACTACGGAGTTGGCTCGCATCATCAATCTTTTGCCCGAATTCAAGAAAAGGAATGTGAAGGTGATTGCATTGTCGTGCGATACGGTTCAAAACCATTTGCATTGGGTCGGCGATATTAAGTCGTATGCAGGTAAAAATAATTTGATCTGTCTATTTGAATTGTTTGTTGATGTTTTTTTTAAACTATTTTTATTTGCGCAGGTGATAAATCTGAAGGGTTTCCATACCCGATCATAGAAGATACTGATCGTAGATTGGCTGTTTTGCTAGGAATGTTAGATTCCGACGAAGTAGATTCTCATGGAATTCCTCTTACTGCTCGAGCCGTTTTCGTAATCGATCCCAAAAAGAAGTTCCGTTTGTCCATTTTGTATCCTGCTACTTTAGGCAGAAACTTTAAGTATGTTCGAGAACTATAATTGCCTATTACTTTTACCTGTTTAAAATAATTTATGAGTAAATTTTATTCTAGTGAAATTCTTCGCACTATCGATGCGATGCAATTGACTGATAAATATAAAGTTGCTACGCCAGCCGATTGGCAGGTAATACATTTTTTTAATCATTTCAGATTGTTTATTGATTCATTTATATTAAACATTAAATATGTACTCTTTTGAAAATATAGGTCGGGGGAGAATGTATGGTTTTGCCAACAGTTCCGATGACTGAACTTAACAATATATTTCCACGCGGTACTACAACTATGGTACTTCCATCTGGATTGAATTACATGCGTAAAACCCCTCAACCTTAAATGACATTGTCATTGCATTTATCGTTTCTTTCACAGTAGGGACCTATAAATGTGATTATTTCAATATTTTCTTAATGTTGCTTTTTATAAACTGCTATAAGTGTAATGTTTATATGCGATAGCCAAACTTTATCAATGCATAGACATTAAATGTTTTTCTTTTCATATTTTAGAAATTTTCTGTTCTAAACCAGCAAGTTTTCTTGTAATAAAAGTATTCGATGTTTATATGCGATAGCCAAATTTTATCAACGCATAAAAATAAATATATGTATTTTTTTTTCTGCCCTAGTGCAGTAATTTTTGTTGTAATAAAAATATTCAATGTTTATATGCGATAGCCAAATCTTATCAATGCATAGAAATAAATGTTGTTTTTTTTTTGTTCTAAAGCAGTAATGTTTATTTGCTCCAGTATAAAAATTAATGAATTAATTTTGTATTTTTTTTTGTAATATTGTTATAAGGGTCCAATGAATTGAAAATGCTGATGTCTATTAGTTGTTAATTATGATGAGTATATTCTAATACATGTTCTATAAGTGTAATATTATATTTATGTAAAAAATAAATTGGTGTTTTATTTATCCTTTTTTAGATCTCATGTTAATTATCAAAATACATAACAATGAATGCTTCAATTTAAACTATCATTATATTATTTATACACATTTCAAGCGAGTACAGCTAAAATTTCACGTCGGTTCCTTATCTTTTAATTGTGCGTTATTGGGCTTCAAAGCGAACATGTATACTGGATATATTCCTTTGGGAAAGTTTTTTTGTTTACACTCTTTGATTATTCTTAAGTTTGCTTGTCTGAAAATGGCCAACATGTGTTTTAAAGGACGAGTAACTGACGAATCGTCTTCATCTTTTTCCAGTTTGTTGGATGTTGTGACATTTTCTTTTATGACTATCAAGCCGTTTTCGTTTAAAGAATCCCTAAAAAAAATTGTCAATGAAAATTATATTCGAATAAGCAATATACGAATCAAAAACCAAAAGCAAAACCTGCACAGAGAGAGAAACTTGATTAAATCTACATCTTCGAGGTGTCCGAGGACCCACTGACTCCAAACAACGTCATATTTCTTTTCCGGAACGAAATCTTGAAGCCCCACCGCATACGTGGTCCCCAATTTGGACGAACTAACAAGCTCTTTAGCTTTTTCTAAGAACGACCCATTCTGCTCGACCAAGTCTATAGTGTCGAAATATTTAGAAAGCAGACATTTCGTTATACGCCCGATCCCGGCTCCGCAGTCTACAGCTATCCCACTTCCGGGACGATCGGACTGTTTGTACAAAGCCTCCAAAAACTTCCTAGAACCTTCGATGTCTACGTCAGATATAAAATCGAAACCTCCCAACATCCCGTGCACCGTCGGTGGAATTTTCGACCAATAATCGACGGCATCTTTATAAAAACTAGATTCCACCTGTTTTTCTGCCATTAAACCAATTTGATTCACAAAACAACGACAGATCGAACACAATTATTTTTGACAGATGGATAACCTAAAAATGCTAACTGTCATGTGGAATTCGTAACCTGTATGTCATCGGGTGGTACAAACAACACGTTTCACAAGCAATAAATTATAATTGTATATTATAAAAAAAATACATATATTTGCAATCTATTTATCAATTTATTATTTATTTATGGCACAATTTCGAAAATAAATATCGATTTTATGTAAATAGTTGAAATGTTGGCGACATTGAGGCAGGTAGACAACTGAAAAGCTGATCCACCGAATAGGTTCACAGACGAGGCTCGTCTACTGTCATCGGTCTCCGCCCCGTCGTCATTACTTTCGTTTGATTCTAATATTTGCTACGTTTGTACACGACATTCGGTAAAATGGCTCTTTTCTATGTTTTTCAATTTCCGCACGTTTCACGGTCGTTCCGAATCGCAAACGCGAACTTCTTTGTATTGCTTCGTGCGATTCGCTAAATCGCAATACTTGGAATATCTGTGATAATTCGGTATGATGTTTTTGGAAACGTGTAGTAATCGGCATTCTTTGTTCTCCCATGGAATGGTCTATTTAAAATTTTTTTTGCTCCACTTGCAGAATTCTCCACCCCTTTTGTTTCATTGTGTATTTAGTGTGATCAATGATTTTGACTATGTATTTTTTGTAAAATTTTCATTACTAGAATCAGTTTTACTTAATATTTGAACCGTGTAATAATTTGAAACCATACGGATATAAAATTATCTTAAGAATTTGCAGCAGCGTCGTTTTTAACATACTGTTATTTTTATCTATTTTTGCATACAAAGATACGGAAATGTATCATTGTTGTGTATTTATTTTAACTAATCATGCTTTTTTACTATGTTGAAATAAAATTTTATAACTCAATACATTACAATATACTCCCTCATACTATTAATTTTCTCATTTAACGTTTAAATTTATTACAGATAAAGATGTCTGCAGGACCATATAATTATTCTTATATATTTAAGTATATCATAATCGGGGATATGGGTGTCGGTAAATCGTGCCTTTTACAACAGTTCACTGAAAAAAAATGTAAGTTTAATTATAAATTCAAGGTTTTCGCCAGTTAATTGTTTGCAAAGCATTAATTAATTTTTTAATGTATTCTGTAGTCATGGCTGATTGCCCTCATACCATCGGCGTGGAATTCGGCACTCGTATCATCGGGGTATCGCAGCAAAAGATCAAGTTACAAATTTGGGACACAGCCGGTCAAGAAAGGTTCAGAGCCGTTACTAGGTCTTATTACAGAGGCGCTGCAGGTGCATTGATGGTTTATGACATCACTCGCAGGTGAACCGTGTTACAGATTTAGCGTATCACTAATACATTTTTCATATATTGTTGATTTTCGATATATTATAGAATTATTAACGATATTATATTTTCAATATTAGGTCTACGTACAATCATTTAAGTAGTTGGTTGACTGATACGAGAAGTCTAACTAATCCTAGCACCGTTATTTTCCTGATTGGAAACAAAGCTGATTTAGAGAGTCAACGAGATGTCACTTATGAGGAAGCAAAACAATTCGCTGATGATAATGGACTTATGTTTGTCGAAGCGAGTGCCAAAACGTATGAAATTATTCGAATTTTGACTATGAAATTTTATTAAATCCTAGTTTGGATTCAAATTTGAATTGTTTTACATTTTAGTGGACAAAACGTCGAAGAAGCTTTTCTCGAAACAGCCGAAAAGATTTACCAAAGTATTCAAGACGGTCGTCTGGATCTCAACGCTGCTGAATCTGGTGTTCAACACAAACCTGATCAAACCGGTCGACCGTTGAGTGATCAACCTGCACCCAAAGATAACTGCTCTTGCTAACCATTTATATATTATTAATAATGAAGATACATTCCGTTTTCATCCAGGAAGTAATTATAATTGTGTGATACTTTGTAAACATTGGAAATTACAAAAAAAAAAATTATCTTATAGCCAACATTATATTTTAAATGCAAATACAAATATGAAATATATATAATTTTACGGACACACAATCATTTCCTTTCAATGAGATGAATTTTTGAGTGGAATATTTAATATGGATTAATTTTTGTCTATTTATCATTTACCATGAAATAAAAATTATTTATTTGTTCAAAACAAAATCATATACAGATTTATTATATATTTATTTTTGATCGTTTTGTATCAAAATTGTGAAATAAATTAAACACGTATGACTTTTATCAAAATTCTATATTTACGAAAAAAAATTTGATATAGTTATTGTTAACATATGTTTATTAAGCGTATGTTTATTATTGCTATTATTATATTATACTTATTACTCTATAAATAAATCTTTATTTTTCAAATATAGCTCCACATACATGTTAATTGGGCAAAAAAACATATTAATAAATCTGATTTCATGTGAACTTTTCTGTGTACAAATCCACATTTTCAGTACATTGAAGATGAATTTTCATATTCGGTACTTAAATTTCTATATTCTTTTAAAATTTCGATAAGTTTTGTAGAACTTTGCCTTTGGAACACAATAGAATGTATATTAGCAGTGTAAGTGCAATTTTTTCCAATAAATCTTTATTTTATGATCTGCTGGTTTTAAATTTATCTTGTTTTAAATATTTATATATTTTACATTTAGATGAAAATCGCTAGCGCTTAGTATTAGTAATTGTCTCGGAAAAATTTCAATACGCCTTTCATGAACCATCCTTACACGAGTGGGAACGGACACGAGTGTCGGAAAATTATTTGAATTCAATTTGTTACTGCATATACATATTACAAATAATGAAAATGTTTAGCATAAGTTTATATATTGAAATAACTGTATTGTTTGAGAATTAACGTTAGTTCATAATATACAAGTGATGCATAATATACAAGTGAATCAGTAGACTGATTTTTTTTTTAGCACTATTTGAATTTCCAAAATTGAAAAATGACATCAGTATCGATCGTTTTTCAAAAAATATTATTTAAAAAAAAATAATCAAAACTTTTTATTACTGAAAAAGATATTTTTACTTTTATGAATAGAATTTGTGTTTGGGTTTTGTATTTATTTTTATGTGAAGGGACTTGTTTATGGATTCAAATCACTAATATTACTGAAAAATTGTCTCTCTTTAAATTAATGTTTAATATAAACCTTTTTATGTATATCAAAATATATGATTTTAATTTTGCATCTTTTTCTTTAAGGATTGTGTTGTTATTTTGATACATTTGTGATTTTTTTCATTTTCAGAAATGTGCCGTTTCACAAAAATTATACATTATTATTATTAGTGGGAGGTTGATCATTCAATATATCTATTCGGAGTGCTTTATATCATAGTTTTGTTTGAATTTTACGCATGTATATATGTTATATGAAAGTTTGAGATTTTAGTGTTTTATAATAGTAATTACTGTAAAAGTATTATAAGTGAAACAAGTCCTTAACAATTTGAATAAAATAGAATATTGATGTATAGAGTGTATTGTCTTTTTATTCGCATGCATTCTCATTATTAGATTAAATAAAAATCCACTTAACAGTAAAATATTTTTTTATTTTTTAGGTCATCGATATAAAAACATAGAAAAATTTTTTTTCCACATTTGATTTCATGTTTGTCTAATGAATTATGATATTAAAATGGAACTGAGACTTTTGTAGGTACTGTACGAACTTTTCATCTGAAAATTATCTATATTTTCAGCATCATAAAATTATTCAACCTTTTTTTTTCTTCTATCAATAAACAGCTTATCTATACATCGATAGTATTGAATACATATGTATGTTATATATATTAATTAGCGAGCATTATTACATATCCAGCGAACGATAATAACGATACATGATTATCGGCTATAATAAATAATTAAGAATTTAGAAAAATATACACTTGTACTAAAAAAAAACTTTAATCTTCAAGTTTCAATTTTTTAACAGTTAAGGTATTATCTGTGGCCACCATAGGTCTTTTATTTGGCTTGTTTTTGTGTAAAATAAATATTGAAGTTTTTCCTCTTCGCCTATTATCTGTAAATTTGTTTTAAAAAAATAAAATACATTCGTTTATTGGCTCGTTAGTTTACAAATAAAGGTTATCTTACCCGCTTTGAGGAGAACTTTTTTCATATTATTGGTGAGTATATTTTTCGATTGCTGTTCGCTCAGTCCTAAAATTAAAGATCTGTAATCGTGTTTATAAGAAATTATATTATATTTATTTTAAAAATAATCGATCCACGACCTAAATTTTAAAATGTTATACATATTTGAAAATATATTAAGTTTTCAAAGGATACAAATTGACGACGTCGTAAGGACCCCTCACTTGGAATTCGTTCTGCGCTCCGCTGGATATGATTATATTTACAGATTTCCCGATCGAACGATACAGATGCGCTCTAGAGATCAGATTTTTTCTGTCGGCGGAGTTTTTGAGGGCTGACGAATACGTAAACTCGAAGAATATTCCTCTTTCGACGGCTTGCTTGTAGAGTTTTCTGTTAATTTTGAAGTTTGGCGAAATTTCCGACCTGTATGAAATTATATCTACGTCCATGGTACAGCAGGCATATTGAAACGCCGCAGCGGTTAAAGGGATAGCCGCCACTATGTCGTATTTTTTCAAATTTTCCGATTGATTCTAAAAAGAGAGGACACATTATTTCGGGTCGATTAAAAGTGCTCGTTCCTCGTGGTCGTGCTTACAATTTTGTGAATAGTGTTGTTGTCGGAAAATTCCACGGTGAGCCTTCGCAAAACGTTCAGATTGCTAGATTTTTCCTGAAAAACAAGATTTGAATGAAGTCGGACATGTGTTGGGAAGGAAAAAATCCCAAAAACCTCACTGAACTGGAATTTTCATCGGTTCCGGAATACAGTCAAAATTAGCGGGGGTGTCTGGTTTTTTCTTCTTTTTCGGTTCGAAGACGGATTCGTCGATGCGCCGCTCAAAGGCCACGGTGCGGTATCCCACTGAAACCGAACGAAGCGAGTTCAATATGAGATTTTGTATTCGTTTGAATATTTCATTAATTTAGTCAGGAGAACCGGTCGATGGGAAACTCACGCTTTTCGAGAACGCTCAGCTTCGTCACGTCGAAGTTTTCAGCGAGGCACAGATCGCACATTCCATGATCGGCGAACGGCATTTCGAAAACTAACTCCACAAGCTAAGGTTATGTTCCCGAACTGTCAAACACACGTCGGACCGAGTCGAAACGCGACGCTTTACGTTCATGTTAATTTCCAAAAGGGGCGCGTTCCAAAGCAGGGTTTCGAATCGGAACTGAACCCAAACCGAAAACTGATAAAAACTGAAGTTTTTAAACCGGAACTGAACCGGAAAATATATCGGTTTATTTCGATTCAGCAAAAAATATTCGAATGTTTAAATAGTCGGCGCGTAAGTAAATTTTTTTGAAAACTCGGAGACGAATCGTAAGCCGAAAATCGGAACCGAACGTAAATATTTCATTTCGTCGAATCTTAACCGAAAACCGGAACGAAAAAAATAACGGTTCGAAGCCCCGTTCCAATTTCCAGAGTATTTTTTTCATTTGTTTGGGATTTTAGATAGATTGCGATTCCGTGATCGATCTATCCGGAAAATTCTTTCGGGCGTTCACGTCCGTTCGGGTTCGATCAGATGTTTGCCCGCCCGACCCTAGCGCACCCCGACAAAATCCCCGCCACCCATTTCCCGACAATCGCCGCACCTCCGCCGCCCAAACGACCCTCCCTTCAAATCTGCAATCCACCTCCGCCATGTTCCCACATCTTCTTCCCCGAACGTTTCAAAAAACACCCGCTATCGTCGCCTGTGCAAACGTCCGAGACTGCGCCGGCCGGCGTCGCTCATAAATACGCATCGGCCGCACCTCCCCGGCGAAAACGAATCAAAAGCCCACCGAGATAGAGCGCAGAACGCCTCGCCGGTAGTCGGCGTCCCCCCCTCCCCCCCCCTCCCGCTGTCGGTCGTTCGAGCGGAGTGGCGAGCGCGTTCGTTCGCGAGCCGCGTCAAGATGGCGCTGGCGACGACGGGTGCGGGCCGCTGCGCGCCCCCCGTTCCTCAGGCCGCGTTTGCTCGCGCTGAGTCCGGCGAGGGCTCCTGCCACACCCGCCGACCCTGGCCGCGCCCCCCAGCCGCGCCTGCGCCCCTTCGCCGCACGTGAGTAGCCGCGCGTCGCCGCCATTTCGGGCAAGCCGCCCCCCCCCCCCCCCCCCGATCGAAGCCCGGGACTCCGCCCCTGCCCCTGCCCCCTCCCCTCCCCTCCGTCACTCCCCCGCTGTTTCCCACTGTTTTTGTAGGTGTCGGGTTTCGGAGACTGCGCCCCAAGATGGAGACGGAGCGCTCCGCTCGCAGGGAAAGGCCGTGTCGCTTTATGTGTTCACGTGTCATAAGCGTATAGCTTTTCCCCTTGAGAGGAGCGCGGGAGCCTTCGAGGCGGTTTTGCGCTCGCGCTCGCGCTCGTACCGTTACGTATGCGGTGCGCGAGAGCTTTTCGCTTTCGCGGACGACCCCGCCGTGTCGAATGTTACAATTTCGGCGGAGTTGTGCCGTTACGGTCGGCCGGGACTCGCCTGTAGGACGGCGTCGAGAGCTTTCGTCGGTGAGGGTTTCGGCGAGAATTTGTCCCAAATTGGGAGAAAATGTGTTCAAAATTGGGGAAATTATGTAACGACGGGACGCGTCCGTGAATTTTTTTTGTCTTTTTCGCGGTCCCGAAAGACCCCGGGCTGCTGTCGAAAAATTTCGATCGGGGACCCGGGGTGAATTTTTCGTTTGACAGTTGTCACGGTTTTCTTCGGCGTGTTTTCGTAGATGTTTATTGTTCCCCCTCCCTTCGCGATTGACCCTTGGAAATTTTCCGGTTTAAATATAGTATCCGGGTTGGAAATTTGTATAATTTTATGCTTCCCTTGTAATGTTTGCCGGAGAACGATTGTGAGACAAAGTGTGGAAGTTACATTATTGGACTATCTAATGTCACGATGGGCAAAGCAGCTAGATAAAATATATGCTTTTGAGTTCTGTTTGTAAACATTAGTATGTGAAGATTTTCCATACTAAAATTTCACATTGACAATTCTAGGAAGATGCAAAATATTTTTGTAGTTCAACACGTTTGTACTCGATCGACGGTGAGTTTCATATTGAGATTGTTATGAATTGAAACCTTGTGGATATTCAGACGATCGTGAATTCTTTCCTTCCGAGTGTATGACGACTTATTTATGTAGAAATGTTTTCAAACTTGTCCCCACTTTGTGTGTTCTATTTTATTGAACTCGTGATATTTTTACAGGAAAGAAATGGCCTTCGTTCTACGGGAGTATATGTGTGCTCCTTTTATGAAATGCTCGTTGTAGAGCGATGGACTCGTACGATTTGTTCGGAGAAGATGGCACCGGTATGCTCGAAAGTCTCGGGGATCTCGGCTCGGATAACTTCGATCAGAGCGCTACCGCAGTAGCCGGCGCTCCTCGAGATGCACCCAATCCGCCGGGGTGAGACTTGGGTTCTATCAAAATTTTCACCTTTCGAAAGCTTCTTTTACTCAACGATCGTTATTCTTCGGTAGCTATACGCCGACGACATATACGCAGTCCGTTCAACAAGAGACGCCTTTGCAGAAGCTCACCTCTTTCGGAACGACTGAATACCCTTCCCCGGGCCACATGGAGGGGAGTTGGGACAGCGGTGCTGCCGCTCGGTTCGTAGGTGCGAGACCTCAGCATCGTCCTGCGGCTCCACAGTATCAACCGCCACAGTATCATGCTTCGCCCGACGGCATGTATTCCATGGCTCCAGAACAACATCATGGTTGGTTGACGTTTAATTATTGTCGATACGGTCGTTGTTGTCGTGTTATCCTAATGTTGTAATTTCAAATCTTCAAGGAATAAGCGAAATTGGAGGATGGTCCGCCAGTTCTGGTGTTCGCGGTTATCCTCCGTCGTCGTATAGACATCCACATCCATACGAACACCAAAAAATGCACCAATATTCACAACAGGTTAGTTTTTCCATATTCTTGGATTTTTGTAAATCAAATTGAATTTTTTTGCATTGCAAACATGAATTTTTGTTTAAATAAGACCACCTTTTTTATTTATCGTTCAACTTGTGGATTGCGTATCTAATGTTTATTTTTTTGTTCAACAGTTAGGAATACAGGGAGTCGGTGTTGGAGGTCCAGCACCGTCAGCATATTTACAGCGTCAACCCCATTACGCTCCTCAACAACATATTTATCCACAACAACAACACCCTCAGCATCAACAAGTTATTATTCGTCTTTCTTTTTTTTTTTTTTTCATTATAATAAACAGTTTGATTATTTATGTTTGTTTATCTATTAGGCATATCAAGGATATCCACCGATTCATCAACAGACTGGTGGTCGTTTAGGTCCACACATGACATATCATCAAATGGATTTAGGACCTCACCAGTATTCTCACATGCATCAAGGTTTATCGCCGCACCAGGGAGGTTTGCCGCCGCAAACTCAAACCCACCCTGGACAGCCGCTACAATCTATTCCGACGCACGCTAATCAGGGTCATCCAGGTCAGCTGCAAAATGTTGCAGGACATCCTAATCAGTCTCCTCATCAAGGCATGGCAGGACACACTTCACAAATGCATCAAAATGTTGCTGGGCATTCGAGTCAGCCACATCCTGGACAACCTCATCCAGGACAGGCTCATCCTGGCCAACAATCGCATCCTGGACAACCGCCCCATCCTGGACAACAACATCCGGGACAGACACACCCTGGACAACCGTCGTCTGGTCAATCGCATCCTGGTCAACCTCTTCCTGGACAGCCACACCCTGGTCAAACGCATCCGGGACAACTTCATCCAGGACCTCCACATCCTAATCAACCGCATCTTGGACAGTCACATCCTGTTCCACCTCATCCTGGGCAACCGCATCCTAGTCAGCATCTTAGCCAGCCTCATCCTAATCAACCGCATTCAGGTCAGCCCCATCCTGTTCAGTCGCATCCTGGACAGCCCCATCCTGGCTTGCCGCTTCCGGGTCAACCGCACCCTGGTATGCCTATTCCTGGTCAGTCTCATCTCGGTTCGCCTCATTCGGGTCAACCTCATCCCATCCAATCGCATCCGGGACAAGCGAATCTCGGACAAGGACACGCTGGACAAACCCATTCGAACCAGTTACACTCTGGTCAGTCACAATCGCAAACGCAGCCACATTCAGGACAGACGCATCCTAATCAACAACTTGGGACTCAACTTCCTGGACAACATGCCAATGCCCAGCCTGTGCATAGTAATCAATCTGGTTCTTCTGGACATCCAGTGCAGGGTGCGGCCAATGCCACAAATCAAAACGTTGCAGTGCACCCGGTGGTTCCACCTCACTCCAATCAAACTCATCAGTCGGTGACTTCTAACCATCCTAGTGTTCCGTCTCAACAAACGTTGCCGTCTTTATCGAACCAGAATCCTAATTTACACGGCCCTGTGCAGAGTCATCAAAATGTGTCAAATATTTCCAACGCTTCTCTACAAAATGTTCCAGTTCATTCTATTTCGGGTCATCAGTCTGCTCAAAGTGGACATCCTCCTGTTGGACATGCTGCAGCTCAACAACAAATGGTTCATATGGGACCGTATTCTCAAGGTTCTCCTCATTCTATGCCTCCCATGGGCTACAATCACAATGCTTTACAAAGATCGTTGGATATAAACGTAAATAATGGAAATCAATATTCCACGGGAAAAACACTCGCACCTATGGATGGTTCGAGTCCGCAGTACAGAGCACCTTTTCCTCAGCTTTCGCCGCAAATGTCTCCTAGAGCTCAAATGTCACCGCGTCAACAAGCATCGCAAATGTCACCGAGGCCTGTGATGTCACCTGCTAAACCTCCCAATATGTCCCCACACCCCCATATGCAGAGCACTCTTAGTCCACGCCCGTCGAATTCAACAAATAAAACCGCATCGCCTGTGCCAACTTCAAGCTATTCTCAACAGTCCACTTTGCAAGCCCTCGAACAAATGGTTCTTCCGAGTGCGACTAGTGCAAACAACGAATATCCTTATCAAGGAATAAAAAATCCTTCGCCAGTTGTTGGTCCTAGAATGCCCATGTCTCCTCAACAGTGGCAACATGGTTCTCTAAGACCAAATTTGAATGTCAACGGTTCTTCGGATTTGGCTAATACTAACAATAATGTACCTCCAAATTTGCCTACGTTTAGTAAATCTGATGATAATGTTAATCCTGAAAAAGAGATTACTGAGTCACAATCTGCCCCCTTGACGAGTTTAAGTGATACAAATTTGGAAACTAAACCTAGCGATGATTCTAAAAGTGAAACTCAAGATCAGAATGTAAAAAATACTGATGGTAATTTAAGTTTAGAAAATGAAAGTGTATCAGAAAAACCATCATCTCCTGAACCTTCCAATGTTTCCAACGATTCTTCTATCAAAGAAGAAAAGCCTAAGATTGATTTGGAAAATAATGTCAATCCTCTTCCGACTGACCCGTTAAATTCACAATTTCCAGTGGTATCTGAAGAAGATGGTGTTGTGGAAAATAAAGATACCAGTTTTATTGGCGATCCTCTACCAAATACGACTGAAAATAAACTACCAGAAATGAATAATAGCGCAGTTGCTATATCTTCTCCTAATTTGTTACCGCATAGTCAACCTCAAAGTATCATGAATATTCCTACATCACTTGTAAATTTGAATTCAAACTCTCAGATACAAAATCCTATAATTCCTAGTGAATCTAATATTCATCCAGCTGGTGTGAATTTACCCCCACAAATGAATATTCCACCTTCTAGTATGCCTCCGATTCCTAATATGCCACCCAATATGCCTCATAATATTCCAACAAATCCATTGCAGCCTATTATTCCTTGTCCTCCTAATATGCCACCCAACATGCCTCCAAACATGCCTCCCAACATGCCTCCCAACATGCCTCCCAATATGCCTCCCAATATGCCTCCCAATTCTCTTCCTTTACCACCACAAATAAATCCTTCGATGCCACCCGGACCTTTGCATCCCACTATGCAGGGTCATATGGGAATGCCTCCTACCATGAATCCGATGGGATTACCTCCTCAAGGACCGTATGATCCTACTAATCCCAATCCAATGATGGGAAATATGGGTATGGGGCCTCGTAACCCCAATATTCCGTTGGGACCGATGGGGCCAGGTGTTATGCAAATGATGCCGCAAGGAATGATGCCACATCCAAACATGAATAACATGTATCAACCACCCATTTCACATCACCAAGAAAGGGCAGCGTTGCAGCAACAACTTCAAGAAATATATTGCATGCCTGGGTCTCCTGAGAATCGTGACAAAGTTATGAGATTACAAGAACGATTGAATATACTTCAACAACATGAAAATAATGACAAATGTAATGGTGGACCTCAATGTATTTTGCAAAATCCTATGTATGGTTCACCTATGATAGATAGTCCTCAAGTGTCTAGTACTACAGGTAGAGGAAGAAGCAAAGGTCCTACAAAACCTAGAAAGCCTAGAATGAAAAAATCTGAAAAGGCCCTTATTAATCAAAGTGCTGACAATTTGCCTGTTTCAGAAGATTGTGTTACTCCTGGTACAGGCTTAAAGTCTGTTACAGAGCTGACTGATATTCGGGATAGTAGTGAATTATTCCCTATGGATAGTTCTCTTGTGTCTAGTGAAATTGATAGCTTAGACGATAAGAGTAAAAAATTAAAATCTCCTAGGAAGCCGAGAGAAAAAAAATTAAAAGAACCTAAAATGCCTAAATCACCTAGAGAACCCAAGACACCCAAAGAGAAGAAAAAGAGAGAGCCTAAAGATCCTAATGCACCAAAACGTAAGCGAATGAATAAAAAGAAATCAGAAGATATGGATAATGAATGTGATAATAATGGCTCGTTTTCTTCAGATTTGCAGACAAAATCTTATCCGTTTGATGAAGTACCTCCTAGTGATTTAATCAATTTGAAACCCCTTTCTGATGTTCCTCCTTCGTCCACGAATGGTGCTAGTTTTGATGACTCTGGTGTTACAGATTTCGATGATATTCCTGTATCCAAAATTCCCATCAAAGAATTGTTAGAAGAAGCTGCAGCAGCCAAAAGAGATAAAGACGAAAGTGTGTATGATCTGGACGAAGATGCCTGTTCTAACAACACTCCTGCAAAGAAAAAAGTGAATAGTAACAGAAGAAGTAAAGTTGCTGCCAATTCTGCAAAGAAGACTAAACGTCCAGCTGGACCACGACGTAGAAAAAGAGGAATTGTACTTGAATCTGATGGAGAACCTGATGATTTGATAAGTACCCCCCCTCCATCGCCTCCTCCTGAAGGTGATTGTGATAGTTCTAAACGTCGATCTGCAAGACATACTCAGAGAAAAAAATACACAGATGATGTCTTGTTGAGATTATCCGACGATGAATTCCCAATGGTTTCCACTTCCAAAACTGACACAGAAAAGTCTCCCAAAGAAAATGCTAAAACTTCTGCTAACAAAGAATCTGAATTGGATGATAAGGAAGTTATTAGTAAGCCTAATTATGTGTACATCAATACTACTGATGAAGATTCCATGATTGTTCAGTTTATTTTGGCTTCGAGAATGGGGAAACGAGAATTAATACTCGAACCAGTAAAGCCTCAGTCACCATTACCACTTTTGTCAGATATCAAATCTGAAATAACCACAAATGACGAAGAAAATGATAAACAGCCTGAAAGTGATACAATAGTCGACGATAAGAAAGTAGATGAAAAACCTGTGGAGGCTGATTTACTTCTAAAAGATTCTGAAATTAAAACTGAAGTTTTGGAAACCAAGGATTTACCTAGTAGTCAGAATGATGAAACTGAAAACCTTGAAAAGCCATTGATTATTGAAACCTCCGAAATTGATTCTCAGCAAGATATCAAACCAATAGTTGATTTACCTGTTTCTGAACCGTGTGAACAATTAGAAAAAGATGTAAATGTAAAATGTGAAGACGATATAATATTGAAGGAAAATAATGAAACTGAAGATCCGAAAATCGATAAAGACGCAAATGTCAAAGATGATGAATCTGAAAGTGTTTCCCTTGAGAAACCGGTGTCTCAATCCTCTTTGCCTGATGCTTCTGACCAAGCAAATATAGATAAACCTCATCTAGTGATGGTTGATGTAGAAGAATTTTTTGTCAAGTATCGCAATTTCTCTCACTTACATTGTGAATGGAAGACTGAAGAAGAATTATATAAAGGAGATAAAAGAATTTATTCTAAAATAAAACGATTCAAGCAAAAGCAGTCTCAGCAACTTAATATATTTGAATATTTTGATGACGAACCTTTCAATCCTGATTATGTGGAAGTAGAACGCATTCTTGACTCATCTGAACACGTGGATCCAGCTACCTCAGAATCTGCAAAACATTATTTAGTCAAATGGAAAAGTCTTCAATACGAAGACAGTACATGGGAATTAGAAGAAGATGTCGATCCATTAAAAATTAAACAATTTGAAATTTTCAAAAGCATACCTCCTAAAGACAAATGGAAATACAAAAAACGTCCACCCCCGGAACAGTGGATGCAGTTGAAAGAGTCCCCTATGTATAAAGGAGGAAATACTTTAAGACCATATCAACTAGAGGGCTTAAATTGGTTGTTATTCTCGTGGTTCAATGGTCGTAATTGTATTCTAGCTGATGAAATGGGCTTGGGTAAAACAATTCAAAGTTTGACATTTATTAATGCGGTGTGGGAATTAGGCATTAGAGGACCTTTCCTTGTTATTGCTCCTTTATCTACTATTCCTAATTGGCAACGCGAACTTGAAGGCTGGACAGATATGAATGTCGTAGTTTATCACGGTTCACAACAAAGTCGAGCTATGCTACAAGAATACGAAGTCTTTTTCAAAAACGAGAAAGGAACTTTTATCAAGGAACTAACAAAATTCAATGTGCTTATAACTACTTTCGAAGTAGTAGTCACAGATTCACAAGATCTGAAAAATTTCAATTGGAGACTTTGCATAATTGACGAAGCTCACAGACTGAAAAATAGAAATTGCAAACTGCTCGAAGGATTACGCCAACTTCATTTAGAACATAGAGTTTTATTATCGGGTACACCGTTACAAAATAATGTTAGTGAGCTATTTTCGTTGCTCAACTTTTTGGAACCTTCTCAGTTTTCTAGTAGTGAAGCATTTTTGACAGAATTTGGTCAATTAAAAACAGAATCAGAAGTTATGAAATTGCAAGCTTTGCTTAAACCCATGATGTTGCGGCGCTTAAAGGAAGATGTTGAGAAAACATTAGCACCTAAAGAAGAGACTGTCATTGAAGTTGAACTTACAAATATACAAAAGAAATATTACAGGGGAATACTAGAAAGAAATTTTTCATTTTTATCTAAAGGAGCTTCTTCAGCTGCCAATATTCCCAATTTAATGAATACAATGATGGAATTGCGAAAGTGCTGTATTCATCCTTATTTATTGAATGGTGCTGAAGATCAAATTCAATACGACTATAGACAAACGCACGGAGAAGATCATGAATCGTATCACAAAGCTCTTATTCAGTCTTCTGGTAAAATGGTGTTGATTGATAAACTTTTGCCTAAACTAAAATCCAACGGGCACAGAGTACTTATTTTTAGTCAAATGGTCAGATGTTTGGATATATTGGAAGATTACTTAATGTATAGAAAGTATCCTTTCGAAAGAATAGATGGGAGAATTAGAGGGAATATGCGTCAAGAAGCCATTGATAGATTTTCAAAACCTGATTCTGATCGATTCGTTTTCTTACTTTGTACAAAAGCGGGTGGTCTCGGAATCAATTTAACCGCAGCAGACACTGTAATTATTTACGACAGCGATTGGAATCCACAGAATGATTTACAGGCTCAAGCTAGATGTCATCGTATTGGTCAGCAGAAGATGGTTAAAATCTATCGTTTGTTATGTAGAAATACTTACGAACGAGAAATGTTTGACAAAGCTTCTCTAAAACTTGGATTGGATAAAGCAATTTTGCAAAGTATGAACACTTCTCAAGGTGGGAAAGAAGGAAATAATAAACAACTTTCAAAAAAAGAAATCGAGGATCTATTGAAAAAAGGGGCATACGGAGCTGTCATGGATGATGATAATGCAGGCGATAAATTTTGCGAAGAGGATATTGATATAATTTTAGCCAGAAGAACTCAGATTATTCAAATGGAATCAGAAAAAGGATCTACATTTTCAAAGGCCAGCTTTTCATCTTCAGGAATACGTCTAGATATAGATATCGATGATCCTGATTTCTGGAAAAAATGGGCCAAAAAGGCCGAAATCGACCCGACTGATAAAAAAGAAGAAGAAGAATTAGTTATGACTGAACCACGTCGTCGTACTCAAATTAAACGCTACGGACATGACGATGGTGCATTAGAAATGTCAGATATGGATTCTACTCCTGATATATCTGATGATGATGGTGAAGGTGTGTTATTTATTATTTAATTAATAATTGTTTTCGAATTTTTCTAATTTGAAATACTATATTAGATGACCCATTTCTAGGTGTTGGTTTACGTAACAAAAGACGTAAGGATAGATTCGGAAAAAGAAATAAACGTTATAATGACGAATACCTTCCAAAACACGATGGAATATTTATGGATGAAATTATTTATGGAAATTGGACTCGGTTAGAATGTTTCAAAATAGAACGAGGTCTCCTGACATTTGGGTATGTATTTTTAATTCTTAATGTTGATTTTTTTTGTTAGTGAATTTTACAAGACAACTGTTTATACAACATTCTATGAACTTTACCCAATCATCATAATTTTATGATGTTATTCAATAAATATGTTATTGGTCAATATTACGCAATTATTAAATCTCGAAGGTGGCCTCGCTATATTTATTTTAGATCGACTATTATTGTGTGAATTTTGATCTTTACTAAATTTTTAACTGAATATGGTATCCTTAGAGATATTTTTGTTTTGTATAATCAATAATGGTTTCTTGATGGTACTATATTTTATTTCAATTTGTGTACTGGTGCTTATTGCTCAAAATTGGTTCATATCTCATTTCAAGATGGAAACAATCGATAAAAAGGACTTGTATATTAAAATTCAAACATTAAAATTCCACAATGAAATTTTGTATTTTGAAAATTCAGTAATAGAGATGTGTTTAATCTCTAACACTAACCTTTTTGAAATATCTAAATTTTCTTTATTGTCAAAACAAATCAATTCAAATTTGCAATTATTTTTTCAACTTAATGTCCAAAAGACAAATGCAATGAAAAATGTTATGAAAATTATACCATATGAAAAGAAAAGATTCATTGCATGCCATAAGATGCAAAAACGCGATTTTGTAAAATCATTGAATATTTTAAAAATTGATCTTGATTTAACATCTCAAAAATTTCATGAATTAAATGGAATGAAAAAAATGTACAATACTTACATTAATAATTATAAACAGTTTACAGCCGATGATTGGATTATGTATGTTCAGAAATGGTGTAAATATTTAGATAAAAAAATACAAAGAAAATGTATGCACGAATCGATTTTAAAAAATCGATTAGAAAATGTTAATATGATTTTGATGAAGACATCTGAAACAACACATCTTCCAAAACAAAAAGATTTCGAGAAATTAAACATCGAAGCAACGAAAAATGAACAAATGCATTTGGATTATCAGTGTTGCATCAAAAACTTGAAAAAGTCTTTGATTTCAATTGATAGTAAAATTTCACAACGTAGAAAATTAATAACGTATAAAATGTCAAATATCGATGATATGAACGCACAAATAAAGATAATTAGTGAAAAATTTAAAAATTTGTGCATCGAAAAAATTTTGGTTGAAAAGGAAATGCATCAAATTTCGACTAAGATCAAAACCTTAGAAAATTTGTCTGAATCTAATGGAAATCCTACAATAATTGATTATATAAAAAGAAAAAAAAGCAATATTTTCATAGAAAATAAATTAATATAATAACTAAGTTTGCACAAATTCATGAACATTATAAAATTTATATATTTTAGTAGTGTAAATGGTTCAAATTTATATATTTTTTACATGAAATACACGGAATAATTTTGTGATATTTTACAATGACATCAAATTTATATGGTTGTTCAATGAATAAGTTCATAAAGCCTACTTTAACATAATATTATGACATGTGAAATAAATAATTATTGATAATAAAAAATTGACTTTTTCAGATGGGGTAGATGGGACGATATACTTGGAAGAAATCAATTCAGAAAAGGATGGACAATTTCAGATATAGAAGACTGCGCTAGAATAATTGTAATAACATTTTTCATATTGCTTATTTTTTATGTACTCAATATTTTTATAAATAAATAAATGATGATTAACCATGCTAATACCGAGAAAATGTAGATTTTCGCTGAGTTCAAATAAATCTGATTTAGATATCTTAGGTTTATTTTATCGTCAATAATAGTTCTATTTTTAAACTTTTTTTCTAATTTCAGGTTTTGTTTTGTCTCCGTTATTATAAGGGCGATGAAAAAATCCGAAATTTCATTTGGGACTTGATTCAACCACCAGAAAGTGGTGAAGTTAGTATATCTCACAACCATAGTGGTTTGCATAATCCTGTACCCAGGGGTAGAAATGCCAAAAAGAAACTTAAAGATATCAAGAAACACAACTTACAAAAATGGGAAGATCCTTCACATTGGAGCTCATCTGAAAGATACGATTGTGAAGCATATCTAGAAAACAACTATAAAAAACATTTATTCCGACACGCTAATAAGTAAAAAAAATTCATTGTTTTCTACAAAACTTATTTCAGTTCATAATTTTATTAATTTATAAATTTTCCAGGCTGTTACTACGCGTACGACTCATGTATTATATCAAAAACGAAATTATCAACGACTTGGCTCAGCAAATCAGCGAAGGTGTCAATGCAAGGTATATTAATTGTTACTTAATTATTAAATTTCAACATGTTGCTTTGCTTTTATTTTTAATTTACTTTAGTTATAATCATTATAGTCGTGCATCATTTTGCATGATAACATTCAGTTTTAAATTATTAAACATTGCCTCAGCTCAATAGTTATTTGCTTTATTCCATTTATTAAACAATTTGTGTCCTCATTTTTGTTGTGTGTATTTTGAAACTCCCATACTAACAGCGGATTGGCACGCTCTACGACAAGGCACTAATAAGCCAAGACTTATTGTCAAATATAAATGAACACACAAAATTATTCAAAATATAGACATTCGTTTTGTTTAAGAAAATAATTAATATTGTTGAGTTGTGTGTTTATGGCAGTGCCCTGCCAATGTGCGTTCCTCCCGCAAATCACCCACCGCGCCAATGGTGGGATTCAGCCTGCGATATTTCTCTACTTGTCGGCATCTACAAACATGGCTACGAGAACTACCTTGCTATGCGTAGTGATCCACAATTGGAATTTTCCCAACGTTTAGGACTGCCTGATTTTAGCAGATTTGCAAACATCAAGTGAGTACATAATCGAAAATATATCAATAATGTTATTTAAATACATTTTGATATTGTTAATATTTAGTACATATTGGAAAGTAAAGAATTGGGTCAAACGCTGTTCCTCGACTTCACAAAATGGCTTTCAAGGATTTTTTATTTCATCATTGATGATTATTTTTTTAAGTTAACTACTAATCATGTATCTATATTTCGACTGTATTAGTTTGTTTATTTTCCTACTACTGAGGTTTTTGGAATATTCAACAATTAACAATTATCCTTTTTGTGGTATTTATTGCATGAATATGGTTGAGATTGTATTGTAAGTTTTGTTGATTGAAGCATGTTTTATTTCATTGAGCACATATTGAGAAATGAGTTTATTGGCACACTTAATTTTTAATTTCATCATTTGCAGAATAACATTCTAATATTTAGTTTCAAAATGTGCATGAGCGTATATTTACATTGTAATCATTTTTGAAAATCGTCGATTTTTTATAAATTTGTACATACTTCACTAAAGTGAAAATAAGTTATGAGGTGTGAAGAAATATTCATTTTATAGATGAATATTATACTTTTCCAGAAATGTCATTTCAAAATCAGAAACAAATTTTATAAATTGCGTAACATTCCTAAATTACTATTAAATTCAAACACGCTAAATAGGTTATTATTATATACATATTTTTTCAAGCTTTTTTTTATTTGTACATGAATTTTAGCATTTTATGATGCACCATCAACGTATAGATTGTATGAAAAACTTTTATTATTAAAGATACGTAAGTATGTTTCAAAATTGTACAAATATCTATCTTTTGAAAACATGACCAATATTAAGATTATTTTCGGAGTTGACAAATCTCTTCTTATCGGGTCGTAAAGGGTGAGGTGCATGGTTTTTTATTGACAGGTTGACGATAGTTTTTTAATGATATTAATTTGATCATTAGGAATGAAGAATTGATGAAAAGTCTTATGGATCAAGGAGATGAAGATCTTTCTAGTCGAGGAGGTCACGATACTCCGTTATCTTCTCCTCCATCATCACCACTTTTACCTTCCGGCGACTTGGACGAAAGCACTCAAGGTAGCAGCACTAGCTGTCTGGCGCCAATGGCAGGCGGACAGTGGCCGTCTATGCAAGATTTAAATACACGCTTGCGTAGATTAATAACTTCTTATCAACGAAATTATAAAAAAGAAGAATTACGTTTTCAACAAAGACAAAGAGTATGCGTTTAATAAATCTTGATGTGATAACGTCAATTTATTTCCGAATTGATTTATTTATTTGTGTATTATAGTTGGAAAGGCGTGATAAATTTGAGCATACAGTGCGTGAAAAATGGACAAAAACAGAGGAAGAATCTTTCTGTAAAACTGTTGGGTCTTATGGTGTTGAATTTGATCCTGCTACTAAAAGTTTACGGTGGGGAAGATTTAAGGCACTCGCTCATTTGGATAAGTCTGATGATTCGTTGACGGATTATTTGAAAGCGTTTATGGTTATGTGTAAAAAGCAATGTGGGTTAATGGTTAGTGAAGAGGAAATGCCTTTACATGACCTGATAGCGGATCCGATTGGTGAAGATCGAGCAATCACTACTTTAGAGAGGTAAAACAAACAATTATGAATGAACTAACACAACATAATTTTTGTATGGCGAATTAATGATTTTGTTTAAATTTCAGAATTGATTTGTTGAGAGTACTCAGGGAAGAAATTTTATGTCATCCTTTGTTGGACACTAAACTTGCAAACTGTGAATTGAACGAATCTACTCCTGAATGGTGGGTTGTCGGTTCACACGACAAAGTATTAATTTCTGGAATATGCAAGTAAGTCTTAATTTCATATTTAACTATCAACAATTTTTTAAGCTTAATTAATGATTTATCTAATTCATTTCACACTATTCAAATTTTGTTTTTCTCGTGTAATTACATTTAGAGTTATTAATTATTGAACTTTGAATCTTTTTCATAAATATATTAAAAATACATTTTTGTATTCAAATTTTTAGGCACGGTTTAGGCGATTCTTATCAAAAGCTGTTCTGTGATCCAAAGCTGCCTTATGTAGATGCAGCAAGCAAGTGGTTAGAGTCAAAAAATAAAACGACTAAACCTAAAGAGACTGAAAAAGTTCAGGACATAATTGAGGCCGAGACTAAACCAGAAGTCAAGGATGATGAAAGTAAACCTGAAACTAAAGACGATGAAACTAAATCTGATGAAACTAAATCTGATGAAACTAAATCTGATGAAACTAAGTCTGATGAACCTGACCAAAAAGTTGAAGAAACTGAAAATAAAGAAACCGAGAATGTTGAGACCAAATCAGAGCCAGAAGTGGTTCTTGAATCGAGCAAAATTGAAGAGATTGATAAAACTGATGAACCTCCAGCTGCAATACACTGGTTCACAAATATAAATTTGGAAGCTAGATTGCATCATATAATACATATAGTTCAAAATAACGAATGGTCTCATTTGAGCAAGAGTACCAGTGACGCTATTTCGCATAGTATGAGTGCACCGTCTCCTCGCAATTCTTCCCCATTACATGCAATATCTCCAGGACCATCTGCTTCACCTTTGCCGCGTGGTTCTCAATCACTTTCATTCCAATCTCAATCACATTTATCGAAACATAGGAAACATATTGCCATTGATGTTGAAACGGAAAGAGCTAAACTCCATGCTTTGCTCAATACTCCACCTCTTGGTTCTCAAAGTAAGTATATTAGTTTATTTTTACTTAAGTTTGTTTTTTAGTTTTGACAAATTGGTGTATTGGGGATTTTTCGTATTTAGTTAATTGTAATTAGTTTCATAATATTTCATTTCCAAGACATAAATTTATTTTTGATTTTTAAACATCAATTTTTGCACTTATAGGTTCATTCTTGAATTTGCCACCAAAGACCACGATTAGCAGTTGGGAACGAGACGATTCTAGTGATTCGTCTAGACGATCTACTCCCGCTCCTTTACCTCCACCACCACCGGCTCATCAAAGACCATCGCCATTATCTTCTCATTCTGGCCGTCCGCCCACTCCTAGTCATCAGCCGTTAAATTCTGGTGGGGCTGTAGACTTGTCTGCGCCACTTGATTTGAGTGAAGTGCAAGATTTTTCAATGAGTAAAAAAACACGTCCCAACTCACCACCGTCGTTACCCCAAAATAAAGGGAAATTGGATAATATGTTGAGTAAATTGATGAAAAGAAAGAATGTTGTAAGTTTTAATTAATTAAGTTATAGCTTAAATTCACACTTTAAATTAGTTTCAACATGTGTAAAAACTGTTTATTTTATCGTTTTCAGCCTGAACCCGAAGTGATTCACGGCAAAGAAAAAAAGCGTAGAAAACTGGATGAAATTGTCCTCGGGCTATCTGCTGCTAAAACATCGAGCAGTTCTCCTCTTGCCGAAACACCAAAAAAGAATCCTGTTGTAGCAAATGTGACTTTGACACCAGCGGCACCCCCTTCTTCGACATCTTCACCTTCACAAAAGCCGTTTTCCATCACAGTCACCAGCGTGCCAGCTTCTCATGTACCTCCGAAAGATTTATCAAGTTACTTTAGTGATCAAAGTTTGTCCAAATCACAAAAACAAGCGTTAAATGCACCTTCAACTTCTCACAAAAAGAATTATGAATCTTTACTATCTGATATGAGTAAAGCAACTGATCTCTCTTCCAAAATTAACCCATATTCTCATGAAGCCAAGGTTAATAAATGGTTAGCTGAACAAAGTGCAGTATCAGGAGCAAGTGATGCATTAGCTGATTATATGGCGCAAAAACGTCGTCGTCGTACTGAACCAGTATTAGATTTGAAACGTTTGACAGGAGAAGAACATGTTCCAGTGATTCATCGTTTATCTGGCAAACGTTTAAGCGGACCAAAAGCTCCTCAACTGAAACATTTGACTCAATGGATTGCTGAAAATCCTATGTATGATATGGACCCTAAATGGACAGATAGCGTTAAAGAAACAGTTAGATTGTCGCAAGAATCTCGACCATCAAGAACTTCCACTGCTACACCGAACTCAGCAGAAAGGAAAAAGGGCCGTCCTCCAATGGCCGATTCGTCGAACAATGCCTCTTCATCGCTAGCTTCTAATTTAGCATTTTCTGGTCTTTCTGCATCTAATTTAGCTTCTTTAAATTCATCGCTATTATCGGGTCTTTCTGGTTTAGGTGGTTTTGATCCGAAAACTTTAGCTAGTACTTTGTCAAATTTAGCTAATTTTGATCCGAAAACATTGAGTACTTTCGATCCTAAATTATTAGCTAGTCTTGGTAGCTTTGATCCTAAAACAAATCCACTGCTTATGCCGTTTGGGGGAATGCCAAATCTACTTAGTAATATGAGTAGCAGTAATATGTTTGCTAATTTAGCTGGATTAGGTTTACCTGGTTTTTCTGGGATGGATATGTCAAGTTTGGGGTCCAGCAATGAAGGCACGTCATCATCGAATAAATCAAAGTCTCGAAAAACCACCGATGCTCACACCTCGAGTGGAAAAGGAAACTCATCAAATTCTTCATCACAATTTCCATTTTTATTCCCAAATCCTGGATTATTGTATCCACCGTTAGGACTCGGTGGACTTAATCCATTTGGAGTACAGCCGGGTTTGTCTGCATACGATGCTTTGGCTCAATGCGGTTTACTCAATGGAGGTCTAGGTGTTAGTTCAGGTTCAACTACATCACATACCAATACATCTCAGAGTTCAAAATCAGCTGGAAAGACAACTACTTCTCGAGTTTCTAGTTCGTCATCAGCAACGACAACAACAGCTTCCAGACATCAGAAAAGTAGTTTAGATCGACAACAAGCACAATTACAACAGTTACTTTTACCGCATGATGCATATTTATTAGAGAGCCTCGGCAAAGTTTCGTCTTATGAAAATAAATCTAGTGAGAAGCGATCTAGAGATTCGGAAAAAAGAGATGCTATTGAATTGACGAAAGTAGAAAAACGTAAAAGTGCAGATTCTGCAAGATCTCAATACGTGTCCGAATTAACAGCTATACAAGAGCAATTATTAAAATCGGCCAAATGTGACAAAAAAGAAACTGATATTGGTAAAATGCTGTATGAACAGATGGCTTCAGGAGCTTTATCTGCAAGTTTAGTCAGTACCACTAACACTCCTAAACGTAAGGATAGTGATACCAAAGATTCTTTTGAGAAACTTAGCAAAACATCTGCTGAATTTATAGCTAAGAGTTTAGAGGATCAAAAGCTACCGATCGCTACCAGTTCAAAGTTTCCAATAGACACATCTCCAGAAGCTGAGAATCTCATAGTTAAATCTCACGAGGACGTATTGAGTCCTATCGATGAACCACCCGAAAAGGAAGTAGAGGAAATCTCTCAAAATGTAGAAGACCCTGCTTCCAACGCCAATACTGGCGAAATGGACTTGGAAGATTTGATCGCACCTTCGACTGTCGTTCGCGGTGGCGGAACAGTCACAGAAGACGATAAATTTGCACAATCTTCCAAATCACCTTGTAAATCAGACAATGAAATTGAAAAATGTTCATCACCCACCCCGACTGAGAACACTAGTAACGAAGAGTCAAAAGTTTCAAGCGAAGACACTCCTTCATCGGAGCAATCGCAAGAAAATAGTGACGGTTCGAAAAAAAATGCAGGCCGGAAACCTCGCAACAAAAGGCCACGCGAAGAAATGGAACAGCCCACGGAAAGAAAGCGGGAATTACGTTCCAGCGCGGGTAGACAAGCCGCTGCGGCTGCAGCTCGCGCGGCTGCTGCTGCCCGATTAGAACAGGCTGCAGCATCACTACCACCCCCATGACCAATGCGACGTCATTCGTCTCGTCACTGAAGGTGGTGATATGTTGAATATTTATTATGAACTGTGTAATATATTAATTGAAATTTAAATATACATATATTAGTATGTAACACCTTCCGCAGGTGATATGTGAAAGAATATGTTTATACAGACTGTATTTAGTAGGCTTTCTCCTACAATTTGACATTAAAATTAATGTATTTTCCATGGATAACTTTTTAAGGTATTTCACTTTTTTTAATTTCTTATCATATTCTGTGATAACATTGTTTTATTATTATATCAATTTCGAAGAAAATCGTGTAAAAAGACTCCTAAATTTATGGTGGACTGTGTAATTAGAATATATATATTTGTTCATTTGTACACGGAATAGTGTACATTCAAATTGTAAAATTAATTCCAATTATTTTTAATAGTCAACCCAGATCATTTTTGTAACATATTTATTATTTTTATGCTTATTATCAATACGATCTGCATATATTAAGATATTTTAAATAATAATTAATTTGACATCGATTCTTGTTTAATTCATAAAAATTCCTAGACACGATTTGAATCAATAAATGATAATCCTATGTTTCCTCATAAGTTGTAAATAATACTGCAAACATATATCTTGTATACTTAACAATGAACAAATTAAACCAACTCTTTGTATTGAAACAGTGTTTATTATTTCAGTTATCGAAGCAGGTAAAACTGATACTTTCCCAAAACAAAAAGTTAATTGAAGATTGACTTTAATTATGCGAATGTGTTGATGTTGAGACATGGAATGCTTTCAATAAAACGTCCGTCGGTTAGTAATAATCAATTTATTTGAAAGAAAACACCACCATCCTAGAACCGAACCAGCTTGCTCGGGGTAGATGGTGCGATTGACTTACAATAATGCACATTATGGCTATATTGCCGTGAACATACTCCTGCCTCAAAATATAAAGAACAACGAAGGTGGGTATCCTACAGTGTAGGACGAGATGAAAGGATTTACAGGAGAGTTCAAGGAAGAACAAAAGGAAATTCGTTCAGAATGTTACGGGGCTGAGGGATGTTTGTATAGGGTTTTGTTGCGTGTTATGGATAGAATTGAAGAAATTTGTGGATCAGGATTTTATGGAGTCTTCAGTTCAGTTTTATGGAATTTTCAGTTCAGTTTGTATGCGTTGTTTTGTAATGTATTTGTTGGTGTTAAGACAGCGTCTAATTGTCACGTTCTGAAAAGTCTGAAGTGGGTTTGTGTAACAGTGACGAAGGAGTGCGTAGCCCCAGGATGGAGAGACGTATGTCATGATGGGACGGAGGGTTTTGTACAGTGAGAATTTGTGAAGTGTAATCTTGTTTTAGTAAAGGAAAGAGACATGCTCTGATGCTTTTCGCCATATGTATAAAATAAAAAAATAAATTATTTTATATACTTAATAGCTGCGTCAAAAAAATGTTTATTCTTTCGAGAGCAAAGCTGGTGTAACCTCTTAAAGAATCTCATTTTCGTTTATAAATGGAAAATGTATCACTTTGAATAAATTTGATTATTTACATACCGTGCAGATTTGTTTAAATTGAGAAATAATTGTAAAATAAAATCGCAATTTAGCCCTTGCATGCAATGAAAAAGTCTTATAAGTCTAGCCATATTCAAGAGTTTTTGGCTATAAATACGCATCGTAATATCTTTTTAGTAATCAAATATATAAAATTGTACTTATAGTATTTTTGAAATAATATTCCTTATATTTTTCGTTCAAATGAGTCGTCTGTGCAATTTATTAACTTTTTGGCAGACTGCTATAGTGGTCACCTGCATCGAAAAGGTTAACAAACTTAAAATATATTCACTTGCGATAGAAAAAAATAAATCATCTAATTTACAAAACAATCTGAAAGCGGGAACGAATGGATATAAAAAAATAAAAGTTACATATTGTTTTTAAACTTTATTTATATAAACACGATTAACCTAGGCCCTGACAGCATACGTGCGGGGCAAGTTTTTGTAATTTCTACGAATTTCCTTGCGAGTTTTCAACTGAGCGTCGTGTTTAGAAAGAGCTCTGCGAATAGCTCTGGTCTTCTTGGGCCTCAAGTCCAAAGGCTTGTACTTCTTATTTTTGTAGAAGGTTCTCAAATTGGCCTTTTGTTTTTGGTGCATTACAATGAACACACGCGCGATAGCTTTCCTCACCACACGGCTGAAATTAAAACAACACATTGATTGATCGTCAACCATCATAACCTACAATACTACGAAAGCAAGATTCTCGCCGTATAGAAAGAATCGCGCCATTTTCAAAAGAAAATTCGAATATACGTACATTTTGGAAAGTTTGGAGGCGGTGCCGCCGGTGACTTTGGCGACCCGTAGACTGGTCAGCTCCGTCTTCAGCTCTTCCAATTGCTTGGTGAGCTCCCCTTTGCTCTTGGCGCGTAACTCGGAGCACTTAACTTTGCCCTGGAAGGAAAAGTAACGGATGGAAATTAATATGAATATTATAACGCACGTATAAAAGCGATGGAAACGGATTCGAAAAGTATACCATGTTGAGGCGGTCGAAGACGGCGACGGAAGACCTGTCAGCGCTGCGAGCCGTCACCGTTCCGACACTACACTGCGTGCAACTTGACGCGGGTAGTCACTTTTTAGATTTTGGCGTGTCGAATTTTAATATTTTTATTTTTAAATGTAATAAATGTACGCGCGTGCAAATTTATTTGAAAAATAAATGTAGTTTGTTTGTTATCAGGTCGTCGATCAATGGAGTCGAAATAATTCAATGTTGTGAATGCTTGAAAGGGAACGTGCCATAGGTAAACATATTTTGAATTAATTTTTCTATTATATTTAGGGCCTCTAGAGCAGTCATCGGCAACTTATGACCCGCGGGTCACCGATTGACCCATTTGATAATATCATGTGACCCACTGGATTAATTATTAATTATTTTTACAATAAACTCCAAATTTATTATATTATTCGCTAAAAACTGTTTTAAAATACACCTACTGACCCAAAATACTTCATAAGAATCACATTTTGGTTGCTTCTGACCCACAGCCAAAAAAGGTTGCCAATGTCTACTCTAGAGGTTTCATAGGGCCCCGGGGAAAAATTATAAGCAGGACCCCTACTTAAAAAAAATCTATTTGTATTTTTTCCAAATACTTAAATCATTATCAGTTTTAAAAACTATTTTTATAAAAATTTCTTTGTATGATATTCTCGCCTAGCACATCTGACTATATGTAAATATTCAAGTAATTTTCATGAAGGGTAAAAATAAAAATTATAAATCAAATTATAAATTCAAATATATTAAATATATAAAAACAATTTCAAATATAGGCACTTTATTTAAAATGGATATAAATAGCATGCAAGTATTTATAGTGCATTAAACAGTAATCATTTTCCCCGAACACCATGGACAAGGATGAAAGTTTTCCATGTAGTCGAACGAATTGTTCGGCTCGGCGAGATGATTGCTTTTGATTTCAGTAAGTAAATTGATTATTTTGTCTGCAGTGTCGACGTTTTCGATCTGAACACCGTTGACCGCCTTCGATACAGATTCTTCAGCATTTTTAGGCACGTTACATTCTTTGACTAATTGCTGAACCAAAGCGTTCAATTTGCTAAGTTGCTCTTGTACTTGTAATCTTTCCTGACTCAGCAACCTTAATTGAATATCTTTTTCATATTCTCTTTGCTTTAAAATACTTCTTTGTTTTTGATAAAGTGTAATATATTCACAGATTGTTTCGGTTTCACCTTGTAGTTGCAAAACTAAATGTTCCAATCTTTGTTTATCGTCAGACAAATTAGCGACATCATCCATTAGTTTAGTAAACCTTTCTTGAAGCTTTTTCATAGCCTCGGTTGTCGGAATGTGTAAACATCCTTCAGAAATTGTCATTTTGTTATGTTCGATCTTTTTATCAGAATCGTTACTTACAATTTCCAATTTTCTTTCATTCTGCAACATACTTTCTTCACCACTCAAAATAACTGGTTCGACTGAATCACAATTATCATTTTCTGAAGGATTAATATTTTCTAATTTATTTTTCAATTTGTGATTTTCCTCAGTCAAGTTTTTAACTTTAGCTTTCGATATTTCCAATTCCTGCTGTAATAAATCAGACGACTGATTTTGAACTTCGTAATGATTTAAACGATCTACGATTTGGGCATGTTTTAAAGCTTCTTTTTCTAATTCACTGGACTCTGCTTGTAATCTTATCATTTCTTCATCCTTGGCAGCTAATTTAGAGTTGGTTGTATGCAATTTTTCTTCATTGTCTGCTAGCGCTAGAGTAAGTTTTTTGCTAAGATTTTTTTCTGCCTGAAAAAGTTCTACCAACTCCAGCTTACTTTCAGTCTAAAAAAATCAAAATACAAAACATTTATTAAAAATATACCAATGCAGAATAATTGTAAATAATATAAATAATGTATTGGTTGATACCATTTTGTTGTAAGCTTCTTGCAAACTTTCTATATCTTGTTTAAGCTTGGTATTTTGCATGGTAGCCTTTTGTGCAGCTATTCTGTCACTTTCGTTTGCTGCATTCAATTTTACAATATCTGGCTGTTCCGATTTCATTAAGCTCAAAGTATTTTGTAATTCGTCCATTTGCATTTTGTTAACATTGATTTCGGACATAGCTGATTGAAGAGCCTTATCTTTTTTATCCAATTCTTCCTGAAATATAAAATGGATATAAAAAACAGCAATAAAATATATTTATGATGTCATAAAAAAGATAACTACCATAAGGATTTTATTTTTTTCATCTATGGCCTGTACTTGAGAAAGTATTTGATTTTGATCTTCGTTTGAAACTTTGTTCACTTCGGCTACTGGAGTAACATGAACAGTCGACTGTAATTGTTTTTCTAGCACTTCCATTTGCTGTATCAAATTTGATTCACGATTGAGTAAACTGTCGTTAGCTTGGAGAAGTTCTTCATGTTTTTTACTCATCGACTCTAATTGGGAATTCAATTGCTGAACATAATTTTGATATTGACCATTTGACTGATTTTTTTCAGTATCCAATTCTTTGAGTTCCCGGTTCAAATTAATAATCTGCAGTTTCAACTCTGCATTTTCATTTTCTAAAACTTGATCCTTTTGATGTAAAATATTCCCCTGACTTAATTGTTGAAAACGCAACTCGTTTGCGTTCAAATGAAATGTTAACTCTTCTATTTGTTTTAAAAGATTTACGTTTTCTGACAATTTAATGTTAACAAGTGACTTTGTTTCAGCAAGTTCTTCTTTCAAATCTGCAACAGTTTTTTCATGAGAAGATTCAAACACTTTCTGTTTATGATTGTCTAGGAGAGCTTGTTGAAGTTTATTATTGACGTCTTCATTTTTTTCCCTAAGAGAAGAATATTCAACTTCTAGAGACGATGCCCTTTGTCTAGAAATATTTAAGCGTCCAGATAAATCTATATTTTGATGTTTAGTATCTGATATGATATTTTCTAATTCGTTCACTTTTGAACACAATGTTTGCTTTTCAGACACCAAAAATTCAACAGTTTGCATATGGAATTGGAGTTGTTGCTGTAATTTTATAACAGCTGAACTCGACATAGCTTCATCAATACTGTCGTTTTCATAATCGTCATTATCCATAGAATCTTTATTATCATTATAAATTTGATTATTAGTGTGTGTCGATACATTTTCACCGATTGAATAATTTTGTTGGAAATTATATTTTCCATCGTTTCCCAAGTTACTTTCGTTATTGTTTCTAGTTTCATCTTGATTATTAAAAAATACATTGACCGGTGGCATATTCTCGTTAGTAGGAATAGATGCATTCTGATGTTGCATATTATTGGCCAATTGATCGAAAAAGTGTGAAGACGACGAATTGTCCAAATTGAAGGAATTTACACGTGCGGCAACTTGTCCAATGGAATGTGTAGTTTCGCTCGAATCGTTAATTGTTTTGTTACTAACTATGGCTGTAGTAATACTACTGGTTTTGTCGTTCGATACTTTAGCAGCATTATTGTCGATTTTATCATCTTTTTTCTGAATATTTTTTTTCTTCACTTTATATTCCTCCAACTGGAAATGAAAATGAAATAGTTTATATTTGACCATATCGTGAACATGAAAATCTGAAAATGCATTTACGACTCGATAAACCACTCAATTTTTTCATACTGAAATAAAGTTCAGTGTTTACGTGTACATAGTAATGCGTGGCTAGTGACGTATGCTGAAGATGAATTAACAAGACGATCTATGGGGAGAAATCACCTTTTTCCTGGCCGCAGCGACTTTTCTGGGATCACCAGGCCCATTGGTGGCATGAGAGCCGCCGAGGCCCCCCAGGCCAGAGGAAGACATGTCAATTTTCAAAACATAATGCTCCTCTTATGCCCGCTCGAAGTCGCTACGGCATGACAGCCGGATAACACGTCAACTGCAGCACCCAAATTGCATTTTGCTCATCGTGCTAGTCTACACCACTTTCGTTTTGATTGTGGCGACAATTGTGTATGTATTACAGTTCTTATTGACGATGAGTGGGTTTTGAAAATGGGAACAATTTAAATGTGTATTCATAAAAAATAATTGTGCATTAAACCTGAGCATTACATAAATCAAATGTGCATTCAAAAAAATATTGTGTGCATTTAACAAGAGCATTAAGATATGTGCATTTGAAAAAATATCTGTACCTTAAAATAAATAAACGTGCATTAAAATGAATGTAAGTAAACGACGGCAACGTTGAAAATGTGACCAGGACAAAAAATACCAGCCACACGACCATTATTCACAACTTTCATAATAGAATCTATTCGCAACAAACTTAATTCAAAGAAAATCAACATTGATTCAAAAAAATTGTTAAAATGTATAACTTTCTGTCGTTCCGTTCATACGTAAATGTAAACGATGACACTTTGACAGTTGTATTGTATTGCCTATAGAGAAAGGTGACGTTACCACCTACTGTCACTTTAATGCACAAACTATTCATTCTATTGCACATTTCATATATTTTTTATGCTTACATTATATTGCACAATTTTTTTTCTATTGCACACTATGAATAAAATAATGCTCAATACGAGATTCTTTAATGCACCAAAAATAATGCACATCGTATATTTTTCTAATGCACAAGTAATTCGTTTTAAGGTGCGATTTATTTATTTTTAATGCACAGTTAAATCGCACCCTTTTGAAAATGTTGGGTGGGCAAATACTTTTGATGCCCGGTGTATAAATATACATATTCTCAATGGTGTATTTACTTATGGGCAACTTATTTCAATCCATTGGACATCATAAAAGCTGAACCACTAGCTGAGGCGTATCAAGGTGGGTGGGGGGGGGGCAAGGGGAGCAGAGACCCCCAAATCAAATAAGGTTTAAAAGATATATTTATATTAAATATAAACTTCCTTTTCTTTTATATTTGAAAATGGGGGGGGGGTCCATTATATTATTTGTTCCCGGGCGTACAATACTCTAGCTACGCCTCTGGGAAGAGTAAGTTTGAAGTCCCTAGCGAAATAAATCCGCCCCTGCATATTTCGAAAAATTCTTTATTGCGGCAGAATATCTGAATATTTTACTTATTTTTCTTCGATATTTAATGACAATAAAAATGTAATAAATATATTATAATAACTTAATTTTTCTTACATTCTAATTTTAAATGTATTCACGATCGTTAATTATTTTTTTATGTTCATAAATCACCATTGGTTGCATTGATTTTTTCATAATTCACATCAGTCGGTCCATAAACGAGGTCTTCTGGTAAATGTGGGCGTGAGAATTCGAAAATATATTAATATATCGTTCACGCTTACCATAGAGCCCTATAGTACAGTACCGTAGCAATCTATTGGCAAATGGGCAAGTACTTGTCAAGGGCGCAAGATTTAAGATTTAAAAAAATAAATGGCGAAACAATATTCACTTTCTTTAATCGCATGTACTCCTAGTAATTTCGTTCAGACTTCAATAATTTGAAATTAAAATTAAAAAAATAAATGGCGAAACAATATTCACTTTCGTTAATCACGTACTCCCAATAATTTCGTTCAGACTTCAATAATTTGAAATTAAAATTAAAAAATTAAATTGGCGTAACCACTTCTATTATAATTTCTTTAATCACATGCACTACTGGTAATTTCGTTCAAATTGCACTGTCCAATAATTCGAAATTAAAATTAAAAAATTCTGTACGTAACCGTTTTTATTTTTTTAAATCACATGTACTCCTGGTAAATTTAAATGAAATCAACCTTTTCGATCTAATAAAAAATAAATAATGGAGGGGCGCCAAATTTAATATAGTATTTGCCAAGAGCGCCAAAAATATTGCTACGACTCTGTCTATAGTGTTTTTGTGAAACTTATCGTTTTTTTCAGGACTTAAGAGCGCAGCAGGAGCAGGAGCACGGAAATTTATAGTGCCCCACTGCTCCGACTTTGTAAAATAGAAAAAATAAAATAAAATTTTGCCCAAAATTTTTAATTATGATTAGATTATATTAATTTCATCACTATTCTCTCCCACTTCATAGATATAGTTGTATTATCTGTGTATTTTTATGTTAAATATTGTAATAATTAATTTAATTTAATCAGAGCATGGAGTGAGCAAGGAGAAAGGAGTTTGATGCCAAAGTGGTGCAACTCAAAAAAGTAGTCGCTCTAAAGCCCTCGTTTTTTTAAACTAGTGTATTATTTTTTTACAGTTTATTTAAAGTCTATTTACTAATTTAATTCATTTTTTTCATAAAACTATATTAATGGGATAATTATTTTGATTAGTTATTAGGATATTTGAAAATGAAAAAAGTCTAAAAATAATCAAATAGATATTTATTATCTAAATTTACAATTATTCAGAGATATATTTGACAATAAAAACAGTAAAAAGATAATTATAGGTCAGAACTGTGTCGCTAAAAATACAAACAAAAAAATTAGGGTGTTAAATTGCAGAATAATAAAGAATTACGATAATTTACTGTCTATAAAAATAAAAATTAACTTTGAATTTAAACTTCACACTAAAACATTTTATTTTAAAAATAAATTAATTTCAAATAGTTGTAGTGGGATACACGTCACCAGGTTCAAATGTTTCAAATTGATCTTGTTCGATGGGCTTCTTAAGCCATTTCCCAAGATTTGCTTTCAGGAAAGCATTATATAAAGCTAGTTTCGAATTCTACAACAAAAATTCATTGTTTAGTAAGGTTTACACGAAAAAATAGTTAATATTAAAATTTAAAAAACTCACCTGGTATAATGACGCTTTTGATTTTGCTATATCGTACTGAATCCCATTTATATCAAAATTAATATTCTTTGGTACAACTGTTACACAATTAATATTATTATAAGAAGCCCAATTCGTTTGTGGGGCTGGACTGAGACTGGGTGCTAGCTTGATCCATTTTTTAAACATGTTCTGCTTGCAAATTCTCGAAGGGAGTCCTGCATCAGTTTTTCCAGTCATTGCATTTACAATTTCAGCACACTGCAACAAATAAAACATAAATCATATAACTGAATGTAAAAATATATATCATATATAGAAAAAAATATTACTTCTATTCCTTTAGTCCAATTCACACTAAAAGAAGGTGCTCGCATTGCTTGTCGCTGCTCGGATGAACTGCATTGTATAAGCATTGGCCGATTTAGACGAAATGGTGGAGGTAGTCCTTTCAAAGTCCCAACTAATCTTCCGCATACAGCTCTATTGAGAAATTAAATACAAAACACATTGAAATCAATGAAATTTTTGAGAATAAAAAAATGTGTTGTATCAAATTAAATAAAAAGGTTGAAAAATCACTTGATATATTGTTATTACATTGTTTCTTTGGTTTATGGGGCGGTTTATTTCAACATTTCTATATGCTAATAATACTGACACCAATAAATTATCACAGTCGCAATACAAAATATATTAACCTGTTAAGTAAAATTCACTTTCATTTTAGAATCAAGACATTTATACATTCGAGACATTAGGTTTTAAATAATAAGATTTTTTATATAAATGTGTATCGAGATAATAAATCGAAATTGATCGTAACTCAACATATGTCATGGACGAGTTGGCAATGGATATTAAAGGGTCGCACTTGATTTAACGAAAGTAAGTTTGGCATTGATCCCGTTTATGAAAATGTGTAGTAATTGTGCAATTATTACTTTCAATATTGACCGTTGGAATGAAAAAAAAAATCGGCTAAACTGAGCATGAATTATGTTGAAAAAGAAAGTGAAAAAAAAGTCGAACAGTTATGCAATTGCGTGCAAAGTTATAACGTAACATATTATTACACAGATGTCCATAAGCTACGCGAAGCAAAATAAAATTTTGAGGCCACCAAAGAATTCGAAAAATTCGTAACGAAACAATATAAAAAATTTTAGTATTGCTAATTGTAAAACAAAACATTCAAATCGGAAAATGAACTTGTTTTAAAATATGAAAATGTTTTATAAATCCATTTTCATTTGCCAATGAATCATTTATCGATATTCGAGAACACAATATTTTTTTTGCAAATCGTAACACACTGTGCATTAGCATTATGCATTATATTAGAATTATGTAACACATATGTATTAGCAAATTCGCGCAAGAATTCGATCGAAAGCTTCGCTCGCTCGCTCCCTCTGATATGAAAATGAAAAATATTTTCGAATTTCCACTCCAATTGTCGAGGATCGGTTTCGAAAAGTGAAAAGAAACTGGATTTTTATTTTGTAACGGAAAATAAAAATTCAAATGCAACAGCAATTTTCATCGACAATACATAAACTCGTTTTTCAAAAGTCAAAACGATACTCTCATAAAAATACAAATGCAACAGCAATTTTCATTGACAATACGTGGGCTAGTTTTTCGAAACGGCACTATTAAAAATTCAACAGAAAATTATCAATTTGAAAATTTCGAATTAGATAAGTTACATGTAAAGCGCGTCAGAGAAAATTCATTAGATTTTCACAGATACGAATTAACAATACAAACGTGTGAGATCGCTTTCACAATCGTGAGAAAAATAATTGACATAACAGTCAAGTCAGAAATGAACGATGAAAAGTTTACGATATTTGCCACGAAAATCGACCGATTGTGAGTATTAAAAAAATGAAGCAATTCAATCTCCAAATCAAAGTTAAATTGAGGTGTCTTAAAGGAATGAAAAAAAGTAAATTAAAAAAGTTCTACTTTGTAATGAAATACTTTTTTTTTATAACTAAAAGTGAAAGGTAAAAGATTTCAAACACATAAAAAAATTGAAAAATGCACATGAATATCGAGGAAATTATTGAATCGTTAAATTGCCGATTTCGCAGTAGAATTTTTTTCAACACAACGTCAAGCATATCCACATAATTAGCAAAAAAAAAACTAAACAATACAGAAAACGTTACAATACGAACTTTCAAACTAACATTTTCGAGGTAAATAAAAGGACAACATTTCGAATTCGAAATCGTAATAGATATTCGACCTTGCCTTTTAATTGAGAATGACGAACCCAAATTTCAAAACTATTATACATACTGGTATAAACTTCATCTTGAACCACAAAATAATTAGAACGCTATGTTTAGGCGAAAAAAAATGCACCAACCACTTTCGTAATTTAAACCAATTAATTTCATAACAGATGTATAATAAATGTGTATTGGACATTATTTTTTGGGCGTTGGAACCAAAAAAAACCGTATCGATATTTTTTATCATGTTTCAAACGTTAACGGTATGTCTTACGGTGACGAAATTTGGCACTGTCGAAATCTCGAAAGGTTCAATGCCGCAGTAAAGAAGTATGCATTTCGAAATTACGGAGTGGTACAGTGAGATCAAAAGGTCTATGTGATGGGTGTAATCATTTTTGATTGAAGAAAAGAACACAAAGTTCGATGAACAGTGGTGTTTCGAAAAAAATATTTGGTAATCATATGACGATTGCGAATTTTTTTTATTGGTAAACGAAGCATGTTTTGAAATGTATCATTTATAAAGTTTGACTGGTTAGTTAAATATTGAAATCGAATACGTGAGATTTCTGTTGAATATAGAAAAATAAAAGAGGATTGTTAAACATTAGGATTATAAGATTTTTCACTGAAAATCGTATTTTGAGAACAAGCACAATGCAAAGACACCCGATCCTCTTTGGACACAAAATAAAAAAACCGTGGAAAAATAATTTATGGTGACCATACAAAAATTGGAGATAGGTTCAATCACTATATTTGGATAGAACTTTCATCCAAATGTATTTTGTAAAAAATGTGCAATGCGAAAAATTTTCGCCGTGAAAAATCATCAGAAAACATCGAAATTTTTTATTTAAAAACTATAATTACATACATATAATTATATCAATATACTGGCCTGTATCGAATCTTACCATTGTGGCATAATACATATTTTTATTATTTTTATACCGTGTCAAAGTGAAAAATTCGTATAAAAAAAAGTAACCGGTTCATCTTCCTTGAACCGTGTTATTTCGGAACCGTGTAAAAAGAAGATTAGGTGTAATATAAATTTTCTATTCACACAGTTGTTGATTTATCTAAGTTCAAACTCGAAAAAAAATCCCTTCATAATACCTACAAGACGTCAAATCATGATTGAATGAAAAGTAACTTATACGAAAAAAAAACATTGCATAATTACAAACCCATTCCTAAACGCAACGCAATTTACATAACCGAATCAAAATTATAGACAACTTATCCAACAAATATAAGTATAGATTGCACTGTGACACCATTGACAGATCTAGAGTAAAAATTATATCAAAGCTCTGTGGCTTTCACTTTTTGATTTTTTTTTGCAAATGCGTGAGAATATGGGGGAAGTAGGAGAATAGCTGATGTCGGATCGAACGCTGAACTTCATATCAGTTAATATTAGAAGTTCAATCGGTGCGGGCGTGAAATTGATTTTGATTATTTGTTTTGTAGGATTGAGATATTTGCAATATTTGGGTTTTGGGTTTGCGTAACTTTACGTGTGCTGAGCATTAGCTGAAACTGAACGAGTTTTCATTCATCAATCATGATTTTTCATTCGTTGGCTTGCCTTTTGACGTTGTTACCGAGTGAGTTTTCGTTTGTTATCGATTTATAATTGGTGTAAACTATAATAATTATTAGAAGAGTGATAAAAATACGTTGTTTAATAATTGAAATAAGTATTTGAAAGGTTTCAGATGTTGCGAAAATTGGTAAATCGTATTTTTTCAAATGGAAATTGTTCGAATAATTTTTTTTATTTTTCATGAAAAATAGATACTGATCAATCTGATTATTCATGATAGTTAAATTGATACATCGATTTTAATTGAAATTCATAATTGTTCGATTAACACATAGTTTTTCATTTTTTTTTGAACTTTCTAAATAAATTTTACGGCGTAAACCGTGAAATTAATAACAATTTTCGACACCGAAATCTTTAATGAAATTGCAATGCAAATATTTTTTCACCGATTTTATCGATTCTCTGTTGGAAGATTGTTATTTTTTGAAAGAGTTGCAAAAATATTCCGAAAATTTTAACAGTTTGCATTTCGTTGATGATTCGGATCGTTAATTTAATTTCTTGGACATACCGATTTTTTTATAATAGATCGAACATGTTTTACATTTTCAGGTCCGCCTTCAGTGAATGTCGAAAATTCGAATTTTCAATTGTACCCCGTAGATCCTGGCAAATGTCCTACAGTCGATTTGAGTAGATATATAACATTTGAGCTTTATACGAGGTATTAAAATATATATTATATTATGAAAGTGTAGAAGAAAGAACAGTATTCACACAATAAATGGCATTAATTTATTTAATGAACTATGTGCAACAATATAACACATCAACAGATGAAAGTTACAATGCATTATGCTGCAGTCATTAAATAACGCCACTTGCATAGATTCCCACACTATCTTTCGTATGCATTTCTATATTTAAAAAAAACTAAAACCGTAGCAAGCGTTTACTTTTTAAAATATTAATCATATAATTTCGTCTTTAATTATTTAATGGTTCGTTTTAAATTATAGATTCAATCCATTAGTATCACAACAGTTAAAAGTTGGAGATGATAAATTATTATCAAATTCAAATATTGACTTTTCATTGCCAACTATGATTTATATGCATGCATTTTTTGAAGATTCAAATACAGTCAGTGCTACGTTGATTAGGCAAGGTAAATGAAATTACGTGGAAAAATAAATAAATGTAAAAAAAATTATAATGATAACGATAAATTTTATTTCAGCTTATATGCTAAGAGGAGATCACAATATAATTTTAGTTTCCTCTAGACAATTATATGCAGGTCCTTGGTATATAACTGCAGCTAGAAATACTCGTACAGTGGGTACTTACACAGGACAATTTATTAATTATTTGTACAGCAGGTATGAAAATAGATTGTAATCAAAGCAAAATAAAATTTATAAAGTATTTATTATAACGAGTATGGTATTTTTTAGAAATTTGCAGCCAAGTATGTTGCACATAGTAGGACACAGTTTAGGTGCACAAGCTGCTGGTGTAGCCGGAAATACAGCAAGGATACGTCCTGCTAGAATAACAGGATTAGATCCTGCCCTGCCATTGTTTCAAAAATTGCCTTTGGCTCTGAGATTGGACAGGAGTGATGCTGATTTTGTAGATATAATACATAGTGACGCGGGTGGTTTTGGTGAGTGATTGGTTCTTTTTTGTAAGTAAATCTGTTGTTAAAATAATTAATCGAAATTTGTTGTAATAGGAATACGGAATCCAATGGGACATGCAGATTTTTACTTAAATGGAGGATTGAGTCCCCAACCAGGTTGTGAGTTAGAAGTAGTTTTGCCAAGAATGCAGGTTTTAGAAAAATGTAAGTGAATTTAAATATACATTGAAATTTTTATTATCAAAAGATCAAATTAACGACAATGTTTTTTTTTTGTTTTAGTTTTCTGCAGTCATTGGAGATCTTTCCAATTATATGCAGAATCAGTTGTAAACCCTAAAAGCTATCCAAGTGTAATATGTAGTTCTTTGCCTGCATCATGCAAAAACCCCAGATTCGATATGATACCAGCTGGTAACTTTTCTTACATGGGATTTGGTGTTTCTAGACGGTAAATATTTTTTGCGAAAATCAAAGTACCGAAAAAAATTATTATTTGGAATAGCAAAAAATTATTTTCGAAAGGGAATTATTAGTGTTATAAAATTGTTTGTGGTATTTAAATTAGTATAGAGAATTTCAGAGAGTCATATTGAATATACAATTTTTTCGATAAACTTTCAAGAACAAAAATGGCAATCTATAATACAAATTAGAAAATCATGAACTTGATAATATTTAACTACAATAATAATTTTTTTCAGTATTACTGATATATGTGAATATAATAAATAATTATAAATTGTTGGGTTCTAACAAACATTTTTATAAATTTTCAGATCAAGAGGTAGATTTTACACGAAATCTACAGCAGTATCACCTTATCGAGCATTTTTTTAACAACTTTTTTAGATGAAATTAAATCAAAAACCAAAGATAACAAGCTCATTATCCATTCAAGCTGAATATTTAAAGTTATGTGTGATATTATGTTAAATGTATTGATGTACATAAAAATAGCAAAAACTACTCACCTATAAAGATGGTGTGGATGAAGGAGTGATCCCAAAACAATACTTTCAAGATAAATTGGTCGCAAAAATATTGAGAGCAAAGAACCTTGAAGACCAAGCACATTCCAGCGACATACTTTGTCAGAGCACGACATAGTTAGAAGTCTCTCACCCTGAGCAAAGACAGTGTATATTTAATATTTAACTTTTAATAAAAAAATAAAAACATGGAAAAAACTATACTTATGTATGTACTTACTTGTAAAACACCGTCCCATGTTTGAATTCCATCGCTACTTTTGACAGGAATGGTACCTTCACCCGATTCTATTTTCGTACGTAGTTGTCCTCTTGCTTGTCTTTATTTAAAAATGTCAAATCAGAAAATATATATCCGATGTCATGTAAAATAAAAAAAATATGAAAAAATTATTACCGATTAGGGTGTCTATCTGGCGGTCTGCAGGTTTCTTCGTGTGGTGAAAATATGCGAGCGTCTCCGCACGGTGCTGTGCTTATATATAAATGAAACCTATAGGAACCACGTAATTGATAACCTCCATCAGGGGCTGGTTCCAAGGGATTACCCCAGGTTCCACGACCATCTGCATGAAACATTACAAGTTTAATTTAATATTATGATTATTAGAGAAAAATAACAGGGTTAAAAAAGTTTAAAAAATATGGGTTAATAGAATTTGGGAGAAAGCACTTTATGAAAACGATGTATGGGAAAACACTCATGTTTTTAGCATAGAAGCAGTAAGATATACAAAAGCTATCACCAGATTTGCAATAGTTAAAATTTTCAAACACAAAAGTAAATCAGCAAACAGAATAGGAAAAAACAGTCTTCAACAATGTTTGAAGATTGATGAAATTTTAAATCGATAAAATGTTAGTAAAGATTTAATATTTGATATTAGATCAGTTATTATATTCTTCTTCAGTATGCAATAATATATGAAAATATTATCAAAGATTCTGGAAACCAAGTATTTTAACTTTATAGTTGATTTATAATTTATAATAGTATAGATTCATGTACAAAATTAGTGATAATTAATAGAAAAACTTAAAAGAATAGAATATTATCTATCAATATGTAGCACAAGAAAAATTCTTCAAGACCATTTTAAAAAAATAATATTTGATCGCTGATTATAATATTTGAACATTGTGTATATTAAAGGAAATGTTCAGGCCATTATATATATTCAATGGAAACAGATACCTGTTACTAAAGACGGGAATGTGAAAAACATATACATTCAGTATATCGTATTCCCTCTTCCACTGTTGGATTATATATTATTTATATAGTTTTCATTAAAAATTTGTCCCATAAACGTTAATATAATATAAAATATATTAAATAAAAAAAAAAACAAAGAAAACATACAGAAAAATACAGAGACTCCAGTTAATTGATAATCAAATATATAAATTAAGGAACTTAGAAATAAATATATTATTAAAAAAATATATTGTTAATAATCATAATGTCTCAAAGTGAAGAATATAATTAATGTGAAAATGAGTCCATAGTATAATTATTTCCAAATGAAATAATATAAATATAGGTTGAGGGAAAACTGATGGAAGTACTGGAACCATAACCACAGTGAAAATATGTAATAAGAAAGAAAACTTTTTATAGTAACAGGGAAGAAGGCTTTATCTTTAACTGAATGTTGTTCTGTGACTGTATATGTTTCAATTTTTCAATATTTTCTCTTAAGCAATCTGAGTCCCATTTAACTGGAGTCGACTGCGTATATGTTACAATGAAATATTTAAATTGATATTTTTTCTAAAATTTCAATTTGATATTCCATAAGTGTGTATAAAGATGGATTTTATTTTGGGAAATAAATACTTTCCAATACAATTTTTCAAAAGATAATTTCATTTAAATTTCAAATGATAAAAGGTAATGGTATTATAAATGCCATATTCAAAGTAAAACACGAGGTACATACATATATATATAAATGTATATATACATAAAATTATATGTATAAATACACATATATATATACAGACCAGTGTGCATGACGTCTGCAACTGCAAGATCATCGGATTTCAAGTCCGTCTTCTAAAAAAAGAAAGTGATTTTTCTATACACAAAGATATGAGAAGACTGAAAGTCACTCAAGTTGAAAAAATGTACTTTTATCGGACACTTATCATCATTTCATAAACAAATGTGTTTACCAGAAGAGTCTGCTATGTCTTTTAAGCAATCGTAGAGATATTCTTGGAAACAGCGACGAGAAACGACTTCAGCATGACAGTCATTAACCGCTAACCCACATGTAGAGAGGCGTTCTCCTGATACACATTTAGTTCCACTGCTAACAGCTATAACCTTTTGTTAAAATTTTAAAATATATATCAAATTTATGTTCTTAGAAATTAAAATTATTGTAATTTTTAATACGAAAATTTTGATCCATACTTCCATATTTTCATAGTTTGTTCCAGAAGTCATCACAATACCGGCTAATACTTTTCGTCTGATGTGTACAGGGTCTGATTGCAATAATTCGTTGAATTTTTCTATAACAATCCTAAAAAAATATTTCAGAACATAATTGATCATAAAATTTAATAATATAATATTAATCACTATAATATGTTAATAATTACCTGGCTATTCTATCTGCTAAAGCTTGATGTAAGTTTGATGAAACCTGTGCAGGTGGTGGAGGTGTAGGTAAAGGCAACAAACTTGGAAGAACTGGAGGTTCGAGACAAGTTATTTCTTGAGGCGTAGGCGTATTAACGGGAAGGTTTATGCCCAAAGCAGCCAATGCAGCTTTCGAAGCACCCAACTTAGCAGTTTTCTTACTAGAACCTATACAATATAAATGTCAAAAACAAATTCTAAAATAGAACATGCAAATGAAAAATAACTCACCGAAACCCTCAAAATTTTGACCTTCGATACAGCAAATTACTTTAAAACGTAAATTGCAATTTTCCGTATCTACAGACTCACAAGTGAATGTCACATCAGGAAATTTTTCATAAACTAGATTTATAGGGCTTTTATTAACGATAGGAATGCTGACAGGTTCAGGAGATGGCACAGGTTTTACGGCAGGTATGTTTTGATTGATCTCATCGCTCAAACCTACAATAAATATTTTTACTTGATGTTTACTTTTTAAGAAAAATAATTAAAAACTAAATTGACTCACATTTAGATTTGCCATTATCTAAAAGTGGTACATTAAGGTGTTCATCGCTTGTGAAATCGTGTGATAAATTATCATGATATATATCTGGACGAAGAAGATCAGCGAGAGCTTTGGTGGCAGCTGCTGCTCGGGCTAAGCGTTTACTAGCACCAGAACCGACATACTGACGTCCATCAACCTATAAAATGTTTTCAGTTTGAGTTATTTTGAGTTCAATTCAACATTGTTTAAGATGATACATATAATTAGTAATTGAAAAAGATAATGAAAATGTACATATTTATGAATAAAAATACTTACGGTTACTGAAATCGTGAAACAAGTGGAATGTGACGGTCCTACTTGAGAAATGACACAATATTGAAGCGGTTGGCGAAGTTTGTTCAGTAAAGCTACAGGACTTCGATCCAGGTTCTTTTTAATCATTTCCAGCGAAATATTGCTCTCAATAAGTATTTTTTTGCTGAGAATCGCTAAAAGTTACAAAAAATAATTAGATTATTGACTGAAAAAGTTGTCTGAAAACTTAAATCGAAAAACACTAACAAAAAAAACAAACTTTCAAAGTTTCAGAAACTTTCAAATAAAATAAATCAGCCAAAAACATAATAGTTTTTGTAGCAATACATTACCAGATAATAACATACTATCATACATTACTATATTAATCAAAAATTCAGGGAAAAAATGGATATGAATGAATCGATATTCTGATTCGGTAGAACTCGCAACAATACAATTTCACACAAACAATAAAAGTACGAATTCGCCCACATACAAAACGAGTACGTTCGCAAAGTAAAAGCTTAAAATCACCTGAGTTTGAGATCAGAGAGTAGAGATAACTCAATTCTTGGGTCGACATGATGGAAGGAAGGTCGACAGTTGGGAACGAGAATATTTTCAAAAATAAGACTGAGTTTCGAGATTCAGAACGCTAGACTAGCAAACATCACAGTCAAAAAAATCAAGTCACATTCAACTCCATTACATCAATAAATAAAATACATAACTTGGGAGAGAATGTGACTGATGTGACTCTACTAAAGAAATTTTATAATGTGACATGAACTGAGTGTTCGCAAATTTCGCGAATCCATCATGGCTACCAACCGATCAGGTTGACAAATAACCGTAATGTCAATTGTAACATAATTCGCTTTTGAAATTTCATAATCGATCTTTCTTTTGAATTGATGGGTGTTTCGTATAAATATGATATAATGGGGTTTCTGCGTATCAGAGAAATCGAAAGAAAGTAAAACATTATAGAATTTAGTGTAGGTACGCTTTATAATTTTATTGTAAATCAGCGTCGCCAGTTTACAATTTGCGTAGAGACAAAGGGCCGTTTTTGTACCACTATAGATGCAAAGTACCCATTATTGAATTTAAAGTGTAGATGTGCTTTATAATTTCAGTGATTTGGCAGTTTGCGATTTGTATGCGTATGATTGAGTCAGTACATGTCAGAAGTACTGAATTTATAAGAGAAGATTAATTAAATATTTTTCTTTGAAATGTTATATGAGAAATTCAAAACTACCTACCTTGTATATTATAAAAAAAATTAATTTTCAAATTAAGGATCAATTTAACGCATTCGTTTCAAATATGCAAAACATATACATATTGGAATTGAATAAATTTTATAAACTCGGCTATTTCAATAGCACGGTAGAAAAACAATCAAAGATTTACTATGAAGACCAAAGGTTTTATACTCTCGGGGAAATTCTGAAGTTTTATCACTTGCATTGTGGTGGACAGGGAAAGGAAGCTCGAGTAGGAGGATAGGGAAATAAAATTCACTTGATCTATAAAAAAATGAAAAATAATCCAGGATAATAATGAAAATTATAAACAATCAAAGAATAAATTTGCACACACGAACTAAATATACAAAAATACTTTCATTCCAAAGAAAACAAAAAACACGTTTTATATTAGATATAATAATACACAACTTACGCGATTCATCCTGATCGGGAGGAAGAGTTCTTTTCAACGACAGTTTAACAGGTGCCTCACTAGTAACCCCGTTACTAGAATTCATTTCAATCTGCAAAAGCAAAAGTTAGCATTATCAAACTAGAAACTAATTAGCTCCACACAACAATCATTTTCAAACAAACAGCACAATTTCAAAGCTTTTTTTATATAAAACATTTGACAGATAATTTTCTATACAAATTTATATGAAAATATAACTTCAATGGTTATACAAGGCAATATGCCATTACGTTCAAGACACACGTGCTCATCAGACACGTCCTTAAACAAAACATCAGACAAAGATCTCATTCGGAAACCGTTACGAAAGAGACGAATTATTGACGTCAACGTCGATACCTTTGCTCGGTTACAAAACCGACAGCGTCAAACAAAACGGAACAGACTCAAAAAAGGCGCGAAGACTCGAATTTTCGCAGACGATCCTTTCAAATACACAAAGCTGCAAGCGGACCAGACACGGGTCGGAAATCAGCTGTCACTTTCTGCCTTGGCTATTGGTAATAGCGGCCAATGATCCGGTGCTTAATTTGATGCGATAATTTATCTTGTGTTATCTTGAAGTAAGATCTAGTTTTGTATCGTGTTTGTACAAATAATGTTGTATACAATTTTAAGCTTAAACTTATTTTGTCATAAGAGCATTAATGTAATACGGGTTGTATAATTTGTTTTATGTGTCGAAAAACCGTTTCGTATTAGACACGATGCAATTTGTTTTATTTTTAGTTTTTTTAATGCTTTACTTATAGTAAAGCTTTGGTATGGTAAAGAGTTGGTATAGTAAAGCATTAGTATAGTGAAGCATCGGGATAGTTAAGAGTAATATATGTAGTATCATTGCTACCTATAATAAAAAAACCCGTATAGTTCGTATAATACGAGGTAACGTCAAATAAGTATTTCTTGCAACAGGAAAAAATCCGATTTCAAGCACCAGTGGTTGGCCATGAATCTAAAGTTGGCCATCTGTCAGAAAAACGCAAAAAAATAATGTTTCCAAAAATGGTAATTTTTCGGAATTTTTTTGTTGATAGGTCGCATTACTGTATATCAGATTTATGAAAAAGACTCAAGTGTTAACGTAAATGATTTGATCAAACTGATAACAATGATACTACATATGTACAGTAAAAATCGCTTAACACGAAAAATCCTTAAGCGTTTTCCACTTTAATTTGAAAATTTCAAAAACATATACACTTGCATCTCGCGCGTTTACATTATATGCGCTCACATCCAGTCACCTTTTCGGTTGGGGGAAGCTAACGTACACGAAGTAAACTCACAGGAAGTAAGCTCACACAAAGCGAGCTGACACGAAGCAAGCTCAAACGAGGCAAGCTCACAGGAAGCAAACTCCCACGAAGCAAGCTCACATGCTTTCGAAAATTTTCAAATCTTCAAATTCTCACGTGCGTTTGCTTCGTGTGAGTTAGCTTCTGGCCACCCACCTTTTCATATCAAAATACAAAATTTTCAATAGACAACTCACGCACTTAAATTACAAGATCATTTCAAATTTCTAAAAACCCGTTTTAAATCAAAATTCCATTAAACTTTAACACAATTTCGATTATAAAACACCGACATGACGCGATCGGATACGGAACGTGGGTGTGCCTGACGAAAGCGTGCATACTAGCAACGGTCCCGTTCTGTCATCGCAGCGCTCGCTACCCATACGAGTGGGATCCGGCTCCCGGAGTCCTCTTACCGAAAAAGTACCAACTCTATCCGATCGTGATGGAGCACTACGACGTGCTCATCAACCAGCCCGTCGTCATCGACAATGTATGTAACGATGCGAGGATGCGTCATATGTGCAATGTTACATACCACACTTCTTCACACATCGTTACACATGCTTTACATTTTCGTATATCGTCGTAATATGAACGTCAAATGTTGTTTTGTAATCGTAGGAGAAAATCGATGTCGTTCGAATATGTTTTTGTATGGTGATCTTTGAAAGGGTTTGAAAAAGTGATTTGTTCGTTTTCGATCTTTTTGTATTTTGTTTTACAGGTTATAGGGCATTTTTGGGGATTTAAATGATGTGCAGTTGTGATCGATACTCATTGGGTTTTTTTTATTCCAGTGAAAGATCGATTGTTGAAAGTCGGAGAAAATTATGCACCGAATAGTATACTTTGCGATGCAATCGATACTGATGTGTTTCCCTAGTATCTCATAATCAGCAGTTTTGTTCGCTGATGTACTTGTTTAAATAAAAATGGACCTCGTCATTATCAATTAATGTTGCATTAAAATATTGTCCAGTATTTTCTCTTAAGTTTCAACAATTAATCTTTCACTGGAATAGAAAATTCCAATAAGTTTTACTCGTTGCTAAAAATTATATGTAACCATTTCAATTTCCAAGAGTTTCCTTATAATCTGTAAAAAATAGGGCTGTGGAGTCGTTAAAAAAAACACCACTCCGATTCCAATTTTGAATTTTTCCAACAACACAACTCCGACTTTGACACCGACCCCAACTCCGACTCCGACTAAAAAAGTTTAATTTTATCAGGTTATTTTCCTATCTCACCTATTTATGTCTATTAAATAGGGCTGTGGAGTCGTTAAAAAAAAAACACGACTCCGACTCCAATTTAGAATTTTCCAACAACACGACTCCGACGCCACAGCCCTGGTAAAAAAATAAAATATAATAGATTGAAAATTAAAAATTAACGATTTATGACTTTTCAAAACCATTCAGTCTTTCAGTGACAACCCATTATAATTTTTATATTTTCCCATTGTCCGTTATTTCATCGAATCTCATTCTAGTAATTTCATATTGTAAAATAATGATGAATATTTTGGTTTAGGGATCTGGTGTCATAAAGGCTGGATTTGCTGGAGATCAGATACCGAAATGTCGTTTTCCAAACTAGTAAGGGCTAATTGTACTAATGAATTGATTGTTTTTGAATTGAGATGTTAATCTATTGAGTTTTTCTTAAGTATTGGAAGACCGAAACATGTCAGGGTAATGGCAGGTGCTTTAGAAGGGGACGTTTTCGTAGGACCAAGAGCTGAAGAGCATCGAGGACTTTTGGCGTTGCGATATCCTATGGAACATGGAATAGTAACGGATTGGAATGACATGGAAAGAATATGGAATTATATTTATAGCAAGGTAATATTTGTACTTTTTTAAATTATTTATTATCATAACGTGGTTTTAATGATTTTCTACTTCTTACAGGACCAACTTTCAATGTTTTCCGAAGAACATCCCGTTTTGTTAACGGAAGCTCCGCTAAATCCTCGACGCAATCGAGAAAAGTCTGCAGAAATATTTTTTGAGACGTTTAATGTACCCGCTTTATTTGTTTCGATGCAAGCTGTTCTTAGTTTGTTAGTTTATAATTTATATATTTCATATAAAATTTTTATTTTTATTTTTAAAATAAAATAAAAAAACTCAAAATGTTTTTACAGATATGCTACCGGTAGAACGACTGGTGTCGTTTTGGACTCTGGCGATGGAGTGACGCATGCCGTTCCAATTTATGAAGGTTTCGCTATGCCACATTCCATTATGAGAGTCGATATCGCAGGAAGAGATGTCACAAGATACTTAAGGTACAGTCGAAAATAACATTCGAAAATTTTCCAATAAGAATGTTTAAAAATTGAGTTTTGTCGTTTTCAGATTACTTTTAAGGAAAGAAGGAGTTTTATTACGAACATCTGCCGAGTTAGAAGTAGCTAGAGCAGTTAAAGAGAAAGCTTGCTATTTAGCTGCAAGTCCTCTAAAAGAAGAAGCATTAGATGCTGAACGCCTTCAATATACTTTGCCTGATGGAAACGTGTTGGAGGTAAAATTAGAATTTTTATCAAAAACGTTTTTTTTTTTAGTTTTGGAATAAAATTCAGTGTTTTTTCCAAACTATTTTTACAGATCGGACCTGCAAGATTTAGAGCACCAGAAGTTCTTTTCAGACCAGATCTTTTGGGAGAAGAATGCGAAGGTTATCATTTAGAACTGTCACGTTTTCACTTTCATTTTCATCTTAATAATACTAATATCAAATTTAAAAATTGTAGGTATTCACGAAGTACTTATGTTCGCCATTCAAAAATCTGATATGGATCTACGTAAAGTTTTACATCAAAATATAGTATTATCTGGTGGCTCTACACTATTCCGTGGCTTTGGTGATAGACTTTTGGCTGAAATCAAACGCCTCGCACCCAAAGATATGAAAATCAGAGTGAGTTTAGTTGGCAATTCATCTTGTTTACAGAACATAGTTGTTAAATTATTTTGTTTTTGTAGATATCCGCGCCTCAAGAACGACTTTATTCAACTTGGATTGGTGGATCCATTTTAGCTTCACTCGATGCTTTCCGTAAAATGTGGGTATCTAAAAAGGAATATGATGAAGAAGGTCAGCGAGCGGTTCATCGTAAAACATTCTAATTATGCAATTATAAATATATTTATTTACACAATCTGTTGGTTTTCATTAATCGCGGTTATGAAGAATACTATTTCTCACGAAATATTAATAATTTATTTCTAAAATTTTTGTATTTTAGACTTAACATCTTTAATTATTACTTAAATTATTTTTTTAGTTAAGTTTTTTAATACCAATTTTTATAAACACATACCTATCTCAAACTTTTAATAATCATATGAATCATTTATAGTGAATATGAAAATTTGCAGTTATGCGATTGCGCATTTTTGTTGCTGATATTTCTAGTGACATCATTTCATCTTACATAAAGTCTATGAATTTAAAGTAACGCTTTAGCTCAATAAATAATAAATAGAAGGTTTGCTTGTGCACCGTATAAAAGGTGAGTTTATTATGTTTGCTTTGTATCAGATGAGAAATCTCAATTTGAACTCGTTATTCAAGCCTGAACTGCCAGTTATATTTTCTAATAGAAGACATAAAATTATAGAGATTATTAAATTAAATAAGTAAACAATTACAGAGTGAAAAATTACAGTTTTATTCATGATATATGTGCATTTTTTTCATAAACAGCATAAAATGAAAAATTGCTTGCATAAATATTAAAAAAAAAATCAATAGAATATTTTGCAGCTAAATGATTTGTGTCTTTTAATTTATAACTTTTTAATGTGATATTCGTATATTTTACATAAAATAAATTTATAACAAACAATTTTTTGTTTTTATTTTTAAGTATAATTTTTTCATGCTGGACAGTAAAATATTACAGAATATCATTGCTAATATTCATCTTTTTCAAATGGATGGTACTTATGACCAGTTGCTCTGTAAAAAAAATATAACAGTTTACCATCGAGAAAAGACAAAACAAAGCTATTGAGTAAAGACAAAAAAAATTGGAAATTAGATTACCCAGTCATCAGTAACAAACGTCCATTACAATCGAATGAATCAATTTGTGCAATATCTTCTGGCGATAGTTTGAAATCGAAAACATCAATATTTTGAATGATGCGCTCTTTGTTAACAGACTTTGGTATTACAATATTTCCACGGTCAATTTGGTACCTACGTAAATATGTTAAGACGTATTATACAATTTCATTTTGAGAATTTATTTATCGAATCCCATCAATTACCTGATCAGTATTTGTGCTGGGCTTTTCTTGTATTTTTCACATAACGATTGCAATTTTGGATCATCAAGAAGTTGAGGATCTCCTTTCTTTGCCCAAGGTCTGTCTGGTGAACCCAATGGACTGTATGCAGTTAGTAATATGCCATTATCGAGACAGACTTTTGTCAATTTTTTCTGATTTAAATACGGATGGCACTCAACCTAATTATAAAAAAACTTTTAGAACATATTCCGTTATTTACTTTTACACATTTCCAAAAGTTTATAACTACCTGATTAGTCACTGGTTTGATACGAGCAGATTCTAGAAGTCGAGCTATTTGAGCAGCATTAAAATTCGATATACCAATACTCCGTACCAATCCGATATCGACTAATTTTTCCATAGCTTTCCATGTATCAAGATAGTCTACGTCAGAGAACTGAATTTTTCTATCAACGGAAGGAAATAGTTCACCTTCTTCCTAAAATGACAAATTTTAATCTCAAAAACAGTTCTATTTTTAGAATTTTTTTAATAATACAGTACCTGGTATGCAAAAGGCCAATGCATAAGATAAAGATCGAGATATTCAAGACCTAGATTTTCCAAAGTGGTGCGACAAGCTTTTTCAACCAAATCCGTACGATGAAATGTATTCCATAGTTTAGAAGTAACGAAGAGTTCATCTCTATTACAAAAAAAACGAAAATAAATCACGTTTCAATCAGATTACAAAGAATCTCAAAAGCGAACAATAAAAGGGCAACCTTTTGACGACACCTTCTTTTATCTTATTAGATATGGCTTCTCCGACTTCTTTTTCATTTCCATAAACGTGAGCACAATCCAAATGACGGTAACCGGCATCCAAAGCGATTTCGACGGCATCTTTAACTTCCCCAGGCTTTGACTGAAATCAAGAGTTTAGGAACTTCATTAGTTTCACGAATACACATCGTTATCACGATTACCGGCCGGCAACAGTAGATAACTGAGTTCAACGGAGTTAAATTACGAAATATTTCAATAATACGCAATACAGGGAATAAAGCACTTACTTTCCACGTTCCCAATCCGAAAACGGGAATCTTGTGGCCGTTGTAGAATTCGACGGATGGAGAAATTTCGCTCATTTTGATTTTGACGTTTGGAGTTTTGAGGTCCACGCGTGGCCAATGGCGGACAACTACTGTATCCGTTTGTTCATGATTGCCTCTGTTTCGTATCAGAATCTAAATGGAGGATAATAAATAATGTATGATAATTTCATGTGAAGTATGTATGTAGTTTGTTATTGATTTATATATAGAGTAGATGATTATGTATATGACGTATATAAACGATTTTATATTTAAATATTTGATTGATGTTAAAAAGTCGAACGTCATCATTTTTTTTCGTGAATTTTTCATGAATTAGTATATTTGTGAAAATGGTAAATGGAAACAATATCGTATTATTTTATATCAAAAAAAATAGAAAAATTATTATTTTATAATAAAAAAAATAATATTTTTTTCTATTCTCTTCTGTTGACAATATGTGACTTTATTAAAAAAAAAAAAAAAAAACTTATAAGGATTCATCTGTATATTTTCACTGAATTTAATGTGACCAAATATTCTTGTAGCAAACAACTATTAAAAATTAACAATTAATCGCCAGAAAAAAAATTTGATCGTCGAAAGGTTGAAATAATATTCGAAGCATTTATAATTTATATAAATTTTATATTTATCAAATATAAAATGTTTAAATGAAACAAAAACCATAAAATTTCGAACACAAGCAAAATGTAAAATAGAGAAAAATAAAAAAATAAAATGTTATCTAGTTCCTGTTTTATCACAACGATTAGTCTTCCTATTGTAAATACCATATTTCAGAACAGGATTAAATATGCTAATACATATTTGAAGATTCGTACATGTATAGAAATTCAACGAAGCATGTGTGCAAAAGCTGTCTGAGTATTATATTTCCAATTGGTCTCCATTAATTCCAGTTTCGTTTCTCTTTAAGTTAGTTAAGAACCTTTGTATAGTCGTTAGTGTATTCAAGTACTTCGTCTTGGTTAGATCAATTAAAAACAGTCGGTTTATTTTCAATATGAATATTGTGAAAAATGTTAAATTTTATAACGGATACGAAATGCCCATATTAGGTTTGGGTACATGGAAGGTAATTCATTTTATTTTAGAAAAATAACTCGAGTACTATATTATCAGTTTGCACTTAACTTTGTTTGTATAGATTCAATATCTTATTTATAAAGATATTAATGAAATATTATTTATTTTACTAACTGCAGAATTTGATGTTTTTTATCAATAAAACAAGACATATTTTTCATTTAATAATGTTTTGAATTAATCGATATTGGTTGATACTTAAATGAATAAATGCGTTTTGTAAATCAGTTGAATAGTAATAATTGGATTATTTTTTTAAGTCTGAACCTGGCGTTGTCGAACAAATTGTAATGGATGCAATCGACATTGGTTATCGTCATTTCGACAATGCGCGTATTTATTTAAACGAAAAAGAAGTCGGAAAAGCGATAAATGCTAAAATAGAAGAAGGCGTGGTTTCCAGGTAATAACCAAATACTATAACATGTCATAAAATCATACGGATACTAATTTAAATAGAAACTTTCAGAGAAAACTTATTCATCACATCCAAACTATGGAACACGTTTCATCGTCCAGATCTGGTAGAAAAAGCTTGTCGCGATACACTCAACGATTTAGAATTGGAATATCTCGATTTGTATTTGATCCATTTTCCATTTGGGTTTGCGGTAATTTGATATTTCGTATTTGAAAACCGCAAAAGAGACAATCCTGTGGCTTGGCGGCCGTCAGTCGTAGACGTTGAAAAAATTGTTAAATGTTGCAGGAAGGCGACGGACTTGGTCCCATAGACGAAAAAGGCGATATCAGATTTTCTGATGTCGATTATGTCGATACGTGGAAGGCCATGGAAAATTTGGTTGAGATTGGTCTAGTGAAGAGTATTGGCGTATCTAACTTTAACTGTAAACAACTTGAAAGACTTTTGAAAAATTGCACAATCAAGCCTGTAACTAATCAGGTATTTGTTTGGTTTTAAAATTTCAAGTAGGTTTATATCGCGAATTTTAAACACGTAAGTATAGTAAAATATAATTAATTATAGTTTTTATTAATAAAAAAATATCATCATTGAATTGAACATTGGACATGAGAAAAATTACTTATTGAAATATTATAAAAATAATCACTGGTTCTCTTTTGTAGTTTTGTATATTTGATAATATATTTCCGCTGATTATTTAAGCACATAATACTGATTTGTTTCATAATTATTTTGTTTATTACGTCAATGATTTTGATTTTTTTTCCACATTTAGATCGAATGCCATCCTTATTTAACACAAATAGAACTCAGCAAATGGATGAAACAAAACGATATTGTACTAACATCTTATAGTCCATTAGGTTCTCCCGATAGTCCAGGAGTTTATGCAAAAGGCTTGAATTTACTGACCGATGAAAGATTGATTCCTTTTGCAGAAAAGTATGGAAAAACTCCTGCGCAAATTCTGATAAGGTTGATTTGAATTTTTTATAAAAATTATCGAATTAAATCATGAAAAATAAAATCTCTTTTATAATTCAGGTATCATATCGATCGTGACTTTGTTGTGATACCTAAAACGGTACGAAAACATCGACTTGAAGAAAATTTCAACGTTTTCGATTTTCAATTATCAACCGAGGACATTAAAATATTAAATAGTTTCGATTGCAATGGAAGAATTCTCACGATGATGGGGTATATTTACTTTTTTCGAAATAAAATATTGTTAAGTGAAAATAAGTTAAAAACGATGTATTTTGATTTCAGATATGGGCATACTCATAAATATTATCCGTTCAACGACTTATTTTAAGATAAAGAAAATGATAAAAATGATACATTTATATTTTCGTAAATGAAGGATCTGTGTAAAATTGATAATGTTTTATGCATTTTAACTAACTTCTTAACTATGATCAATAATCTTAGGATAAGTCTGTAATTAATTGTCGGTATCAATAAAATATCTACGATAACGTTTATCTTTTATTATTATTGTTAATTGCTATTATAACATAATGATATAGCAATAACGTTATGTATTTTGAGAAAATCGATCTTTATAAAATATCCATACATCATTATAAATTATAAACAAATCGTTACATGATCTTGAAACGATATTGGAGTACTTGAGAGATAACGAAATAGTATATAATTCGATGACTGGCAATAAACATTTTAGTAGTGAGAGATCTAGCAAAGTTTTCCAATCGAATATATAGTATTTTTAAAATGGCTTCAAAAATGGCGCATATTCAATTTAACAATGGAGCCAAAGTACCATTATTAGGACTTGGAACATGGAAAGTAAATATTTTTTTATTTATTAATTTTTTTCAAAAGGTTTGATAAAACTTTCAATAAAAAGAGTGAGAACTTATTATTTTTTAAATACAAAATTCAACGTTTTTTTTAACCTTAACACAATAAAATTTATTTATTTAAAAACAAAGTTTATACAAATTTATTTTCAATGAAATTTTATTTCTGATGAGAATTAGTTTCAAAGTGGAGATTATATAATTTGAATATTCAATTTAGAAACAATCAATTGTGATAATATGAAAAAAAACTATATGTAGGTATTATATATTCAAATTTATGTTTAAACTTCAATCGAGTGTATAAATTGAAATAGCCACGTGTTTTGCGATCAGTAGCGCTTCGTCGACATTGCGAACTGGTATTCACATATAATTCTAGATGGCTTCTACAGTCACACCAGTTAAATTCAACAATGGGTTGCAAATACCCATCCTGGGACTGGGAACGTGGAAGGTGCATAACACTTTACTTTATCCATCATATTTTTATTGAAAAACTACTCGAAATTATCTAATAATAATCGATCAAACGTGACGTAAGAACGTCACACGATATTTTATTTATTTGACCTTGTACGAATATCCTCTTACTAATTTTATTTTTTTTAATTTCCAGTCCAAGCCTGGTGAAGTGGAAAATGCTTTAAAAATAGCTATTGACATCGGATACAGACACATCGATGGTGCATTTGTGTACCAAAATGAAAAGGAAGTCGGAAACGCTGTTCGGGACAAAATTAAAGAAGGAGTTGTCAAAAGGTTAGTTGTGCCAAATAAAATGTACTTGGGATTTTTGGTCAACTCGCGTAGGATGTTCATATCAGAGTGGTTATTTGTTAGTTCTGCTTGTAACATGACCTTGACCGTTTAAATATAATCTATTCAGATTTGCTTGGTTAGAAACACATGGATAAATAAACTGCTTTGAATTATCCAATTATCTTGTAATTTAATGCTATTCAGCATTAAATTACGGTCATTGTGCATTTTTTATTAATTTGTATTTGTATATTTAATAAATATTCTTATGATTTAGTAAATAGAAAAATTCCTATCTAAAAAATTCTGAAAGATGTTTTATTAAATAAATAATGTTTTTGTATATTTGATTTTTATCAGAGAAGATTTGTTCCTTACATCTAAACTGTGGAACACATGCCATGATCCAAGTGTTGTGGAAAAAGCCTGCAGAAGAACATTATCAGATTTGGGCCTTCAATATTTAGATTTGTATCTAATCCATTGGCCATTTGGTTATCAGGTAATAAATTTTTTTTCCCCTATGAATAATTAATATAATAAATATTCAAAACTCTTTAATGTAATAGGAAAGCACTGACCTTTTCCCCCGTGATGCAAGCGGAGAAATGCTGTTCTCCGATTTTGATTATGTAGATACGTGGAAAGCCATGGAAAAACTTGTCACATTAGGCTTAGTGAAAAGCATTGGCGTTTCTAACTTTAATGTAGAACAAATTGACAGGATATTGAAAGTTTGCACAATAAAACCAGTCACCAATCAAGTAAATCGAACAATTAATTTCAATAATTTCAAAAGAGGTAACATTTACAGTAAAATATCTAATCTTAGGTGGAATGTCATCCATATTTGGCTCAAAATGAACTTGGCGAATGGATGGCAGCTCGCGGTATCACCTTGACTGCTTATAGTCCATTGGGTTCTCCAGATCGTCCACATGCCACAGCAAATGAAAAAGTTTTATTGAAAGACCCCGTTGTTGCAGCAGTTGCACAAAAATACAATAAATCTCCAGCTCAGATACTATTAAGGTGACTCAATTTTATTGAAGTCATTTTTTATTTATTTTTTGAATTATTTATTAATCTTGCAATTTTCAGGTATCAAGTCGACCGTGGATTTATTGTTATTCCAAAATCTGTAAATAAGGATCGCCTTCAACAAAACATGGAAATTTTTGATTTCAAAATGTCCAAAGAAGATTTGGATAAACTTAATGCACTGAATACTAATTTTAGATACATCTCTATGGAAGGGTAATTATTTAATTGGAATAAATGCAATTATGTATTGTATTTGAAATACTATATTCAAATTTATTTTTCAGAGTCGGAGATAAACACAAATATTATTCATTCAATGCCAAATTCTAAAATGCTGTAATTTTTATAATTCAAAAATATACATTTTAATAACATATTGTTTTATTTTAAGTTTTTTATTCGCATGAATAGTTTCGATGCCATTCTTAAAATGCAGATATTTTTCAAAAGTTCACATCACATACCCTAATCGGAAAATGTTAATTTATATAGGAGAAATATTTAGGACTTTTATTGTAAAAATTACAAAACATGTGGTGAAGTTCAGTATTTATTCAATTTACCTGATGTACATAGTTTGATAAGTTACACAAAAATTACATTTGATATGAGTTGCAGTTACATAAAAATTACTACAATAATTCCATTTAATACTGACCTATTATTTACTAATATTTGGTTAACAATGAATAAAAGAAAATTATTTTATTTTCATTGGTAGTTTATTAGCCTCATAGTTAAATATATAAAAATAGGTAATGTGTCTTTTGACATTACAAAAAATATCATTTCTAATATTATGTAACTGAATTTAAAACTAGGGATCAGAAATAAACCTAAATATACGAAAAATTTGGTTTTAAAATACTGAGTTGTGCCATTTTGGTACATATAGCAAAAACACATAAACCCTTTCGTCTATTATTATTTTAAAACAAAAATAATATCTACTTACTTTTTTAAATTTCCTTTTTTCACAAGCATGTTTGAACGCAAATAATCTGAATGACAGTTTTTAATATTGTCTTTTAACTATATTTAACAAAAACATTTACTATAATCCTAACTATTTTTCCAATTAAATATCAAAGGCTTTATTTTACTCTTTTTGATGTTAAAAGAAATTGAAATTCACTATTAACATAATAATTATTGTGAAATTTTCTTAATAAAAATAAACATAAAGTACATAGGTGTTCATATATTTAAAATTATTGATACATATTCAAGTAAATATTAATCTCAACATACATGTGCTGATATATGCCTGTAGTGTAAGCATATAATGTTTGTATACAAACAGATTCACCTGACAAGTTTATTTATATTCTTATAATAACGAAAGGGTTGAATAAAAAATAATAAAAAATATCACTCTCTTGAGATTCAATTTTTGTATAATGGCAAGTAATTTCGGTCCCTTTTGTACAGTAAACAAGTCTTCAACAAAATAAATCAAGTGATAATAATACCAGTATAGATAATAAATCATCAGTGGGAGGAACATTTAAATCTACACTCACTGACAAAAATAGATATTTCTATTAAAGAGTCATGAGATGTAAACAATTAAATCTAATGATTATTATCTTATGAATTCTCTTTAACCCTGTTAACTATATAAAAAAATGATTATATAATTATCACTCTTTGTATAATTAAAATAATAGTTGAAGATTTAACAATTTTAATACTCGAAATTATGTATATTTTCAAATGCCGAAATAATGTTTTAAATTCCGGAAGAGAGTTTTAAACTAACATTTACGGCTAATCAATAAGATCGTGTTTCATTTATTAATTAGCAGCTTTGAAATATTCCTTAGAACCTTTGGGATCTGCTTTCATGGTTTTCTGGCCAGGTTTCCATCCAGCTGGGCAAACTTCACCATGTTTATCAGTATATTGGAATGCTTGAACTAATCTCAAAGTTTCATCAACATCTCTGAAAAAATAAGATGTATGATTAGTTTTCGTTGCTAAATGTAATTTTAGAAAATAAATTTTACCTTCCAACTGGCAAATCGTTGACTGTGATCTGACGCAATTTCTGATTACAATCAATAATAAAAAGACCACGGAAAGGAATTCCAGAGTCTTCATCCAGAACGTCGTAATCACGGGCAATTTTCGCAGATTTGTCAGCGAGTAAAGGAATCTTCATCTCTCCCAAGCCCCCTGAAATAATTTTTTCATGATATGAATTATGAAGAACTTTCAATAATTAAATAGTGGCGAGGAAAGGAGATTTACCCTCTTTTCTCGGTGTATTAATCCAAGCCAAGTGAGAGAAATGGCTATCGGTGGATGCAGCGAGCACTTCACAGTTTATCTTTTTGAATTCATCAACTCTATCGGAGAAGGCGATTATTTCAGTTGGGCAAACAAAAGTGCTGAAAATAAAGTAACATAATCATAATGATGAAATGTATTAAGAAAATACAAATTAAAATTTAATTGGCTGGACAGTAATAAAAAAAACACAACAAAGCCAAGTAAAAAATAAAATATGGAATGTCAAATAAAAAGTTTAACGATTTTTTGCATAAGATAAAGTTTTTTATGTGACCTTCATAGTCTCATATTCTGCTATAAATTTTAACAAAATATCAAACCAATTATACATAATAAAAAATTTGCATGATGAAATATTGTGAATTGAGCTTAATGCTTACAAGTCTAGCGGATAGAAAAAGAGGACCACATATTTTCCTTTATAGTCATCTAGAGCAACATCTTTGAATTGCCCATCAACAACAGCTGTAGTTTTGAAAGCCGGAGCTGGCTTTTGAATTTTAAGAGGCATTTTATGTAATTTAGATGATCTGGAAACATAATAAAAAATTTTATTAGGACAAAAATTATAATTTGATGACATGTAATATATTTTATATTCATACATTTTTTAGTGGAAAATGAGATAATTTTTAACCCATTCTGATGAAGAATAAAATTAAGATTCCGTTTGATTTATTTTTCATGAATAATTTATCAACTACTGGAAATAATTTATTGAGTATGCGAGAAATTTGTGCAATTAAAACGAAAACTAATTGAATAAAATTACGAAACAATGGCTAATAAATGTGTCAATGACTGCATAATATTATGTAACTTACATTAATCAATAGAATAACGAGGAAAAAGAGAAACAACTAACAAGTTTAGTAATTAGTAACTATAAATAAAGAAAAAAATCGAATGCTTCGATACAAAAAATAAAAAGTACAAAGTTCAATTATTCATTCATGAATTTAAGAATTCTACAATCGAATGATAAGAAAGTCAGATAATATATTCGCTCTTGAAACCTGTTTCATTGTACCGCACGAGTAATATATTCTCAGACGAAACAGAGGTATAAAACTTATTAGAAAAACCGAATTTTAATACAAACGAGTTACGTACATCAATCGTGATTTTCTCAAAATAATGGCATTTTTTAAATTTTAATTGTAAAAATATTTAGTATGCGGTGGGCTCGTGCAATAAGGTATAGTCCAGACCTTCAACATTAGTTGAAAAGACCTTGTCCTGCAGTTGATAACTATGGGTTGATGGCAATGATAAAAATATTTATGAGGATGGTGTAATAGTGCGGTAAGTTTATTCAAAAGTGAAGACAGTATTGTTGTAGTTTATATATAATATTTGAAATTTCAGCATACATTGAACGATTACATGTTAATCGATAACTGAAATATTATCGAAAGAAGGATAAAATACTATGTAAAACATTAACTCGTGTACATTTAATAAACTATACTTCCTCAATTCGATAAGATAAGAAACGTACATTTATAATTTTCAAATATCACACCTAACTCTTATCAATCCAAAGATAATTAATAAAACATTCCGTGATTTTTTCATAATAAAAATATTAGTCATTCCATAAACACACATCAAAAAAAAAAAGACAACAATCAACAATTCACTATACCAATTCCGATAAAACGTCACACGTGCAAAATCGCCAGACGACCAATTCGACCATTCAGCTCAATTCTCAAATCGAACAATTTGCTGAATACAAAACAAAACAATCAGCAATAAACCGTTCGCTCGACATATCGACTTCTTTAACGGAAAGCTTCCAGACGATTACTTCCATTAATACACAAATATGTTTCGGCTTGGAAACATCTGGAAGGATCTTCCTCAAAGTCACACGGTCATGGATCAAGAACAGCTTTATATTACCGAAACGGAAAACCGGCAAAACACGTGCTCGAGCAACCGGCTAATGTTAAATGCAGTTACGCAACGGGCGCACTTGTGCAAATATAAATAACACCGTTGACGTACTTGGGCGAATTCCAAAATATTATTAACGTTATTAACGTTATTAGCATTAATAATTAATAATAGAAAAGATACTGACCGCACGTTGAAACAGCGCAGACGCCAAACCGCAACTGACGTTCCCGAGTTCCTCGATGTAATGATCGCGGTCTTTTGTCGTGAAATGCGATGCAATTTTGTCGCTTATCGCAGACGGGGTAAGAGCTGTTTCGACGTGTGCGGATTTCAGTGACAGTCGTGACCGTTGTTACCTTGAGTTCCCACGGAAACCTCGAGAATTATTTACCCTTCGAGGGTGCTAATCGATTCGTGCAATTATGGTTCGTTCGGGTGTGACCGTTTAATTATGTCTTTGGTAAGTGATAAAATCGTCGGCGTGACGATGCAGTTGCAACAATCGTGAGCGATTGTGAAATTATCGTAATGTGGAATCCCGGTCATTGGTGACCGGGGGAATTTTTGACATGGGGTCGTTCCGGTCATCGGTGACAGGGGTTTGATGATTAATTATTAGATTTTGGAGACAGGTCGTAAATTAAACTTGCGTTTTCGGGGCGTAAATTATTGATAAATTTTCATTTTGACATGAATAAAAATGCATTATGCGTTAATTATTTTACTCTTTGGAGGTTATATTTGTTAGTTTTTGATCATATTGTAAAAAGTTTTAGGTTTACATGTTGTACAGTAGCACATTTTACCGTCAAAAATGTTAGCATGAGCAAATTTATACGTAAAAAACTGACAAACATAACCTCTCTATAACATGTAAAAATACAAATCACCCGCGAAATTCATCAAGAAACCAAATTTGTGGACTAGTAATGTATAAATTAAGCGTGAAACACATTAAGAAATTTAATTTAAGTACCTATAATTCATTTTTATTCGTCAATAAATAATTCACGCACCTAAAGTGCAGGATTATCACGATTTTAATGTTTGTAATGCAACAAGTTCCACAGCATCCCGGTCACAGGTGGCCGGAGTTTGCTAATTTTCAATTTTTAGCTTTTAAAGACAGGTCTATAATATGGACAAATATTTTAAAACGTTCGGTTCGGAAGGTTTTTTTGAAATAGAGGCTGGCATGGAACGTGTTAAATATTTTACAATTAGTTAAGTTCGTGTTACCGAGCGGAAGTCGATCTCAATAGAAAAGAAATAGGTCCGCGTAGGTAAATCGATGGTTAGTAACCTGTTGCGCGTGTGTTGAAGAATTGGTGTAATTTAAAAATTAACTAGAACGTCTTGTGTTACGTAAACTCTAATCGTTTCGTTTTTTTAGAAACAAATTGCAAAATCTGAAGGAAAAAAAAACACGAAATATAATTTCCTACTTGAGAATCATTTAAATTTTGACGCACGTAGACGAATATGATTTTTTGCGACGGCTGATATATAACACGACTTTTTTAATATTTTTTGAAAGCAGTTTTATAAAAAGGCAAATTTTTATGTTACTCGCGAATGACTGAATTTGGAAAATAATTACATCGATATAATCAAATAACAATTCAGTGAGTATGCATATAATATTTTGCAATGGATGATTCGAGAATAAGTCGATAAGCGAAATACATGTAAATTCAACACGAGATTATTTTCAACATCAGAAAACGATGGCAAATAATGAAAATACATATTAGCAATATCGTAAAATTTATAGTTCCGTATACGACTAATGCATCGAAGTTATCTTATTCGAATCACATTTCAATAAAATTCCAAAGTCCCATACGCAAGCTGCAGGAATTTTTTTATGTATTCCCAATGACCAATTTTATCATTATTTATTTTATTAAGTCATACATATATTTTAGATTCCGATCATAGAAAAAAACCACATGAGAACATTTCCATTATTTTTTTTACAAAATAAATATATTGAAGCTATTTTAAAATTAGAACTACTTAAAATATTTTCCATAATTTCCTTAAAAAAAATGAGAAATACATCAAACAATGAATACATTATCGTGCGTTCTTATTTCACAAGCGTTGCACAACAGACTTACATAGAGTTCAATTCGTCTGCGCAACGCAAAGGTTCAATTTCCAATGGGAAAAATAAAAATTATTGATTTTCATCAAATAAACGTGCCCGTGGCGTATAAGGTAAATTACGCCATGAAAAGTGGCAATTGCGTCATTAGCGAACGCGAAATCTGAAGCGTATCGAAATACATCAAGCTCTAATTTCTTGATATGTATAAGAGAATTGTATGGCACTGAGAAAAGGATGATACAGATCGTTCACCTTTTGGAAAAATATTACTTTCTCTTATGAGTCATTGTGCCGAGTGAATTATCTGTGGGATTCTGTTATGTAAGATGAATTATCTCAAAGTACGTTATGAGGAAAAAAACGGGCAAAAAATCGCGCTTTGAGTGTATTGAAATGTCAATGCGGTTTTGAAAAAAATAGACATGCGATTATTTTTAGTGTTGTAAAAATGGGATTTGAGGAAAATGGAACTAAAGGAAACTTTTGTGTAGTCGAGGTAATAAATTCCAAATTGGTTGTTTTTTTCGATTCTTAGTCACAGTGTTAATTTGCTTTGTGACTGTGAATGATTAACGTCGGTATAATGCGAACACCTGTTAAATGAAAAAAAAAATAATACCTAATGGACAAATCGAAATTAATTAACATAAAAATTTAGAGGACTATTGGTGATTATATTAATAGTTATAATATATTTATTTCTGTGTATGTGTTTAATTCATAGAACCAATGACGCAAATGAATTGCAAAAGATCAATTAATAATTTTCGATCATTCTATTTCATTAGGATTATCATGATCGATTAATTTAATTGCTTTAATATAAGTAAAGATCGTGTTAATTATTGTGTGAAATGAAATAAATAATAAAATATAAATCGTTAAATTTGAATTATCCAATTCGATAGACATCTACAGTTGAACATTGAAATTTTTTACGTGAGTTTGTATCAATTTGTCCTTTCAATGGCCCTTCCACAAGGTTTTCAAGTTATTTTTTACAGATGTCAATAATAATGAATCTTAAAAAAAAATAATAGCAAAAGGCTTACGAAAAATTTCGGATCATTTTGAATTTTGCAAATGAAATAATTTATGGATTATGGATTATAATTATTTTGAATTGAAAGTCCTCTCAGAACATTAAAGTTTTTAATATCATGAAACTAATAAGTGATTATAATATTAATTAATTAACTTAAAATGAATAAATTGGTTCCTGCTGTTCATAATAGTTATGCTACATGTAGATGGGTCAATAGATAGATACAATCATGTCTTATTGACCTGATACTGTTCGGTTAAGAATACTTCCAGTATAAAATTTATTGAAAGTTAATATTATAGTACAGTTTTCATATACGATAACGAAAACCCTAAAATTTCTTACGCTATCGAAAAACCTTATTCTGCATCAAACATTATACATATATACTGCATAAGAAAATAATCTATAATAAAAACCGCAAATTCCCTCAAACCGAAAAACCGCGAAAAGCCCAACAGATAAAAAAAAGTGACTCGAAAAGAGCACAACGGCCCTTTGTCGGCACGGAAAAATACGCGAAACAGGAAACCAATTTCCGTAAAAGGTATGAGAGACGAAAACCCGCCAAGATTTCCATCGGACCGCGAAAAACGAAATTTTCCACCTTTTAATATTTCCCACGTCCGCGCCAATCAATTCGTCCCGCTTCCAGAAAGCAATAAAGGACGGGGGATTCCGCGAACCCCCCGCTCAAACGAGCGGATGGAAAATGCATCCATTCCCTGGATACCACGTGAACACACACACGATATATAGGTATAATTCGCGTGAGGAATCTCGGCAAACGGTTGAATGGGTTCCGCGTTGTATTTCTCTATTTTAGTGTCGCGATGCGCCAGTATCGTTCGCGATCGGAGCACGTTCGCCGCGAACCAAAAAATTATGAAATTCTTCCGATGGAGTCGGAAACGATTGAAAACAGGATCATTTTTCAACACCGGGGAATAACGGTCGTATCCAGGAGAAAATTCTGGATCGCGTTCGAAAAGCATCAACGTATTTTTATCGGCGTTTGTGCATATCGGGTTTTTGAAGTGCGGTGCATAGATAAAGTTGTTTTTGATTTTGTGATTTTACAGTTTTTGAATTTCAAATTAACGTTTTTTTTTCAGATTCAACGTTTCACATTTCAAATTCGATTATTAAAAAGCATAAAATTATTAAGATCATTGTTGTATTATATTATAGTAACCAATGAAATCAACAAGAATTCATAGTAATGAAATTCATTGATTACTATGATAACAGTCTTATTAATATAATATTATACTTTAGACAGACAGACAGACAGACAGTCAGACAGACAGACAGACAGACAGACAGACAGACAGACAGACAGACAGACAGACAGACAGACAGACAGACAGACAGACAGACAGACAGACAGACAGACAGACAGACAGACAGACAGACAGACAGACAGACAGACAGACAGATTGTTTTTATTGATTAGATTTAGTTTATGTTGAGTCTTTATATAGGAGAGATCAACGAACTACGAAAATAATAAACAACAAAGCAATGCATAATATAATCATGAATGAAAATTGCATTAAAAAATACACTCAATCCTTTCTTAACACAGTTCCGAAATAACACGGTTCAGGAAAAAGAAGCGATTTTTTTTACACGGTTTTTGCGATATAAAAAAAGTATTATTACGCCACAATGGTAAGATTCGGTGCAGGCTAGTATACTGCTATAATTATACATATGTATGTATGTAATTATAGCTATTAAATCAAAATTTTCCATGTTTTTCGATGATTTTACACGGTGAAATTTTTTCACATTACACATTTTTTATAAAGTACATTTGGATGGAAGTTCTATCCAAACATACTGATGGAACTTATCTCCAATTTTTATATGATTACCATACATTTTTTTACACGGTAGTTTGGAAAGTATCCCTCGTGTAAAAAAAGGATTGGCTAAACATACGAATAACAAAATTTTAGTAATAAAATATTCAAATACTCGACAAAATTTTCAAATAATCAATTCTCGATATTGCCGAGTTCACACGGAGTACACTGTCAAAGCAACTCTCGATACTATTTAACATTATCAATATTTGCGCAAACACTTCAAACGAGAAACGTCTAAACGCCGCTCCCATACACAAATATATAAAACACCCAGTACGACTAACAATCCATCGAGATAAGTGGTGTGCGAGTTGCCGGCGTGTGTTTGCCTCAGTCTGGCTGAATTATACCGAGGGTCAGGAAGTCGAGGGTGGCGTGGGCGTCCACTGTTTAACTGGGGGCCCCCGTTGAAGGGCTCAGCCCCCGGGCCCCCATCTAGATTTTGCCGTTTGAGTTTTCGCGCGCGCGCCAAATTCGAGTCGCGGAAAATTGAATTTTCAAAGTTGCCCGCGCGCGCGTACGCGAATTTGCTATAATGCGAAATTTAAGTGGATCCATGCAGCGTTAGAATTTCAAAATATTATATGTATATCTCAATCAACGTTTTCGTGATTCTAATTCCGTTCCGGGCGGATGGTGGTCGTTCGAAACCGGTAAAGTTGCGAATTCAGCGCGGATGTATAAATATCGACGCCTCCTGTGTGGGGGAGGAAAAAAGGTTTTCTTTTAATAGTCAACGTTTACCCATTTAATTAACATTACGAAAGAGGAACCTATCAATTTTCCCATTTCGAGTACTTCGTTTTGCATTAATAGGTAGGTTTAATTGGACTCCGGACACACCGGGTGAAATACAAATACACCATTAACGTTCACGTCGGATATAATAAAACTGCATCAATATGCTATTACTAGCTAGTACTATTCAATTAAAAAACACAATTTTATCCAATTTCATTTAAAATATACAAAAACCAAACGATGTCAAAGTCATCCAACCGACCATAACGGACGCGCGTATTAGCGAACCATGCACGATTGTAAATCACGCAAAAAGTTGGCCGTCGACCAGACGCAAACAGTTTAGGGTCACCACTAATTGGGACATCTCAATCAATATTGCTGGAGTTGAAAGTCGCAAGGGTTGGACGAGGGAAAGTGCAGCCTTCGACCTCTTCGTCATCGCAGGGTTAATTGGTTAAACCGCTTGACTGATGAAGACGTCGTCGCCCTTCGAAACTGTTCGGATAGGACCGTTTTCATTGTCAATACGGCACTGGGACGATTGAGTTATTCGTGTCTCGTTATCTATTGATCAAATCGAGCTGGTTTCAGTCGTAAAGTGCCGGGAAAATACGTGGAAAAGAATCGACTGGACGTTGGATGCACTCGTCCAATTGGATGGAAGACGCGAGTCAAACGACGAAGAGCGTGAGTGGCATCTAGAATGTACATTCAATAAATGAAGACATGTTTCAGTCTTGTCCGATAAATAATGTATACGTTTAATTCACTTAGGCGTACTTGAAAAAAAAAAGATTAAAACGCGATCGTGGTAAAGCGCCGTTCTTTGTTGGGGAGCAGTATGTTTATTGCATGCTATAAAGTGAAATTATGATCGTGAAAATATCATTTAACAATATGCGTCATAAAACGGCACAGTAGCGTATTGAAATTAAAACGACAAGACAATGTAAATAACGAATTTAATTTTTATGAAAGGAGAAATTATAATATGATACAGGAAAGAGGTCAGTTTTTCAAGAAAATAAATTCGTTTTATTGTATTCGTAATGTGGCGTTTAAAGCGCAAGGGAGCGTTTTACGCTCGTCGGTCCGGGCATTTTTTATTTTCCACCTTTTTCATGAATTTATCTATATGTATATTTTCGTGGAAAATTTTATGTCGTCCGTCAGTTTCGCCTCCTAAACAGGCATCGTATTAAAGTTTTTCCACGGTAGCCATGAAAAGTTTCGAGACAACGCTCGCCGCCCGTAATCCTTTCGACGTTTGAATTTCAATAAAATTATTCGCATGTAGATTTTACAACGACCAAAACTTTTAGAACATCTGCGGATCAATCCCACTTTACATGCATTCCGATCGAAACCAATACGAAAAAATGGACCTAAAACTTCAGAAAACACCGGCAAACTTTGAAAGTAAACGTCTGCCTTGTCTCCGCGCCATATTCGATTACAAATAGAACCCGACCCGAATCGATTCGAATCCCAAGATCGGATGACTAATTTGCTTTCAGTTATGTGCACACACATGCATTTGCTTCAACCGGCGCCGGGCAAATTGCTTTTCGCGTGTCCGTAACTTGGTCGCCATCGGGGGTCCAACCCTGGGGCTATGCCCCCGTCCGATGGGGGCTCCGATGGGTTATAGGAAAGGTGGCTTCCGTCTGGCCTGGCGTTGCAGTTCCGTGCGATGAATTTTAATGTTTCACCTCTTCTGGTTGACTGCTTAGCCTGCGAATCTTGCGGAAATTCTTTTCGTTCGCACTGGAAAATGCACACTCCGAACGAAGGTGATTGAATATCGATTGAATATTTTATGTATATGGTCAAAGTATCTTGATCTGAATAAAATGCTTTTGAACCATGTGACGGTTGCCAGTTTGTAATTTGGTATAATAATTTAAAAGCTCATACCAGTGAACAGCTGGTGAGAATATTTAGGTGATATATTATATTTACTTGTATAGGTACATACAATTTCTTATTTGGTTTAGCAATTCGGAAATCCGAACATTCTTATTCTGACTTTTTTTTACGACTTTTTCTATCTTATCATATAATTTTTAGTGTCCAATTCGTTCTATCAAATATGATATAAAAACGCACATACGGAGCATCCATTAAATTTATCGATTACAAACATACTTTTCACTCAAACCAAACATAAAAAACCACCTCGTATTCGGATCAAGACCTCAACAAATACAAAACATTCGAAAAGCAGTGACTTAGTGTCGAAACAACAAGACGGACACCCTCAGAGAGATATCTGTCGAGAATTCGACAGGCAGATCGGAGGGACCGTTAGTCCTTAACAAGTGTACCGCCATTATCTAAACAGCGTCGATTTCCCGCGGCGGGAAAATTAAAGCCGTAGGTCCGAAAATGGAGAGGACTATTAACTGTGAAATAATACGACCGAGACCACTTTGACCGGTTCGTGGGCTAAAAGTGAGGCCCGTGCAAACTCAGGGGCCTTTACGTGCTAAATACTTGTATATCTTAAATTGGTTTTTCGTATGTGTGTGCACGTCGCTCGCATGCATGTGGATTAACTATGTTAGGTGCAATTAGAGGGCAAAGGTGAGAGAGTGCAGTCTTGGTAAACGCTGAAATAATTACGTCTTTGAGTGCAACACTTCGTCTAAAAACGTTCATTAATAATGGAGAAATTAATTTATAAACGTGTCGAAAGTCTAAGCTGTACGTTTTCACATAAAAGTCACATTTGAATATGCAAAATCCATTCGACGCTAAGTGCAGAAGTTGCGAACGCGATAGTGTATGTTTCGAACATTAAGTAAAGCTTGACATAGGTTTTGCGGTTTTCACAGTTTCGCGAAGAACGCGGTTGGTTGTCTCGGTATTCGAAATGCAGCTCGTTCCAGACGAGTGGTGTTAAAATCTACGAAACGGTTCGGAGACGTTCGTTTAGTCGGAAGCGTAATTAAAATTCATAAAAAGCAGGGGACAAAGGATACGTATACATACACGTGAGCGCGCCATGTCGAGTTAAATGGCTTTTACGCAAACAAAACGCTAAAGTTCGGCGCCGGCGGTTTCCGGAAAATTCCGCGTTTTCCCGTGTGCTTTTCCGGCGTGTTTTGTCGGACGCTTTACGTCCGCTGTTTACACTTAAACTTTCATAATTTTAATGAGCAAAAAGCAATTTTCGCTTAACCCGAGCCAGCGACACGCACTACGGCCCGGGCGTTTACCGTGACAAAATTCATTACTTCGACATTTCGCTGCCGATTGAAAAACTAATTGAACGCTTCAGAAAAACACGACCGATTGAAAACTGAATCTGAATTTCAGCGTATCGTTATTCACGTGAAAGAATCAGCTAAAATGTATGACACTTTTTACGAGGGATCGGTGCGCGAGAGTGACGACGTTCCTCGTCGAGTTTACGATCTCGTAGTTTTATTATCTCGGTATTGTCGCATCATATGTTATAATAATGCGCCGCGAACAAAAGGTTTACGACCCCCGACATCGCTGTCTTGATGAAAGCCTTCAGGAGATGTCCATGGAAGAGGATCTCTCACAATGGTCGACCGTCTCTTGGACCGTTGAGGGATTATTAATCACATATGGCGCACTGAACTTATTCAAATTGCCAACGACGCGAAAAATGATAAAACGACAATAGCTCCGTATCGACGCACACGTTTATTATATGTATATTGTGTAATTTATGAATGTTTTACGGTCATGCGTGTTTTATGTGCGGCTTAGCGTTCGTTTCATATTACTGAGGGATACATTTTTATTAGATGTATCGTTTGGGTTCGGACTGTACATAATTGTGATTTATTCGGTGCGAGATTTATACGTGTTTGGCGTAGGAGTGTTTTTGTCGGAGTAAGTATTTCTGGCGTGGTTCATTTACGTTTCGCGCGCACTTATACATTTTTGAATGTGTCTAAAAGCTTTTCGGCTACGTTGACGAAGGTGAAAAAGGCTTTTTTTCTCGCACACTTGAGAAGTGTCGACGTGGATGGATTGATTGGTAGTTTGCATTCGGGCAGAAAAATAAGCAAAAGGAATATAAACAAGGTTTAGCGGATGAGAGAGTTTCCCGGTACGAGCTTAGACGCGGCCTGAAAAATATATTAGCCACGTAATGGACGAACTCCATAAAAAGGGAAAAATCGAAAATTATTCATCAGAACACACTTTTTTTAGCGCAGAAAAAAAATAAACCGCGAGAATTTTCCGAGGCCCGGACGCAAACCACACCTTCGTTGACGTGTTGACTTTTTCGATTACTAATTCGACAAAACCAACGAAAAACACCAGAATATTTTCCAAAACCGCACCTTCGCAAAAATCAAACATTTTTCCCGACCAATTACTTATTCCACTCATTTCGTCGAGCAATCGTTTATCGACAAGATCAATTACAGTAATGAACAATACGGCTATAAAAGTTGTTATAAGCATACTCGAAATTATCAAAAGATATTATTACGATATGAAAGTACTGTATCGACAAAATCATATTATTAGAACCAGACGGATTTTCGCGAATCGTTCAGGACCGAACAAGCGGACGTTCAACCCGAGAAGCCTTAATAAACAAATCCACACATAAAAAGCATTTCATACACCAAATAACATATCGGCCACACATTCGCGTACATTTGATTTGTCGTGTGAAATGTCCGCGATTCGCGACCGTCACCTATGCGCGGGCCAAACTAAAGTTTTATGTGCGTATTTTCGCTTCATACGGGACTGCCGCCGATAATAAAACCGATAATAAAAGATGTACGAAAAAGTTTGATCTGACAAAGTGGCTCGTAAAAAAGTATATTGTTTGTCGCGTGTATACGCGAGTATAACACGTTCCGTTATGTGTGTGTGTGAGGGGATGGAGGAAAAATTGCACCCGTATAAGGGAGGTTGCTTACGATCTTGTCGAAAAAACTTATATGTCTATTAAACGATATTAGAATCGGTCGAGTGAACATATCGATATTGAAATATGCTTTCGTGGCGTCGTGTGTTATATGAAAACTGTTGTTGCGTATGTAAATTTTATAGTAAGTTTTTTATTATGTATATCTTTTTCGAATGGTTATTATACGTTTAAAAAAAAAAGTTGAAAAACGAAACTTTTTTTTATATGTAGTTTGTATAATAGCCACTGCGAGATAATGTTTTACTGAGATTTTTTCTGGATAAGGGAAGGTATCTAAGTTTAAAAGTTAGTTGAATACTGAAACCATTTATTAAATTATGTCAAGCTGACAGAATGTATTCCATTTATTAACCATGTCACATATCATTTAATATTGATAGTCTACAAAAAAATTATAGGTTTGATAAAATCAAAGCAATATCTGAGTTCATTTTTTTCAGCATTCGATTAAATAATAAATGCAAAACATAAATCGATGTAAAAAATATAAGAACGAGCTGTTTATCTATTTCAAATAAAAATTTGATTGTTTTCAATTTTGGTTGTTTTTATAAACATTTAATACTAAATTGTCTAGACAGAAAGAAAACATTGAATAAAACACACACATGAAAACACTTTAAAGCGAATAAATAATGTGGAACAATAAAAGCCTTAAGCCTTTTCCGAAAAATATAAGAGCATTCTTAAGCTATAAACAAAACGTTCGCCTCTTCTACGACTCGAACATCATACGGTTCGAATCACAAGCATCGAATACACATTTGGCATTCGTAAAATATGAACGATCCGCCCAAAATCGAATCGAACACGAACAAAAACCAACAATACCTCACTCGCATATTTCGAAGGCTTTCACCCAAACCGCGGGCACATTTCAAATAGGCCTTCGAAAAATCGAGAATTAAAAACGCCCTTATAAAGGGGTGGTGCTTGGGCATGTAAAAATGTCGTCCCGGGCAATTTCTTATTTGGCACAGCCTCTGGCAACGACAGGGTGAATTACACGGTACCCAGTAATTGCTTGCTATCTGTCCTATGACTCTTTATATCTCTACTTCCACTGCAATGCGCTTTATAGCTAACCGCCTCCCTCATTACCATCGAATATATTAAATATATTATAATATAAGTCGCGCGAATATCGCGGATATTATAATGCGATATTTTATTTCGGGGTTCTTTTTTGAATTTCGCGCGCGGGCGCATCATTAGCGGCGGGGAAGTTTTTGTTTGCGCTCTTTCGCCGAAACTTTATTTTCGCGGAAAAATATGAATAACTTTGTCCGCGAATGTGCCGGCCGTAAACTTTGGGATTGTGCGGGTTTTTAAAGTGTTCGTTAAACACGGTCGTATTTCGGGTGTAATTGTATTGAACGGATTGTCGCCGGATTTGAATATGAAATTTTTTCCTCTTTTGTTAGCGTTAATGTTCGGTATTGTTTTTTTTATTTTTATTTTTAAATATTGTACGTGTTGCGGTTATTTTCAGATTATGATCGTTTTTTTTATTTTATTTTATAAGTTGAATCATATTTTTCTTGTATAAAATTTTATGTGTATTATAGTTTATCCTACTTAAAGTCAACGAAGATGTAATATTTGAATGCAATATATATTCTAAGAAGGATTTGAATACGAAACCTTCCGATTTATAAAATAGAAAGATTTCACAGAATAACTGATAATATTTATCTATATGTAAAAGTTAGATATAATTGTTTTTCTATAAATTAATTAAATTGATTTTCAAATACATATTGTAAATGAATTTTTATAAATTTTCAAATTATAAAATTTTAATATGACAAAAGCAAAAACTTGTTAATATATCTTTTCTGACCATACAATTCTAATTAATATTTTAAATTTTTACACGTTTCATATTTTTTACATAATTAAATTTTAAATTTTCATAGTTAAAAAAAATTTTAAAATCACACGAGAAAGGGTTGATGTTATTACAATAAATTTGTCTTTGATAAGCTTGGAAAAACTACATGGATACGTAAAGTGAATTTCATACATAAATTTATTTCCAATATGATATTGAAATGACTATTAGACCACACTTCATTTATATTTACACCCAAAAACTTCAATTCAAAAACAGTTTTTCAAACAAATTACACAATTTCATCACATCCCTACCATTATCTAATTTCACATTCAAAACCAACACGAACACGAAAACATTCACACGAAATAACAAAAGAGACAAACGCCAAGGCAATATGTGAAATCACCGCACCGTTGCAATGTAACATCTGCAATTTCCCATTACACACAGATGCGATCTGGACCCCCAGCAGCGCGAGCCCCCAAACCCGGGACCCGAGTCCCGGGACCTGCGAATCCCGGGATCCCGGGACGCCGCGGTCATTTGTCAAGAGGGCGCTCGCACGCACACCGTTGAAGAGCAAACGATTTGAATAAATTATTACAAATATCGCAGACGAACGGGCGTCTCGCTAATGGAGCACGTGCCAGTCGCGTCGACAGACAAATTAATCGAGCCACCCACTCGCCACCCACCGGGAATCTTATGTGTCACCCGTTATAATAGAACCTGTGACAGATGTATGGATGTGCGTCGCGCGGAGGGCGGGTCTAGATTGCGGCTTGGGCGAAATTGAAATTTTGGCGAAAATTATTAAGAAGTTTGGGATAATTTGAATATTCGGATGGAGATTGAATTCGTTATGTGTGGGTGTTGTAATATATCTAGATTTTAGATATTTTCGATATAGTTGTTGGTTATCAATGTCGGTCCGTTAGTTATCCCATTGCAGGTCAAGGTCTCTCATCAAATGTTGACGGTCTGGCCGTACCTTATCCGAAAGCACATCTCGTATCGATAAGGAGCTGGTAACATAAGAGTCAATTCGGCCACGCTAACAGAGAAGGCTCTCAAACCAACGGTGTTTATATGCTAGGCTTTGTGGTCGCTGTCCACTAAGCAAATCGCAATAACCACCAAAAGTACAGACGAGGTAAAGACTAAGTAGACTGCGCATACATATTATAAATATAATACATACTCAGCACATTCTAACTATATAAAAATACTTTAAAAAAAAAATTGAAATATATTTTAAACATAAATATATTTGATCGAAATATTTACTCGCCGATTTCATCAAATTAATCAAATTTCACCTCATTTAACTTTTATACGAACACTCGCAAAATTTGAGATTGTACTGATATTTTTCAGTTTTGTTCGTATCATATGATATATTATATTTTGATTCGTCAATGTATTGAAATTATTCATTAAGTTTCGAGGTCGTAGAATAACGAGTAAATAATATGCGCTGGTTTTGAATTTATATTCTGGTTTCATTTCGTTTCGCGGATGAATCGACAACGAGGATCGCAAATAAATTATAGTTAAATTGGACGTTGAGGCTCTACTCGGATTTTTGCTTCGATTTTTTGAATATTATGCACTATAAATTATGCCGCATCGACAATGTGCACGTTTCATCAAAAATTATTTATGCATGCAATAGAATTTGCATGCAGCTGTGAGTATTGGATATAAAAAGGTAATAATTTTTCTTGGACAGATAAGAAAAATATTTCGGTGAAAATTGAGGTTTGTATATAGGTTTTACAAATAGAGTCAACTCTGGGCGAATTTGGGTCAAGTGGGTGTTGTGCACTACTAGATTGCTTCAGGATTAATTTTGTCTTGTAAGCATGGTCAAGTTAATGTGGCGTTAGATTTATTATTAAATTTTATCACAATTTGATTTAAAAGCGATTAAAATAAGTCTTTCTTTATATTCATTACTGAATTTTAACGAGTTGAATTCCGTGTGTATTTGTGTAAAGTTTCGGCATTAAATTTTAAAATGAAAAAAGTGGAGAAAACCTTTCAACAATAAAACCGTACAACTGCAGTTTCAGCTGCAATACAATAAATTTTCAGCAGTATTATGCAAAACTTTTCTCAAAGCTGAATTCTTTAACCCGTAAACGCGAAACACGCCATTAGGCGAATGGGAAAATCAAACAATTTCCATTCGCGGCATTACCATAAATTATTCAAAGGCGAATTTTTTTCCTGTGCCCGATGGAATGACGAACCGTCACGAGACGCTAATTTAAGAGCCAAAATAAAATTTACGGCACAATTATAATCAAAGTGCGACGTTGATAACGGCTTTAACGACGGCGAATGTGGTTCATTGTCATTTTAACGGTGCGCGCCCCGCGAAACTATTTCGCGTTTACGGTTCCGAAAACGCGATAAAACCATTCGTTTTGATGAAAACACAGCGTAAAATTTTTAATCACCCGAATTCGGTTTAATTGTGGAAAAAAGTGGAGTGACGGTCAAGTAGTCCGCGCGTACAGCCTAAGGATTTTTGCCGGGCACCGGAAGATTTATGCATTCGCGAACACTCGACCCACATGCACCGACGAAAATATAAGTAGAGCTTCGTGAAAATTGCTGAAAAATCTCTGCATAGTCTGAAAATCAGCGCGGATTTTCGTCTCACCTCCAGTTCGCGTAACGTGGCGGAAGCTTTACTTCCAGTCGCTCGTTTAAACCAGGAAGTGGTTTCGAAGTCTTTCTTGTGTGAAAACCAATAGGAAACTGTAAATATATATAGTTGAGTATCGTTATTCAGATAAAACATCGACGCTACTCAGCTATATTGCGCATTTCGTGTCGAAACGTCAATTAAAAACGGAAGAATAAAATTTTTTATGGTCCGATATCACAAGTCGTAATATTTTAAGATCCGAAAGAAAGAATGATGCGGAATAATTGAATTTGCGAAACACCAATTAGGAGAGAGTTTTAATTGGTCTCGTTACTTTTGATTATCGAAAGGCATCGAATTTCAGCAGGCTGTGCCGATTGTTGAAAATATTCTTCGGCTGATAAATTGGTCGAATCGTGTTTTCAACGCGATCGGACGCTTACGAAGGAAAATTATTATTTTCTATACAAATAAAACATAATTGTATACAACGATTGTGTTACGGATAAAATGAAACTAATATGTTTTTTCGTGTCAAAATATGTGTGTGAATAATTGAGTGTTTTGCGATTATGTGTAAGTAGATTTATTTTGCATTTCGTTTCTCTTCATTAATTCAACATTTCGTGCCTTACGTTTGACATGCAATATTAGAATTGTGCTAAATTTTCTAATCATTTACATGAAATAATAATAAATAGTACAAATTTTAATAAATAAACATTAATCTCGCTGAGTATCGATAACGATATTTTTTACAAAAAAAGGTTCTTTTATAAACGATTTTGCGAGTGCTGCGTAAAATATACAGCGACGAACCATTGGAAAACTAATTAATTTCTCAGTGTTTTGAGAAAGTTTCGCCAGTGGATTTACTTAATACAAAGCTGGAAAAGTGACTAGCTTTCGTTTCATGTTAAAAGCTATTGTTGCGAAAAGTATGTTTAATACTTTTGAAACTTCCCTTATCGAATATTACTAGAAAGTGTGATGAAGTTACTATCTAAGTATTAATATAATATATTATATGAACGCTTTGTAGAAAAAATGTGTAGGTTAACCGACTTTATATAATATAATAAGAGAATTTAATTTCGAAATTTTTTTGCAAGATGGAACGGCTCAAAGGAGTATCGAAAATCTGAGTGCGAATAAAATGAAGCAAGGGTTGGGGTATATGGAGATGTCACGTTTCGACGCCGTTTGACAAAAAGGGACGTTTCAGTTCGACACTGTGGAGCAAAAAGCCGATTAAAATGTAAATTGGACTCTTTGTTGAATACACAAACAAATTTAAGAAGAAGAGTTTCGCAGCTAAAAAAGTTTTCTAGTTAAATATAAACGCCGTAAGTACCGGTGGCATAAATTTGATTGTCGTTAAAGCTCGCTACAAGCTTGGTATCGAAAACTGATTCGATAAACATTTTTTGCAAAATTTTCATTTATTCGTAGTATCAAAGTTTGGAAAATATTTTAATTTTTTGTATTAAAAAGAATATTGTTAATTATAGACTGAATATATTTAGGTTTACGGAAAAAGATTGAAAGTAAGAAAAACGAGAGCAGCCCAAAAATAGAAATGTTATATAAAAATATTCCAAATAGTTGAGTCATTTGGGAAAAAATTTTATGGGAAAAGTCGGGAAAGCGACGACTGCGGACCTCTTTTTGACGAAAACCACAAGAATTTGCGTAAATTTAAGGGTCAGAGGCCGCTCCGAACGAGGGGTGCGAAAAATATATGAGATGTTGATATTTCTCGTCTGCGTTTTATGGCTTTTAAACGACTTTTTTCCTTTTCATTCAGCCGCGAGCCGCTAGAGAGGATTATCCGAAACTGACTGACAAAGATTAAATAAGTCGCCCGCCAGCATGCACCGCCCCTGTACACGGACAACGGCTGCGAAAATATTGGGTAAAATTATCGGATCATTACGGAAAAGTTTAGAGTGAAAGAGACTCGGAAAAAAATCCCGGCCGAGGCGTCCTTTAATTGCGGCCATGCGAAAAGTTTGCACGTAGAAGAAGCTCTCTTTGTTATGAAATTATTTTGCAAAAATAATGAAATTATTGCTAAAAAAGGAACACTTTTTTAATTATCTCGAAATGAAAGTTTCTCCCCGGGGAAAAATCTGCGAACGCCGCCGCGCGGGGGACTCCTTTGTGTTGCAGACAATGGCCGAAGTACACGTGCCGAATGAAATATTATATTTTCATACATATACACACTTTCACGTGCGAAAATATTGCGAGCCGTGATTTTCTTCTGATTGCTCTCCGTGTGTGTGCCCGTACGAGGAGAAAATTTCATGTTTTTCATTCGGCAAAGTGAATTATGTTGCGCCACGTTCGGTCCTCGCCCAACTTTCGAGACGCCTTAACAAAACTTCGCTTAACCATCCCGACGCTTAGATGTTGTCTAGACAGTTGAAAATTAAAAATTCCTCGAACGCGCTATGGATAATCGCCCCGATCGGCCGAAATTTTATTCATAATTCCGTTTATTTATAGCGACCATTACAGGACGATTCTTCTCGAGTGTCTCGCTGAAAAAACGCTGAAACTTGTCGTCGAAAGCGTGCCAGTGTCATACGCATACGATAAATTACATCCGCCCTCGGCGCACGAATCGCTTTCAACAAGTGCTTTCGCAAAAGCGCGGCAGACGAAATACATGAGCGCGAAAAAGAGAAATAAAAAATGTGGCGGTTAAGTGTGTGCCCCTCTAGCCGGGGGTCTCGTATCTTTTATTCAAAAGGCAAAGTGAAATATATTGAAATACTAATAACTTTCGCGCGCTCCCTGCGTAATGTATGTGCGTTTGACTTTCGCGCGCTCGTCGAGTGTGCCCGTTCTGAATGCTCGAAGAATCCTTCAAAGGTGGATTAAAAAATGAAAAAGAGCCGTATTCGTTCGTTGCTCTTTTGTGAACGTTTTTCTTAATATATAAGAGTTTTTTTTTCATTTGTGCGTGTATAAAGAAAGTGAATACGTTTCGGTTTGAGTTGATTTTTTTGGCGACAGTAAATGTTGCCTCATTAATTAAAAAAAATACAATTTTTTATTTAATATACATTTATGTTATGAATTTAAATTTTTTATGCAAAGGATTCAATTCAAGAAACGTATTGAATTGCTTTCGATTTTTCTTATTTGATAAAAATCGGTATATTGCGTACATACATATAATATTTGATACTGAATGTTCCGTATAGGTTTTCACCAGCGAACTGTTCGTGTTTTCCACTAAATTATGCTTATTTTCTCCGTTCGTACTCGCGCTTGCAAATAAAAATATTGCGCGGAAACCGATACGTCTTTGTTTTTGTTCCATTCGCATTGAAAATTTAAATGACGACATATTTCATAATAAAGGAAAAAAACTCGCATTCTTTTTTAAGGTACTTTGCGACACGAAGGTGTTCGGGGAGCGAAAGTATAACGTATATTTTAATAATTTGTGTTTCCATATTTAGAACTGAGCACATGTATATTATAAACAGAATCAGCTAGGGCGTTATACACCTGAACCTGAAGTGAATGTTATTGCAGTTGTTGCCAGACGAAGCAATAACATCGTCGAAGACTTCGTGTTGTGATAACAAGCCCGTGGCTTGTTTACCGAAACACAACATCTTCCCTACTACACTGAGAAAGAGGAACAGTCTAGCATTCGGGATCAAACAACATTACACATAATCAACTGTTTTATATGATAAATGACAAAATCTCGCAAACAAAGCTGTAAACATCAATGAATATATAAAATTTAATAATAAAAAAATAACACGAACGCAACAAAAACATCATTGCATATTCATGCATTCTTATGATCCACCTTGATTAAAAGCCACGCGAAAAATAGCATCTCTCAAAGGACAATATAAATGCATGAGAGATATTATCGTCGGGTGCTAAAGCATTTTCTTCGACCGACGTTCTTCAAAACAGAGAAAGCTTCACAAAAGCGAATAATTGCAAAAAAGTCGAGTTCTCAACATTAGCGCGGTAGAAACGAGCTCGTTCGCCATTACAGCAACTCGACGTCCAGACGAATCATCATGCATTGTGTCTGAGCCATAATACGACAAAAAGGTTTATACTACTTGAGAATTGAACCGGTGCACTCTCGTCAAATTGAATAAGGGACAACGACGGACAAAGGGTAGAAGAAGAGGTCATGAAATTACACTTAAGGGGGCACACGCGCAAAATATATCCCGTCTTATACACTCCGAAGGCGGTCGTATAATAAAGAAATATCAGCTCTCCGAGGATATTTCGTACCGAATATTGCCACGGTACGAAGATACGATGATGAAGTAGTAAAAATCTACCTTTAGCACTCGTAAAAAACACGAGACTCGACGGTCCCCGCGTTCTGATTAAACGATAAATCGTCGGAAAACGTCTTGAGGTGTTTATATTAAAGGCCATTTATTTTGAGTGCATGAGTGAGGGGGTGATTTGGTAAAAAAAACCGACATCGCTCAAAGTGTGTATTTATGAAGATAAGAAATGCTTGAGTTTTTTGGACGTAGTAAAGGATTCTTTTGAGTGAGGATAATATAAAATTTTATTAAGGAAAATATCCGTTTTTTTTAGAATATATAGGTATAAAAATATATTCGTATATATAAAAATTTAACGGAACCAATTCAAATTTTCAAATCGAAAAACAAGGAAGTACCCAGACAATAGCGTTCGATATTTGTATTTGTACGTGTCAATTTGACCCGGAATTCAATTTCGTACATGCGGCGTTCGAGTCTTCACAAACAAGAGACGAAAGGTGAACATCACGACCACTGCGCCGAAAAACAAAAAAAAAAACAAACCACCCTCAACAAAAAATTTCACCATCTCACTTTCCCACACTCGCATGTCCCAACGGTTCGTCGAAGTCGCAACATGACGTGATTGGACTAAACGGATGACGAGCCAGGATAGACATGCCAACCCATGTCATGTAAGGCATTTAATCTCGCCGTTGTTGTATATTAACGCCCGTTACGGTAATGAAACGCACCTGCGGACTGGGAACAGTGTCTCGGCCTACGCCGCAAGCCTTCGGCCATGGGTAACACGTTGGTCCAACATGTGGATCTGCTGATTGGATTTGTTCTGCTGAACGATATTGCCCTCGTTGTTCGGGTCGTTCGCATATAATAATTCCGGGGTCGGGTCGGTGGGTTGTGGAAATTCGGGATGTGTTGTGTGTCTTTGGGTTTCGGGTGATAATTATGTTATTTGGATTCGTTCAGAGTAAATAGTCCATGGTTCGGAATGCTCGTATCGTGGTTGTTCGGTATCGGTTCGATATATTAATTAAATCGGGAAAATCGGAAAGCAATTAGTCAATTGGAAAAGTTGAAAGATTCTTGTTTTTGTGCCGTGGAAAATATTAAAAACGGAATTTATGAATATTCATTTTGTACGTAAGTTGTACTTTCAATTAAAAGTTTAGACTGCCGGAACTTTGTCCGGGAACGCCGGGAATATTTAGAACGTTTTGCATTTTATGCTATGACGAATCTTTGAGTTTATTTGCATGCAAGAATTTTCAGAAAATATATGAAAACGTCGGCGCACTGATCCATGTAAGTTCACCTGCAAAGTCATCTATTCACATACATACAACTGGATACTGAAATTGAAGAATCAAAGGAAACTATACCTGACTTATTTCCTTACATATTTTCATAGTACATCCCTTCAATAAACGGTTTTCAGAGATAGATACAAAAATATAATACGTTTGTTTTTTGAATTGTTGTGAATTTATTATAATCAAAAATAAGGAAACATGTGTATGAAAAATGTAATTTACTTCGAATTAAACAATGTTTATTTATTTAAAATTTGGAATGTAACATTGTTCGATGGTAAACAATGTCAATTATATGCCTGTTGCGATACGAAATCCAATTGTGTGGATTCCCGACGCGTTTGTCTGCTCGCAGTGTGGAAAATTTGAAAATTTATGTGGCGAATGTATAAGTGTAAACCTAAATGTTATGTACATTAAATGAGCTGTATATTGCTGCTTAGGCAGTCGTTTTTAGCTAAAGTGTGGGTTGTTAGTGCTTTGTAATTGTATTTAACGTTCACCTAAAACGCTTTGATGTGTTTTCAATAATTGTCGGTCTTAGAACAAAGAAGTCTCGTAAAAGTTAAGAGCACGATTGTAAAAGTTGTTTTAGTGCGACACTCGCGTAAATGAGGCATATTTCAATGAAAAGGATAAAATTGTAAATTTCATCTGCAGTTCAGCAGATGTATATGTAATTTCCTTGAGTAAATTCGGAAAACGAAAGGTTGGAAAATATCTGAAGAAATTATTAAATTACAATATTCAAAATTGAAAAAAATTTTCATGAAGTAAATGAACAACGTTTTTTATTTAATTAAAATCCAACTAAAGTGATAAGTCGGGTTTCCTATTTCTAGACTAGTGAGTTTCAGTGAGACGGGCGAGGAAAAAATTCAATTTGGGTACAATTTCATATTTTCTATTACGCTCATACTTTCAGTTATATGCCATGCTCCCGAGATAAATGTATACAATTATGACGTTCAATTTTGAAACAAAGGATATATGTATATTTATCAAATACGAAAAAATAAACTAAATGACACAAAATAACATAAAACTTTCAACAAATCAGTTCAACCGTTAAAACTTTCTCGGTTGCAAAACAACCGGGTCACATTAAAGGTCTTCCTTTAACAATCGCACATTCCAATCAGACAGCTAGTGGAAAGCAAAGCCAACATTTCGAAGCGGCGAACAAGTGTCGCGGCGAGCAAACACTCTAGCCTTTCTACGCCGTTAAATAAATACGCACATACAGATTATAAAGTTCTCGTTAACGGTTAACGAATCGAGGCGTTAAACGGCGCGTGTGCTATCGAACGGGGCGGACGTATCTAATCAAGCGAGCACCGAAGGAAACTCGTCGAATCGCTGTTGTTCTTGTTCTTGTTGTTGTTGTTGTTGTTCTTTGTTGTCGCTAGTGGCTGTTGTTGTCAGTCTCCTGAGGAGATGTTGACGAAGAGTCGAAGGTGGACTAACCTTTGCAAGAAGCGGTTACCATCGTCAGGGTGAACTTTCTTCGACCCCGACACGTTCCAGGTCGGATTTTCTTGGAGTCGTCGAAAAGTTGAGGGATCGATGTTTCATTGTCAGATACTTCTACGAATATGGTGAAAATATTTTTCGTGTTTTTAGTACTTTTGTAGTTTTGTTTATATCTTTCCATAGTGGATATTGAGAATCATGTAGTGCTTTTGTCGAAAGAAATTTTTTCTCTTTCGTTATCTCAATGTTGTCTTCAGTATCGGCCATTTAGAAATGAACAAAAATTTATCATTTTATTAAATATATTTCTCAAATTCACTATAGATGTCATTGATATTAATTCGGAATATGAAATGAAAATTTATTATGAAAGAAATTTTATATTTGAAAATATTTATTAGGACAGAGTTTGTAGGAGTTTCCGGAAACGCTCGCATTTATGAATTATGTATCTAAAGGAATTAGGCATTGTATTTATAATAACGATTCAATGGGTGTGATAATCGTTCATTCGCAGCGGCGCTTAGCTGAATATCGCAAGTGTTATTCGGCATAATTGGATATATATTATATTGAGCAACATCAAAGCCATTGACTGTTGAATGGGCCCCGAACTTCGCCATTATCGCTAATTCGGTAACTTTAACAATAATTGATTTGAACGCGCCTCGTGAATGATGGTAACTATCAACGTTAAATTCTGTATACATTTTTCACGAGTCCGTATCGCTGAAATCGTAGAACTACTTATTGCAATCTGCTATGCATATCTATTTTATTTGTGCATGAGATATTCCCGAATGGGGTCGAAAGTCCCTGTGTGGTTTCGTAGCGACTATCGCGATGAGGAAAGAGCAGTTCATTTCCAGTTACAATTGTTTCGGAGATAGAAAGGAAATGTAATATGTATTCGGCGAACGTTATCAAAGCAAGGAGTGCCAAAGGAAAAAAATAAAAATAAAATAATCAACCGTATATATTCGTGCACCTCGAGCTATGTTGAAAACGTGCGAACTGAATATACGAAATTGTGCAGATTCAGTGGATATTTGTTAGCCGTAACAATGTGACCTATCCAGTCGAGTGTAATTAAATTATCTACGACATAGTTTCACGTAATGTGAACCTCCCTTATGGTGTTCCATTGCATACAAAGTGTCCCCAAATAAGGCTCTCACGGTCAGCGGTTCGCAAATTGGAGCTCGAGTCCTCCCTCCGAACCCAACGGAATCCTCCGAGTCTTAGATTTCATTTAACTACGAACCGATAGTATATCTTGAAGCATTCAATAATTCAAGATTCTTAATCGATCCCGACCGTGAGAAAGAGGGTTTCGATCCGGCAAAAGTTTCTAGATGCATCCGCTCTTATCTAAACCGCATTTGCAAGCGGCCGTGTAGATCACGACCGACGGGAAAATGTAATTAGTTAAAGATTTATAAGATTTTCGAGTTGGGTTCGCAGTTGACCCACTTCTTCGTTCTGGCGTGTGATTGCAGATTTGGGCCATTCGAATGCATGGTGTGATGGTGTGAGGGTTTTGATGTTAATGATTTAACGGGATCAGTTCTTCATATTTCGAGTAGGAGGATTTGGTATTGTGGTTATTCCGTAGTGCACGTTTCCATGAAATGCTATCGTGTATAATTTTAATGTTTGCTGAGTTCAACAGCGTTATGATAATGATGGTTTGTGTAATTTATGTTGCATCTGGCTCTAATTGCCGATATATAAATTTATTAGGTAGTGATTTCTGTTGGTCAAATATGTATTACTACATGTAATTAATTTTGTCGTCTTTGATTGGACACTATTGTTGTAATGAACCCTCTTTTATTTTATCTTAATTAAACGAAGTTGGTTAGCACAAATACTAAATCTGAAGCTCAATAGGAAAGGAAGTGTGTGTGTAAGCGAAAATCGATCACTAAAGTTTTGTTACGTTGGGGGTGATTTATAATGTATGAGATACACCACAAAATATTTGATAAAAATTATAAAGATAAGTAGAATAAATATTTCGAAGATGTTTTTTTAATAATTTTAAAAACAAATTTGTTGAAAATATTTTTATAATGATTATTCCTTGATATTTGACATATGTTTTACATAAAAAAAGTATAATTTATCATAATGGATATTTTCTAAGTCGACTTGATTCACATAAATTATAAATACTAGTACATAATTATGAATTTAATGCTGGTTTCAAAATTCACTATGAATTCAATAAGATAATCCCGTACATCAAATATAATTGAATTCTATTAAATTAATTAGTAGTGGTGTGGGAATCTAAATATAATTTAGTATATGTCGAATATAAACCATATGAAGACAAAGTTATTCATGAATTAAATTACAAGTTTGCATCTCAACGGTATATTAATGGCAAAAGATTAATTCTGAAACAATACGAGTGTTGGTTTTTGTATAAAATAATAGTTAGTTAGTAATAAAGAGGAATCATATTTGAAGTTCAACACAACCGTATCGATATATTATAATATATGTACTAAAAATACAAAATATCATAGCCAAGATTAAACAACCCATGAATTTTAAATAAAGAGTTTCCAATCTCTTTATTTATGTATAATTTTCGTAATCTGAAAGCCTTCACGTGCGGATTAAATGGATCAGCAGAAAAAAAGTGAATTTTTTATCGTAATCAGCTTAAACGCACAACCGTTTTCTCACCGCGAAAAGTGAGCCGAAATACCTGAAAAAACCCTTCGCGAAATTGACGGCCCCTCCTTCATCCCCCATTCTATTTATTTTATTCCATCTGCGGTGTATGTTTTTCGCGTTCATTTCCCATCAAAGGAAAATGCATACGGATTCGGGCCACGGGGCGTTCAAACGATGCGCTCTCCCCGAACAAAAGAATATAACGAGGCTTATTTAAGCGAATTGTCGTGCGCTCGAAAGGAAGGCTTTGGCCGCGGAGCTAAAGATTTATTAAAATCTGACAGCGACGACGAGCCGACTTTCTTGTTCGGCTTATTGCCAAAGCACAATGGGCTCCGTCTAATAAGCTTTTCGCTCTCGCAAAATATGAAAAAAATGGGATACGTGCTTATAAATACGCGAACAATGAGACCGCGTAATAAGAAAAGGCCGGATGCTCGAATCATAAATATTGAATCACCTGAGGCCGACTTGTGTCTAGCTGGATGGAAAAAAAGCGCTTTCCAAACTTAAAGCGGTCATTGAATAATTCACGCGGGCGAAAAACATAAACGCGTTTATCAATACAAAGCGCGAAATTTCGCTTTTTGCGCGTAGTGAGCGTAAATTTACCCGTTATTGAAACATGCTCAAAGAGAAATATAAATTAAACTGGTGGATAATTTAGCGCTCGTTGCATAACCGCGCGATAATATTATTATATAATATTATATGAACCGTGCATAAATTATGCGAATAAATTTTTGTTTATTTTCGCCTAAATATAATAAACTCGTTTGATAAGAGACTTCAATTGGATTAAATTTGCTATTTATTAAACGATATATCAACGTTTGCATTATGATAATTTTTAATGCGAGATATTAAAACTGATTCAATATGTTGTAAATTATAAATGGAATTAATATTGAATCTATTATGAAACATCACGTAAAATACAATTGTATACGTGCATTTTTTCTAATGCAATATTACTTATATTATATAATTAATAATAATATATAATTTCATCTATTATGGTAGCGCTCATAACAAACAGTATATTGAACTTCATTTATAAAATTGAATTAAAAATTTTATGTACTATTTTAATTTTTTTTCCGAAAAAACGAATCTTTTGATATTGTATAAATTATTTATTCAACAGTATTAGATAATGTAACATAAATTTAAATCCATGGATTAATAAAATATTGATTAATTTGTAAATCAGCGATATGTCAATTCTTCACAAATTCGTTTGAAATATCAAAAAGATATAAGCTCCCTCGGAAAATATGACAAAAACACACCTAGCTTAAGAGAATACACATGTTTTTTCGCAACCCTCGCATTTTTATTGTATGCATTACGCACAGTGGGTGTCGCCTATTGACAAAGGGCTCACGGCACGCACGCCAGACGACAAAGCGCCAAAGGGCCGCGAATATATCATTCCGTTTGCGAGCAGAAAAGTCGAATGGGGATGGGTCGATTTCGGGATTTCCCAACGAGTTTTCCCGAGACAACAATGGCGGTGGAAAAGTCTCCGACGGACAATGGGGTGGCGTCTGAAGAGCGCGCGTTTCAGGTGTGTTTGTTTTGGATAAAATACATATTTAACTCTGAAGACGTTTGGTTTGTATAATAAGATGGTTGTTGTTTTGAGTTATTTAAAAATAATTGTGTGGAGGTGACGGCTATTAATTTCGTGTTGGGGATGGTTGATGTTGTCGAGTATTTTGTGTTCGCTCGATGGTGCCCAATTAGTGAATTTTAATTTAATTTTATGGGGTGGTTAATCGTTCCGTGTGATGAACGATGGTATTGCGTTGAGACGTTGAGGTGACATTGGTGTGTGTGTGATTAAGTGCCATTTTGTCTCTGATGTAAGCTTGCAAGTTATAGAGTGTTAAGTTAGTGTTTTAAAGTTATAAGATTCGAGCAAAGTTCAAGAGTTCAAAGGATTTTAAGTATACGTAGACAACTTGATACAACTATTAATAATATAGTGTAGTAATTTAAATTTAAACACGATCAACTATGATGAATATGATATTTTATTAAATTAATATTATTTAAAGACTCGAATAAATATTAAGTGATTCGAAAAAATGTTCAGTTCATAGTACTCCAATCTAAATTCGATTAAAAACGTTTTAAAAGTGAAACATATTTTTTCAATAAAAAAAAAATACACGTTACTCTGAACAAAACCAAAAAGAAAAATCATATTCATTACAGTTTCAATACGAATCGATATCGAAAAATAAAAATCAGCGTTTGCACAATCGTTTTCCACGCAGAACGAAATTAAATAGTATTCACCAAATGTAGCGGGGATAGTACATATGTACATGCATATAGTACATATTTGAAATACATGAAATTTTTTTTCAATATTGGAAACGTTCAATTTTGTCCAAGCAACTAAAGAATTTCATACACAACATTTTCAATTTTTTCCCAATATAATAGTAGCAATATTTAAAAAACTATTTAAAAGCAATTATCATATGCAAACATTATTAAATATATTCGACACCCTTGAATGATCAGCTACGAGCGCTCGATAACTCAAAACGCGACCCGAACAAATCACATCGAAACCGAAACGTACGTAAGCGCTTTTTTATTTCACCGATTTCCCGACGCGCACACATCCAGCCCCAGCCTGAAAAATAGCCATCGGAAGACCGTCTCGAAAAAAATAGGGCAAAAAACGAAGAGAGAACGTCCGAAACGGACGCAAAATCGATCTATCGGGTCGGCCGCAACCGCGTAAATCGCTACAAGAGCTGAATATTTCACGGCTAAACGCCTCCGAGCTGTACCGAGGCTTTCGAGGAACTTTCAGAAAGGCTCTTTTCATTTCGGACTGTGTACACCGGCCTGCAATATCGGGTAGGTTTTTGTGCGGCGGACACAAAGGGACACGTGGGAGTGTTTGCTGTCTGCGCGGATACAGATATCTCGATTATGTTTTTTTTATTTTCGGTGGGGAAACGTGTGTTCAGTTAGGTGAAAGTGGTCGATGAATATTTGTCGGTGGTTGTGGGTAATTTGTGTGTTGGTGATGACGTCTGTGGATGTTTTAGATGTTGGAGTTTGGGGAGATCGATGTGATGGGTTTTTTTGTGGTTTTATTGCGAGTCGTCTCTGTGTTTTTGCGTTAATTATTATTTTAAAAGTTTTGTTCTTTCGAGATTGCTCGAGATGGGTAATAGTTATGTAAAGAAAATTGTGAAGGTAAAGTTGAAGGAAATATTTTTCTAACAAGTAATAAGATGGAGATGGAATTTTTTGTTTTAAAAGTTGATTGCTTTCAAAGCAATAAAAACGACACTGCGAAAAAAAATAATTGTTTTTATATTTATGCCTTATATAAGTATTATACAAATAATATATAATATTGACATATCATCGATCATATAAATTTTAGAGTGTAAAATTATTAAATAAACTGAAAAATTGATAATAATCAATTATTCATTGATCAAAATTTAACCGATTGATTTCGATGATAAATCGATTTAGTCTCATTATTATTTATATTATACATAATAGATTTCTTTTAGTAACATATTTGTATCTTTTTTTTTAACACCATGAAAAGAAACAACCCAAAGCTATACAACGTATGGATTACGCAACAGACAGCTATCCACAGAATTTTTCCCCGAGAAATATTACGAGAACCACGAAACTCATAGAACACAAAAGCCGAGCGCATCTTTTGAAAAATTAACGCGCGCCGCCTCGCAATAAAAATGACAAATTCGAAGAGCGCGCCGAAAAGTGAAACTCTACCATTTTCAGCACGTCGGATCCTTCACGCGGCCCTTTCATTACGTACACGAATTTATATAATGACACGAAAATATAGAATAATACGGCAGCGTGTTGTACGCGCGTTATGTTTGTGCAGTCCGGCGGCAATGCCGCGGGGAGTCTCCGGAAAAGCGGAATTTTCCGGATGGCGAAAATTCGCTCGTTTAACTACTCGCGTCCGATTTCCGCACCGCTGGGCTGCCGCAGTTTCGCGCTTTTCGCGTTTTATTTATTGTCGCCGTCCGCAGACGGACGTTAAATTGTGTCGAGGAATAATTAAAAAAATCGGGGAGGGTGTATCGGGGGAGGGTGTTGCTGGGAAACGAAGCCTTTGTAAATATTGCGAGTTTGTTCGGGTTGCGGTTGTTTTTGTAGCGTGATTGAGGTGTGTTGATGAGTTGTTTGGTTTATTTGTGATAGTTGTTTGGTGAGGTCATAAGTTTGTTTTTATTACATATTTTCGTTCGTAATAGGGTGTTTGTTGTTCAATTGAAATCATTGGGGAAAGGTTGTTTTTTCAATCGGAGAGTTGAAATGAGTTTTGTATTATGATAATATCAGATTTATTAGAAGTATCGTTTGAGTAGATATTTATTTTATTTATGAAAAATATTATCTGTAATATTATCTGTAGCTAACCAAGCGAAAACCTTGTATTAAACTGCTGCATATATGTATTTACGAAACACCCAGAAATATATAATATATGTTGAATTTTCTTAAGTAACTTATATGCAGTTATGATTTACTGACGTATGTACTTTGTAAATCATCTACTTTATATGAGGCTTCTTAGAAGTAAACTCGCGAGAAAGCTAAAAGCGGCGCTTGCGAATCACTAACTTTAGTAGTATCGAAAGTGTAACAAACAGTAGCGTAGTGTATAAAAAACATATTATTTGTTTAATCGAATCAAACAATTTAAATCCGAAGACATAATTCCTTTGACTTAAAAATCTGTCGATTTTCAATAATTCGACCTGCCTGATATAAAACGTAATTAAGATAATCCTCGTCGGATTTAAAGCAAATTTTCCTCGCGGAATCTGTATTACGCCGGATTAGCGCCGGATTACGCTATCGTAACGTTTTGTTTGACCACCTTCGAAAAATCGAAAAATTCCCAAAGCAAAAAAAGACCGAGAGAACCATAATTAAAACGCGCCGAACGAGACGGAGTTCATTGCGGTGTTAATCTCGGATCGAAGCCCTTTATACACCATCCCTTCAGGGGTGCGTATACAAGAGTCGTCAGATTCTTTCTGTGCTGTCCATTGAAGCCTCCCTTTTAAAATTCCGGGGGTTCTGTGGTCGGTATTCGACGGGGTGGAACTGTTCAAAGGTGTGTCGAATTCGAAGCCGCGGGTCAAATAGACCGTTTGACCTTTGAGTTTCATTTTCAATGTTTTAATTATTCAGGAGAGCCGCTTCGAGACGTCTCTCTGATACCATCAGATTGTAATTAAAGCGTCCTAAGAGAAAGAACTCATTATAATAATGAATCGAGATGCGGACGAGTCGGCGCTAAGGTCGATGATTAAATAAAGAGAACTGGAAGATTAAAGACGTTTTTTAGGGGTGTTTAAGTGTGTATAAAAATTGACAATATAAACAATGTTGTTATATGCGTAAGAGCTAAAATTTTTGGACCGAAAATATATTAAAATTTATAATATATATTTTTTTAATTAAAATTATATAAATTTTAATTGAATTGAGAAGTACATGAAATATTTACCTCTGTTTTTAACTAGTTCTGTATACAAGTCAATATAAACATAGATCGTTCTAATGAGTTCAGAATAAATTGAATTGCACGAACCAAACACAACTGCAAATTTAATTCACCCAATGCAAGCATAATACTGAAAATCAACGAATCAAACACAACCCGCAAACTCGAACCAGAAAAACCGCATCTTTTTATTATTTTTTTGTTTCGGCTCTCGAATAAAACATGTTTGACTTATCGCACCGGTTTGGATACCATCGAGATTTTTTCACCGATGAATTTTTCGATATGTAAATCGCGTTCGGCCGTATTGAATAATACATGTGCATACTTGCATCGTTGAATAATACATGGAGCACATATGACGTCGAGGTAAAAGGGTTCAGAGGGCAAACAATCAAACTATCGCGACCTCCGTTTGTTTTGCCATTGACGACCTGCCGAGGGCTTAAAGGTTCCTCCGGAGTAATCGTTTAAGTGTTAACGCGGGAATGTATCAAAAGACGTCACGTACAGATCGCAAATGCCGGTGGATAAATTACATTGTCGTGGTGTAATTAGGTTTCAGGTTTGCCGGCACGTTTTTGACACCATCGATCCGTTTATGGTGAATCCGCTTTGATGGGTTTGGAAATTGTATGTGTGAAGTTTCGAAGGTTATTCTGCCAAGATGTTGCCTTTGGAAGCTTGATTTGTTTGGAAGATGATGTTATTGTATGAGCGCTTTATGAAGAAATTATAAGCAATAATATGTTTTATTAATAAATATAATATTTTTCTGAAATTCGGATCCACTTCAATAAAATTTAAACAAAAATCAAATGAAAATCAACAATCTGATTTTAATCGAAAAAAATGTGCATCATTAATTATATTATTATTATATAAACGAAATATTAAATAAAATATAAAATTTAAAGAAAACAACCAAATCTAAACATGATACATGAAAAAATATCGTTTATAAAACATCAGTTCAAATTTATATTTAATGTGAAATAATTAAAATATTCGAGGTCGTTTTTATCTACAGATTTTTTTCAATGGAAAAAAAGATGCTTTTTCATTACACGCCAAATGGTTGAAATGTCGCATATAAATAAAATAGAACGTATGCACGTTTAATTCTCGATGGGATTTTTGCGAGGGAAAATTTTATTCGAAAATCACGTCCGAGCCCTAAAGTACGATGTAATCGCGTATCGCGCGGAAAATGTTTCAACTGTCGCATGAAATGTGAAACGTAAACACAAATAATCAAGGGTCACAGAAAATATATATGTACGCAGAAAAAATCTCTTGTTTCGTTTAATTTATTGTGCTAGAAAATCTATAATAGTATTTTATAAATAATTGGGGGGTATCTTTAACCACTTTGTATGGAATTTACAAAATGTTAATTAAATCCTCGAACAAAACTGATTTGTAGCCAATTACGCAAGTTTTCACAAAGCATCGGTTTTTCAGTAAGATCGCTCACAAACTAAAATACAAAGAATAGTTTTCAAGATAAAATCGTCCGATTAAGAAGTGAATGAATATTGCTCAAAGTTAACGATCTTAACGATTTTCTTATTTTTCTAGCATCAGAAAGACCGTTGCTTTCTTTACCTCCTTCAGGGGACTCGAGTCACTGGATAATACGCAAAACTCAGATTTCGAACAGAAAGAAAATCTTCAAAGAATAGTTTGACGTTATAATTAAGCAAGAATTTCTCGAGACGACGTCCCGTCCTTCCACGTGCACTTTTTTCAACAACTTCCCCGGGTAAAGTTTACAGCTAATTACTACGTTTCGGAAAACGTTCACGGGTTTGAAAAACGAGAACTTACACGGAAAGGAAGCGAACGTGTTCGAGAATGCGTTAAGTGCGCCGCCCGTTTTCAACTGGATCATTTTCCCCCGCTTTTCCAGTCAAACGTGTGGTAGTCCTCCAGAGATGATACCGAGCTTTCACCCGGTAATGGTCCCGACTTTGCTTTCGTTCGCGTGCGTTAGCTTTTTTTTATTCGGTTTCGAACGTGCGAGGAGCGGAGTCAAAATCTGGCACAAAGGATTTTTTCGCTGGAGTGCGCGACGGAAGGAAAATAATACGGGTTAAGTACGCATGTAAAAACTTTCGGTGCGCAATTCACGAAAAAGATGTGAAAAAATCCGGGTCTTTGTTCGGTAGGTGTTTTGCGAAAGAGTTTTATCCCTTCGTGCGGTCGTATGTGGGTCTGACAGTTTAATTAGTGCACGGCGGCCCTTTTTCAAATAAGGGAAAACGTATTAAAAGCTCATTTAACTCTCTGATGAGTATTCCCTTGGACAAAAATAAAATGTAAATAAACTATCAATCGGGTTGTACCGAAATTGAATTAAAATTAAAAAATCAGAAACGAAAAAAATATATATACAATGAACAAAGGAAATATTCAATGTATATTTTTTACTCGGAAAAACGTTTCAATTAAGCTCTACACATAAGTACGAAAGCACTCAAAGTAAGGGGCTAAAGCGGAAATTGAAGGAGAGTATAGATCAAGGATCGTTGAAGACCCTTAGGCGCATATGGGTTAAATACACATTTGAATCTTCCACGGAAAAATAAATCAAACGATTAACCACATCAAAAGTTAATTTGAAACACCGTATTATCTGCGTCGCAAAAAAACCGACGATCGATAAATTAAAGGACCCGCGAGAGTGATCGCTTAATTGTTCGACGTCGAAATTAAGTTCGTAAGCAGTTTTTCGAGCGTCGAACACTTTTCACGCCGGAGACATTTCATCAATTTTCATTTTGCCAGTGAATTTCGGCTGACACGCGTTTTTTTATTCTCTCTCCCGGCCCGCGCCTAGATTGATGTCAAAATTACGGCACGGAAAATGCGTGACATTTTTTTTCCGCGAGCGTTTCGCGGAAAAGTTGCCGAGATTGCCCGGTTATGTTGGCTTCACCTTCGGGAGGTTTTCACTTTTGGACAGTTGCGATCATCAAGATTGATTGCCGGTTCGGGCTGGATTCTTTGGGTTTCGGCGGAAATTTTCCTATTCGAGTATCTAGTTGCAAAATAATAGGAAAATAGTTCTCTTAGTTTTTCATTTTAGAAACTGTTTTCAATTTATTAAAATATGTATCGATTTGACCAATTCAATTAATCCCAATAATTTCAGTAGATTAATATGATGAAGTGTAATACAATCGATTTAAGGTTGATATACTATAATATAATATAATTTATTAAATTTTTAAGTTTAAAAAATTATGAATTATTCAATTCACAAATTAATTAAATTATAAATTAATACAATTTATATGTCTTATTTTAATATTATATAAAGATACGCTAAACGATTCTATCACATTAAAGTTTGTGAGCTTTTGTCTCCTGTCGGATACAGGATTAGCTAGCCGACGTTTGAAACTTTCTGATAAGATTACAAGAAAATCTCGTTAACGCGTTTTGTACAAACTACGCAAAATCAACTCTATTTCTATGTGTTAGCTACATTCCATAACGATATAATATATTTCAAACAATGAGAGGCAGTTTGTTTGATCAAAATGATGTGCATATTGTGCGCCTATAAGAACGCCATAAAAGAACTCTATTTCAATTTGTGAATCGTTTGGTAAGAAAATTTCTATTATGAAAAGGTATGGATCGTGTATTTGAATAGACGCCGAAAAGGCAAACAAAATGACAAACACAAAGGCACTCTTCAAATAAGTAAATATTCCAATGAAACGTTCGTGTACGTCATTTTTCCATTTCGATTTTTATATTGGTAACGAGATCATTGTTTCGTGAAGTGTCGTTTTCATAATACAGTAAAAAAATATAAAAGAGCCGGATTATTTTTTTTTTAACGGATGGATCTTAATGCTAAAGCGTGATTGAACCTCAAAAATATTATATAAAATGTGAAGTAATCCTAAAAATTTAAGAATATTTTTGTAGGAATATAATGTGTCAATGTGTATTATCAAATTTGTATTTAAAATAAATAATAAAAATGTTCAAAAAAAAAAAAAATGTCAATCAAAACAATCAACGTATCAAAAATCCATTCGAGCACATCGAATTATGCGTATGCAAAACGGATAAATTTCCCAAAGTGGGAGGAAAAAATTCAATAAAAAACACACACATGACATTCGGAAAAACCCGCACACTCACACACAAACACACGCAATCACACATACACACACGACATACATATTCAGCGTGGTTTGAAAAAAGGCCCGACGTGCCCGCGCGATATATACGACCCCGGGGCAGGGGCGGGTGGTGCAGGGGTGGCGGGAGCATTTAAATATAATATTCGCTCGGAAGCGCCCTTTATGAATGTTAGACGTATCTTAAATGCGAACAGACGTGACCGGAATGACGACGAGGACCGAAAAACGAGCAAATTCCCGGACCTGGGCCTCGGGCGCACTACGCAAGATGTCGCGCGAGATTTTACAGCCGCATAAATTCGGATGCCACTATTTTTTGTCGATAGTTATAATTTCCGACTTATATTTTGTTTTTATATTCAAAATAAATTAAACTATTCTTTTTGGTAAATATTTGGTTAACGTAATGTAATATGTTTGTTAAGTGATCGAGAGGTTCGTAGTTCAAAGATTGTAAGGATAGTAATTGAAACGAAAATTCTGCAATAATTAATTCTCATTAAGAAAATAATTAAAATTTTCACTGTAATAAATCATTTAATTATCAAACCTAAAAACTTATTATAAACTGCAACCTTCGTAAATTATTAAAATTGAACAATGTTGGATGATATTATAAAAATGTATGAAATCCGTCTTCGGAAGATTTTCAGTTTTTATTCTCTTGAATGCATGAAACTGGACATTTCATCTTTCAACTGTCTGATCTAAAAAAGGTTATTTTTCTGAAATAAAAAGGGTTCTCGAGTTATGTCAAGGTTCTTTATGGGTTATATGATGAAAATGTCACATTAAATATGTGTTTTAAAAGGGACGAATTTATAATATGGATAATTCATAAAAAAATTATTCAGGGTAAGAGTTATAGCTATGAATTAGTATTGTAAATTTATATGAATTTGAAATTTGAATGGTTTGATTGTATAATTAAACTCTGTAGATTTTAATTTGCATTCAATAGATTGTTCTTGATTGAGAAAGTTTGCAGTTGGTGCGGTTAGTTTTATGTATCTATAAATATATAAATAAAATACAGAATTTTATTACAATGCATTTGAAGAATTTAACAAATAATTGAGCTAAGAAATTTTATAATAAAGTGTTGGTAATCTTGGTATAATATTGAAAAAAAAATGGGCATGATAATTTTCGATTTAATGAATTGAAAAAATTCGAAAGCGTGAAAATTCGAAGCTTCTTGGCTGCTGCTATTGCTGCAGTGTAATGGAAAACATCTGTAATGGTTTGGTTCTGTACAAAGTTTTAGCTAGGAATTAGGGCTTAGAAATGGCACCGACACGTGGGTAATTGATACGATCCGCAAGCTATAATAGCCTCGGTTCGCTTTGTGTCGAAACCGATCGAGATCGTTGGCTTTAACGGCTCGGATCGATGAGTCGGCGTTGCTTTGCAGTTTCGTTAAGCACTTTTCAAATAGTAACGAATGAATCAATACGTACGGCCCGAAATTAAATGTTCGAATAAACGAAATAATCATCCCCAAACGAGCAGTGGTATTTGCGAAATATCCAAACGAACGAATTTCTCTATTGTTCGCTCATATACCATATGAAATGTTCTACCGATAGCGGCTAGCACGATTCAACGATATTTTTATTATATCGATAGAAAAGAGGACGTTAACAAATTGAAACAATAACGTGTGTATAGTACAGCTGGAAAATTTGCCGTATGTCATTCGAAACTTGGTTCGATCAGTTAGATATATATCGCAAACGTTGCGTCTCTCGGAAATCGTACAAGAAATTCATATCGTACGTAGAGTATCCGGTAATAAAACGTATATTATGAACGAAATATTCGCAACGTACTATCGTATACTCAATACTGAACCACCCCAACGATTGAAGTCGATTTGCGTCGCCGTTTAGTGGAATTTCTCGTATCCGGATAGTTCGGGAAAACTGTCCGTTCAATTTCATTGATCGCACGAAAATTGGACGATTTCAAACGTAAATTCCAAGTTTTACCCCACGTACATAGCACTTTGATTGCTGAAACGTTTGCGTATATTCCAGGTTTTCAACGAAGAGCGCGCTCAACATTTAACCAGTATTTCACGCTCCTTTCAAGGTAAAATTTGAAATACGCACACCAGGAATGGAGCCATTCCAATATATTCCATTTGATTGCTATTGCATGGTGTTTTTTAATCATAAATCTAAAGTATTATTTTCACATGCACTACACAGGAAAAGACTCTTTTAATACCATTAATGTTGAGACGAAAGAAAAATAATCTTCAAGTATTAAAACAATATTTTCAAATGATTTTAAATCAACAAAAAAGACTTATCTAGGTTCTAATTATTTTTTAAATGAATTAATTTGACTTTTGATTGAACATGTCTGGTATATCCGACATGAATAAGTTATTCAGCAATTGAACGAATGAAGCAATAGTCAACGCTATTTACATATTAAATTCAACAGAATTAGGGCTTGCAATTTACCGTCAAATTTCAATTACCGGTAAACGGTAAATAATTTTTCCCATTACCGGTTTATCGGTAAATAAAAAAAATAGACGTATGTAAATTAGAAGATTAAAATATAACTATGTGGCGGTCCCGCGACATAAAGCTACCGGACATAACGCTAAATGACAAAAGGCGACCGACAAAAGGCTACTTGGACAAAACTCTACCGGACATAATTCGCACAAATAAAAGTTTTTTTTTAAATAATTAGTAAATATGAAGAATATACAATAAAATTAATATGTTAAAATAATTTTTCTAATATAATTCGAACCAGAAAAATTTGAAATAAATAATGCTTCGATTTTAGTTGACAACAGCTGACTCGATATCGAATAAAGAATATTTAATTAAATATTATTTATTTCTAATTTTTACGATTCGAATTATATTGGAAAAGTTATTTTAACATATTAATTTTATTGTATATTTTTCATATTTACTAATTATTTAAAAAACTCATAATTTTCACTTGTGTGTATTATGTCTGGTAGCGTTTTGGCTCGGTAGCGTTTTGTCGTTTAATGTTATGTCCGGTAGCGTTATGTCATGGAATCGGATATACGGTACCTATTTGCGGAGCATACGATGACTGCTATTGTGATGACACCAGTGTGACAAGTAATAAACTGTGTATCAATGTTACCAGAGTTGAAAAACAAAACATTCTGCATGCATATCACAATGAACTTTCTTTATAATATGCCTGTATCTGTCCTTAATTCGCGATCAAATTATTTCCGGTAATTACCGATGGTACATTTTTGGCTATTTACCGGTAAACCGGTAATGAAAGCCCTAAACAGAATATTAACAAAACCGAATCAAATATCAAAGAAAAATAACCACCCAAACCTCAAGTACAAATACATTCCATTCTGATCGACCACTCATCACAATCAAACATTTAACCCAATCAGAAAGATAATTGATAAACACGCATATGACGTGCGTTGCCAATAGAATCTATTAACACTCTCGGACGAATGTCGGACATTTGCGAGGCTACCACTAGCCGGGGGTTCACGCAACGTTTTGTTTGACATTTATGGTCAATTGACGGTGTAATGTATGGGGCGGTAATGCAGCCGGATGATACTGTTTTGCACGGTAGTGATTCCGACGTACGGTTACGGCCAGACCGCACATACCGGAACCGGCGATTTTTCACCGACTACTATTATTTCGCACGAAGTGCATCCGACTGGAAAAAGGTCGTAAAATATTCATTTTCGGGTGTAAGGTTTTTTTTGTGTAGTTTTGGAAATATTTCGTTTTTCCTGTTCGACGCGCTGTATAGTGAGCCGACCAATTTCGGCCGGATTGTTCGGTTCAGTGGGGAGGTTCGTATATGAATCGAATTAGAATAATACGTTTCTAATTCAGCAATGGCATGCGTCTTTTTCGGTAATTTTTTTATTAATATCATTACCGAAATGAAGCCTTAGGAAATATGATAAATTGCGAGATCGCGGTTGTTACGGCCATAAAGGGAATTGAGTTTTGAGGTTTCGTTACGTAAAAATCTGAAACAAAATAATGTGAAAAATTGTATAGAAGGAACACGTGTATGAATTAAAATGTGCTTTTATTTCGTTTATTTTGTTTTCGTCGAAATATCAAAAGAGTTTTGTTTCATAAAAGAGCAATAACAAGTTACGAAACTGATTGTGAGTGGAAATATTATTATGGAAATTAAGCTTTTCTTATTGCAATAATTATGCATTAAATGAAAATAGATGACAAATATTTATTCACGCTCTATGTAATTTTCGATAATATCATGTACATCCAGTACAAACACAAGTGTGTACATATCTGCAGTAACCTAATATGGCGGATAGTATAATATGTTGTCCAATATTAAAGCGAAATATCGAAGATACAAAGCCTACATATATCAAAACACATACGTAACAAACATACTAGAATGTTCGATATTAACGACAGAAATTTGCATCGTAACTCAAATTACACTCACACGCAAATATCGAAATGATAGTGCAATATGTACTAGCTCGAATATTGAATTAAATAAGTCATGTATCTAATGCATATAGTTAATAATAATATCCAGGTGTTAATTACGATTTTACACATTGAAATTAATTTCACATGTATATTAATTATAAGTTTCAAATATCATTACAGTATTTATGACAATTGATTCGAATTATATATCATTCAACATGCAGATATAAGTTTCACATAATCTCGATTCCCATTAGAACGTATACGGGTCGTTCGAATGGCTCGAGAACGATCCGTATCTAAGGCGCATACGCGTTCCAGCTAACTGCTTGTTTTTTACAGTTCATAAGGCCAAGTTCGTAGCCGGTCTTAAGTTGTTGTTTTTGGCATAGTCGAAGGCCGCTTAACATGCAAGATAAGCCCTTTGCAAATGGTTTACTGCGCACTCGCGCACTACGTGCCGCGAATACAGCCCCGTTTTACCGAACAGGTAGACTCGTGAGTTCTTCTCGAAGGAGCCGAACAACGCAAAAACGGCCCTGCAAGGGAAAAACTCTCATTAAGAGCCGGCAGTAAATTCGGGCCGCGAGAAACACAAAAAGGGCCCGTGTATTGCCAGGCAGATTAAGGGCTACGGACACCGTTTCAGTGGACGTGAGTACGCACTGAGATGTGTCGAATTAACGGTTGAACTTTAGCGCCGATGAGGTACGACAAAACCGCAGTCGATGTGCCCTGAAGCCTTCTAACTTAAGGATATACGCTCGGAATACGTATCTGCTTGTTGGCTGAAGTTCTTTCGGATTTAAGTGCTGGTAATTACGGTTCTTGACGAACTAGCGTTTCGGAAAAGAAAATTGAAGCCGACTGAAATATAAGAGAATATATATTTTGCGCTTTATTAATAAAAATAAAAATCGGAGGCGAGTCGGAAGCACTTCGCTACCGAGGTGTTGCTGTCGAGGAAAATGGAGGCGATAAGTCAGGAAGCTGAAAGGAAGTTTTCGAAAGAAAGATGCCTCAGATATATATCGGCGCGGTGCATTTGAGTTTTTCGCGTTCTTTTTCCGTGAAAAAATAAAACTCACCGACCGGGAATTTATCGGCGCGAACTTCGCGAATATTCAGAAACAATAATTCAAGCACCTGCTAATTTCCGAACTCGTTCCGCGAAGAGAGACACGACCGTAATATAAAATATGATAAAATATTTTTTCGGCGACCGCTCGTACATCACCGGCTCGTAAATAACCGGCGTGTGTGTGCGAATCGAGTGGGTTGTTCGTTACTTGTAACCCGGGTTTATATTAACGTTTTCGGCGCGGTCGTCAATTATAAAAGGATTAACGGCAAACGGTTAACCTAACCCGTGCCGAACGGATGTGCGCTACGTGTGCTGTCGATATTGCTTAATTCTCGGCGAATGTGTTATACCCATCGATGTAGTTTGTATGTGCGGTAGATGTTCTGGAACGATCCTTTACAGAGATTCGTGAATAGTAGATTTCAACCAAAAACTTGTTTGTAGCGAATTGTCGTTATGCGGTTACTAAAAGCTTCAAAGTAGACGCGGAGAAAGTGGCGTTTCCGCGAATCGCACAGGACGTATATAAAAAGCCAACCCAATCGAGCGATGTTATACATTATTAAAACGAAGGATGCCAAATTACGCGAAACTTTGTCGTGATTTCGTTTTAATATTTCCCGCAAGCCGCAAGCACCGCTAAATAAATAATACATTCGAACTCTCTTATTTACTCCGTACATGTGTATACACAAAGCGCGCTCCAGTATGCAAACCGTAAAAAGCCCTCGGAGGTACCGTACATTTTTCCTATCTGGCGTTTCAATTTATTTCGTATCGTAATGAGCGGTAGTAAAAAGCGATACGGGATAGGATCCGAATTTAATTATAAGGCACAGGAATCTTTCGAGAGCCACAAGTTGCCGTCGTGCACGTATAAGGCCGATCGTGTGTTTGGCCGCGGGTCCTGGGAGCGGTTCGTGTCCTGAATTATTTATTCCACTTTCTTTGTTATCTATCAGCGAAGGTGGACTATTTGATTACGTCCCGCAAGTTTCGGGTTGAACCCGTAAATTTCGCGCACAAGTCGAAACCGTTACGCACGAATAAATAAACGCGAAAGCGAAAGTTCGCGCGCGCTTCCCACTTCGATATACGGATACATTATTAAATGGCGCGAACGCAATAAGCTTGAGTGCCACAATATTATTGTATCTACTGCGTTAATTCAAATCCGCTCCAAAGATGATTATATTTTCTCAGAATTCGTGATTAATGTATACGGTAATTGTGTCGGAGAAAGCTTTCAATTGCGGAATGTATTCCAAAATTAAACATACTGTTTATTTAAAAAAAATATTGATATTTAACTAAATCGGATATGGATTAATAATATTCAATTGTAAACAAAATGCACTTAAGGGAGTTACGGTAGATAAAATTCATCTTTCCCCTTCTTATTATTGTTTCTATTCTATGGGGAAAGCTACGTGGAATAACGCGATTCATTTTTATTATACGTATCGATATAATAGATCAAATTGATTACATATATAATAATTGATCGAAAAAGTGTATGATAATGAGTTCTGAAATTCAATTTAACTTATAAAAGGGCTCGAATACGATTGGAAACTGTCCTGGTTGATACAGTTGAGAAATTTCGTTGAAAATCAGGACACGAGTAGCGGTAATCGCGGCGAAAGTGTCGATTTCGGTGTTGATTGCCCGCACGGTCGACCCACGTATTAAGCGGACCTACCCCGCTGCGTCACTACCCTAATTCCATAGAAAGGGTACATACCAACTGACCCGGCTCACGTCCGTTTTGAATTTACCAACGCCGACCTCCATGTACCTATAATTGCAACGACCAGAGCTTTGTCTGGACACTGTGTCCTGAGCAACGAGGTTTTTTCCAACTGTGAGATGAAAAGCTGGTAACACGACTGTTTGCTGTTCTAATATGGTGTGGATGTGGGGTGAAATTTTCGGATTGCGCAGTGTGCGAGTGTATTTTTCCGAATCGGGGTGGTCGAGGTTGAAGGGAAGATATATGTGCGATTTGGATTCGTAAAGTTGTGAAGATAAATAATAAAGTCAGGTTGTGAACCAATGAAACTTTCGGGTACAATCTGGTATCTCACATAATTCACGAACAAAAGAAAAGTACCAATTTCATATAGGGCGCATTTATGCATGCGGCCTCTGCCTAATATTAATATAAATTGTTGAGCGCACCTGAACTTAGCACAATTGACCCGGACACCGAGAGGGTTAAATTATTAAAGCTGACCTCTACATAGAAGGAGAAAGGAGGCGCACCCGGCCAACTACCTGCGGGCTCGTTTTAATAAAATACACGAATCGTGTGCATGTGAAAGCAATACTACCCCGGCTTATATTATGATGTTACCTAATTCCGCCGGCTGAATATAAATAACTGGCGGAAAAATCGAAAACAAGCCGAAAAATGAGCCATAGTGAAAACGCACAATCCGCGGCGGAAACGAATTAACCGTAATTTATATCCGTTTTCGTTTCGTAATACGCGGCTGTTGTGAAAGTGGTAATTTCTGGGTGTGTTATATAATGTTGAACGCCGTTTTGTCTTTCGGAATGTTCAGTATATATAAGGTATAATTTTCTTTTTATTGTTTGAATTTCAATTTGGCGTAGTGTTTATCTTAAGTTCGGGCTAAATTGACGTCAGCGAAAAATAGCGTCGGCTCAGGAATTCGCTTTCGAATATGCTGATATCAGCTGGTCGTATGCCATTTTCAGTTCAACACACTGTTATTCTTACTATATTATATTATACATTCACCCATTCGCTTCTATACACGTCGAATATAAGAGATTATTTACAGCCGTTTTTATCTTTATACGATATTTTTTTAGACCATATAAACACAATGTGCGTTCCTTTTGAAAAATATAATAATAAATATCAACACGCTCCATTTAACGAAACCAACTGGTATCCCTCGGCGATATTTAAATATTCAAAATGCGTTGTTTAGTTTCACTTACAACCGCAAATTCCTAGTAACCGAGAAAATTATCCTCGTGACCATAGTTTTTGCGCTCAAGTGCGCGGCCGCTAGACCAGAGTTTCTTCGTTCGGAATAAAGCTCAAACCTCTGCCTTCAGAGTAGGTGGTAGCGGCGGCCGTTATTTATCTTCGTTTTCTGTTAAATTAAGTCGTCGCGTTTAAGTAGCGTATTTGTGTTTCAGATCCTGCCCTTTCCCTTCGGTTCGAGAAACTTTTCTTCGCCAACGGGGTGGACGAAAAATGAGAAATAAGTCAGACGTAATGCCCTACGCTTTGTTACGCGCTTTTCCGAGAAACGAGACTTTGGGGCAATGTCCCTTCAGATTTTCGTAGAAATTCAGCATTGCCGATCATTATTGTAAACGAACAGTGTTGCAAGGGTTGAAAAGGCTGAATCCACGATTCAAATAATGTAAAATTTCGTTTTGATTAATTTAAAAAATTATATTTATATAATGAAAAAAATAATCATAAATATTAAAGCATAACATGTAAAGTCAAAATTGTAACAATTTGTTCAAAACAGTTTCGGTTTTTTTAGGATGACGATAAAATAAAAGCTTTCAGGGGGAATTTTAGTTGAGGCGTTTAATGGAAGGTCCTTCTGGTTTGATATGCTATTTTATGATGGGGAGATGATTGTGGTCGGTAGATGGTTGAAAGATAGCATGATGGAAAGGTTGTGAATCGACTTTTTCATCGATGAAAATCTGACGATCTGCGTGAGAGCTAGACGATGTCGAAATTTTCCAATAACGCGTAAAATTGAAAATGGAAATTTTCGCTGCGCGGGTGAAAGCACGCGACGGCAATTTCATTTCTTAGATTTCACCGCTCGAGGCTGACTTGGTTTTATAGTGTGTTATGACACGAATCTTTAAATATACCTACTTCAATATTACAAATTATAATAAAATCTCATGCGTTACAACCACATTACGGTATGTATTATGTTATATTATTGTAAATGGAGTAAAAATTGTTACAGCTTCATTTAAAAGTCAATTTGTTTTGAAATAAGTACTATAAAAAAGTTTTTCATCTTATTTTGTAATTCAAACTTGTGAGAGAGCGTAAATAATTGCGAAAATATTCTGAAAAGCGTCAAAACATCTGTAAAGATTAAGAAAAACAATTCGGTTCACTCATTTAATGGAACGGAGTGCTCGCCTTTTGTATCTTTTCCGAGTAAAAACAGTGGAAAAACTGTAGCGAATTCTCGCTAATTAGGCGGATAAAGGAGACACTCAAAGCTCGAAGGCAGTAGACAAAAACAGGGTAGACGTCTAGGTGCAGTCAGCATTTAAAAAGAAACCGAAGGTCCCTCCCTATATCATTCTCATTGCTGTTATATAGATAGAGCGAAAGCTATGAAATTTAATTTGAAATGACCTGTAGAGAAGGATTCGACAAAAAGCAAAGAAGAAAAGAGGGGAAAAGTCGCTGGGCATAAAAACTAATACAAACTTCCATTGCTTGCCTCTATAGGGTGGAGTGCGCAAGTGGCGAGCTTCACCATTTCAAGAAAATTATCGTAAAATTTTCATGATAGAAAAAACAATCTGTCATAGATTCGTTCAGTTGTAAAAACTTTCACTCCAGCAAATGGTTTTATTAAAATTTTTTCAAATTGGAATCGGATAAAAGTAAATGCAAATAGAATAGAAAAAATCCACGATTTCAAGCATATGCATTTTAAGTTTATAAACTTGGAAAGTTTTGACCGCATTTTACGCTTTAAATAGTGGTATAAGTTTCAATATTGTGCTTTGGCTTGATGGTAAAGTTTTAAATGACTTCCCACTTCAAATTGGTCATCCGTATAAAGTTTTCTTGTTTCTATTAGATGTCAGCATTAGATAGTAAATATTATATAAAGTGTGATATAATAACAAGGTATCATATATTTTCAAAATTTTACGTAAAATAAACGTTTATTTACTTCTGTATTTATGCGAGACGCGGTATATTATTTGCAATGAGTTGTCTTCTACAGCTTTGTCGTTTCGGTTGATTACGTGTTCAAAACTGTTTCTCAAAACAAGATTACATCGTTCTATTCTGGAATTCACGTCCCTTTTCAACCACTGTTTAGGGAAAGCCGACTCCTTCCTCGGAGTAAAACTCAATATAAAGATATATGTAAAACAAAAACGGAAAATTGTTAACTTTTGTATCGAAATAAAATTATATAATCGTAAAAAATACTTTATAATTTTTTAGTTACAAAATATTTGGAATTATTAAAAATCAATAGAAAGAAATGACAAAGAAATTTCAACTACTGTAATATTATATAATATATATTTAAAGTATGACGAACCTGAACTGAAAATTTTATAAATTTGCGGGGAAAGAATGGGCTTTTCTTCACAAAAGACTCCCTTGAGAACCATGGCACTAAATATAAAAACTGAAATAGTTTAACGAGCTGACGGTAGGAAAATGGTTAATTAGACCACCCTCTATCGTTTCCCGCGAGACTCATAATAAAAATGGTCGAAATAAAATTATCAACGACTGGTGTGAACCGTTTATTTTCTTATTGTATATAACTGTTAAATTCAAATGTTATTTTCAATTAATGTGTCAATAAAAATTTGATGATTTTATGTGGTTATCGAAAATGGATCTATTACTTTATAATATTGATAGTTTCGAAGGGATAACGAATACAATTTTAATGCAAATTCGAAATCGAAAATGCATCAATGTTGGATAAATTTTGAAATTTTAATTTTAATTTAATCGAGTTGCATTTAATTTAATAAATGGTTGAAGTAACCATTATTTGATTTTCTGCGAAATTATTTTTTTGCAAATTGAGTAAAAACAGATCTATAATAATATTTCATTCATCACTTAAGTGTAAGGATATTTGAATATAATTTTTTCCCATATTTTCAAGAGTACATTAATCGATTTTTATGTGTTTTTGAAAGAATTCCATTTCATTATTTAATTCTTCGTAACGAATAATAAGAAGTATCCGAGAGCTGAACGAAAGTTTGAAAGTAGATGGCTCAGCGTCTACTAGAGTATTTAATTATTGAAAATCAGCCTGAAGGAAAAACTTTCAAATTGCTTGCATTTTGTTCGAGTCAACTTGTTTTGTTCGTTCTTAGCGTAAATAATTTTTAACTATTTCATTTCACGCAAATATTTAATTATCGAAATGACTAAAACGAAAACAATATCCATTTCAATCAAAGGGAAACTCGATAACAAGAAAAGGTGATAAATTAGAATTGATGTGAGAACGTGCTTATTTGTTCAGAGTTTTACTTTGAAAATAACCAAAAGTTTTCATCGTAAACCGTTTTGGCGTATTAGCTGCAAAATATTCTGACGAAGAACCCCCCTAAGTGGAAATTACAAAAAAAGTACGCAGTCCCCACTTTTCCGCTCGCTATTTAAAAGTTATAGTTATTGCCTTATTCCTGCATATTTTCATAAAGCTTAATTAATATTTATACTTTTTGCTCCCCTTTAAGAAACTGCTTAGACCTAAGAAAATTTTTCGCCTTCGAGAAAATCGGCTTACGCTGAAAATTTTCACCTGTACTTTGCGGCGCGCTAATAGCAGAGGTTGATTTTTACGATGTATTGAATATTAAGATGCCCAGAAGGTAAATAGAGTGTATCCAGTAATTTTCAGCTAGTAACCGAGAAATTCAGGTGAGTTATTGTTGGAGTTTTGTCGAGCACGTGCTTTGTCTTTCCGTCCGGGCGGCAAACTCGCGAAGTTTTCTCTTTTGATTATCCCAGTCCGGGATTAAATACATTTCTTTTGCTCTTTTTATTTTATTCAGCAGAGCGACTCACTCCGTTCACGAAAGCTGGTCTTGGAAACTTTTGAAATTGGATTAAACACAAGAAAATAATTCGTATGGAATGCCTGGAGCAAGATGTCGACTGTCGAACGGACTCGTGCGATACAATGGATTCAACTCGACATCGAGAAAACAACACTCTCATCTCATTAATTAGCAGTTATATTTCGGCGAACATTATGGGATTAGAGCGAGCATCTTCGCTACTTGAAATTGTTGGTCTGTAGAGATAATAACAATAGCGATGAAACAGAATTACTTTTGTAATCTTTTTGCAAGCATACCATAAATGCAGATCTGCTAGAAAAATAATCCTTTTTCATCGCAACGTTGAACCTCTCGCCGTTTAAAGTGGATTAAATTGCGCAAGGCAAATAGCAATTTGTAAAATTGTGATTTTCTTAATTAAATTTTCATGAAAATATGCACGAGGCGTTTTAAAATTTTATTTTCATTGATTTATGCAGGAGTTTTTGTATGAAAAAGTTAAATTAACTGAAAATTTGGTCATTTTTTGTACAAAAAACAACATAGCGAATGCTCATGGAAGTGAGAGACTTTAAAGCATTGTAAAAACATCGTAAATCACCGTAAACTACAGTCATAACCCTTTTTTATTATTTACGAGCTATCGTGACATAAAAAAGGAAATAAGCGGAAAACTCGGGTATAATTTGTTCTGAAGAATCTCAAATGAATAATAAAAACACTAAGCAAACTGATAACAAAATTTTAAAATCGAGTACATTCGTCAACTCAACATCAACATCGTATAATTTTCGCGAAAAAAAATTAGTCATATTTGATTAAACGCAAAATGCGCTGTTTAATAAATATAAATGACGAAACATTAATTGAATACAAACACGAATTGAATTTTGCAACTATTTGGATAGGTTGAATGTCACAAGCGCTCGAACTTGCGCATATGCGACTGCGGTAAAACGTGTGCAAATATGACGAAACGGGAAATGAAACCATAACCTAACCCTATAAATCATGCGGATGTTTATAAATTCACCATGAAAGCCCGTACATCACGGGATGTCCGCATTAAGCTCAACTTTTATGAGCCATTAGAGAAAGCCTTGGCGATCCGAAACTAGCCATTTTCCATTCATTTCGCTCTCGCTTAAGCGGATTCGAAAACCACCGACGATTTATTGCGATGTGGTGTTTCGTTGCACAAAGCAAAATTTTGCCATATGATATTTGATTCATTTACAATATTACAATGCGAGTCTATCAAAATATGCAAGCTTTTGTTACAGGAGTTTCACCTGACGTGCGATGTGAAGTTACGCGCTTTGTTTTTGTTCCGGTAGTGTCAGATTCGCAAAGATGATTATATTTTCAATTTATGATCACGTGGTGGATGAATTTAATTTTCTATATGATTAATAAATATCTTTCAGCTAATTTAGTCGCTCGTCCGACGTCATAATTAAGTCTAACGGGACAAGCTAGAGTGTTGGAGGGAAGCGAGTTGCCTCCGGGTCTCTCGGTAGTCATTAAAACATCTAATTTGGGACAAGTTGTGGACGCTCTTAGGCCAGGTCAACTGGATCGATTCCCGTAGGAAGAATTTGGTTAGGTCCATGTGGTCACTTTGCATTCGGTGCAGCTTCAATAATGCAACGTTCGAGGGGCAATTCGACCCTTTCAGTACGCAATTTCGGACGGTTTATGGAGTCTTGTGTTCTCACATATAACAATATGTTGTTACTTTGTATATAGTGTGTAGTTCGAAGGAAACTATGAATAAGCGTATTATTTAGACAACAGTCTCTCGACAATGTAATTAGAGATTGGACCAAATTACTAAGAGACTACCCTGATTTTGTGTGCGATAAGATTGGAGCTTTATGTTTTATGTTGAATAGGTCTATAAATATTTCCGTTTTTTCTTACTGTTGGGATTTCATGAAAAACGCTGTGACTTGAATTTCAGTATAAAATTAGTTTCGGAATGAAAATTAAAATATACGTAAACAGAAGTCTAGATCTTCTTTATAGAATGCCATATCATTTTATTAACAAAACAAAGTGATTTTATATTAAATGAAGAACACGCTTTATTACGTATTTATATGTGGACTTAATTCTATTTTATTATAGAAGCTTAGCTCATTGACATTTACGCTTTCGGTTAACGAAAACCACAGAAAACCTTGATGGGGTAACTTTGTTACGACAAAAGGGAAAGGGCTTAATTGATCTATAAAAGCGACCTCGTACATTCATACGAACGAAAAAGGAGGACATTGAATGTCGCCCCCCTACAAAATATTCACCATTCGAAATCGACACGCGGACTGCGTATTAAACGCAAATATAATTTCCACACACCAACGCCCCGGCAAACACACACACTCCGAAAACAAATCCGACCTTCTTCCCCAATCAATTTGTTTATCTTTCGAATGAATATCAAATTCGCCGAGATCACTTTATTGATAGCCCACTTCATTTATTTTTCGCAGAATTCATTTCGCTATTTCGATACCGATTCGATTGCAAGTCACTCATTAACAAACCCAGTAATCGACTGATTCTGATTGAATTATTTGAGCACTGAATTGAGCCAACAGCACGTACGGTCAGCCCGCGCATGCGGAACACATGCACCAGCAATTGACCCACATACCTACAGTATAATAATATTCTGATACGAGCACACACGTCATCCGACAGTCCGTACTTATCCAATTTGGCCAAGGCGTCTGTTTGATGAAGCATTCGCATCGTGGCCGACTTAACGCGGCACACTCCTGCGAGGTGTTCCTGCGAGGTGTTAACCGGACCGAAGGAGGCGATATGTCATGGGTCGACCTCTGGATGGGCTATTTTTAGCTGGGGCCCTTTGACGATGGTGAGAACGGAGAAAGGGTCGTCGGAAATCCCTACGCCGCGCTATAAAACGACCCGAACAAAGCGCGGTTTTTCCGCAGCGATATTGATACGTGCAAAATTCAAAGGGTGTTCGATTGGTGTGTTCGAAATTTCGTAATTAAACGCGTCCGTGTGTCAATTTCAGATTCGGTGGTTTTTCGAATCGATGGCGCGTGTTTTAATTGCGTATGTGCGATAATTCGTTTATGCATCACTATTATGGAAACTATAAAAACATTGATTGCAGAAAAAGTTTTTGATAAATTAAAAAAAAAATCTTGTATAAATATGTATATTCATTACGTTATGATAAGAAAGTTTTTGAGAGCTTGAGAAAAAAGAAAATTCCTTATGAAATATCAGCATGATAATTATTTAAAATACTCTTTTAATCATGAAGGAAATTTAAACTGGCATGAATGAGAATCACTGATAAAGATATGCTTCATAAAATGCAAAACTCAAACGCTATTTTTCCTATAAAATCTAAATGCAAACTAAATATCAAATACATTTTTAGTTAAATTATATACTATTAAGTAATAATAATCGAAAAAATAAAATAATTCGGTCACTTTAAGCCGAAAAAATAACATGGAAACGAAAAATGATTTTTTCCCATAATGCTGTTCTTATTAGAAAAAATTGTAATCAAAATTTTTTCCACTCCCGAGAAATTCAAATTACCTAGATATATTGAAAATGATATTATTTATAATTTAAAAGTAGTTTCGGATATATATTTTATTGAAAAACATGGAATTTTCGAAAAATTAAGGGCGGGAAAATACTTTTGGCCTCCGGTGTATATTAGTATATTAGTCATAAAATTTACTTTTAATTAAGAAAAAAAGTAAACGTCAATTGCTCTTTTTTTACTGATTTATTATAGTTAAAATATCTAATTGTAAGTTTAAAACATTAAAATGATTTTTAAATCGTCAAATAGTGTATAAATAAGATTCAAATTTGAATTAGAATTTGCGTATAATCGCAATATAATTTGTTGTTCGTGTTATATACTGAACGATTCAATTATCCATAGTATTTTGAAACGAATCTCATTAAAGAGTAAGAATTAATTAGCGCAAGAGACGAACGTTTTGATTTTGGAATACAAATAGCAATGAAAATAAATGCAAAATAGGCGAGCCTGCCTTTTTGGGCAAAATTAATTTAAAAGAGCAACAAAAAAATTCGCTCAAAGGATTTATTAGGCAGGACAGCGAAATTTATTTAGGGAGTTCTTTGGGAATAGGGGAATAAGGGATTATTGGTTTTCTTGTAAGCTAAGCGCCCTATAATTAGACATTAAAATATTCTAAAGCAACAAAACACTTTCTTTTCGAAATTAGCGAAATGGAAAAACAGAGTCATCGGATTACTTCACCCCAGTGTCAAAAAAACCCCGACTGCATCTTAAATGCGATTACATCGGCAAAATTTCATTACGCTTAAAGCGCACGAACGTCGCATGTCGGATTAGTTATTCGTAAAAATAAACCGTATAAAGAGTAATTTTATTGCTAACGCACATTACGGCTAAAATATGCGTTTTACGTTTTACGGCGTCCCGTTTTACGATTGCCCAGATAACCGAACGAGCCGGAATAATCGCGATTATGATGAACCCATAAACCGAGACGCGGGATCTGCCTAATTTGCATTTGATAACGGCGCGTAAAAGTGCGTCCGTCCCTAAGGGAATGGTATTGGTCGAAGGGTTAAAGGGCCGAATCGAATGTGGCCGATAAGGGTTGATAGCGTAAAGGAAATGCATACGATGCGCGAAAAAACGGCACTAAAACATTTAAGATACTAATAAACGTTTAGGTGTACGATAACGTTGATGGTTTATCAATTGAATCGCTGCCTTTGAAAAAATTGACTATTCGGTAAGGGATTTTTAGGGTTCGAATTCATCACGAGTTAAATTTCTCTTATCACTATGGAAAAATTGCCAGAACGTTTCGGAAAGGTTTTTTTTGCAGTGGATATTGCATATGGTGATAAAAAAATAGTGTAATGTTTGGATATTTTTGTGATTGTTTGAATCTACAAGTTATCGCTTTATATACGTATAATATTGCAATTAAGTTGTTTCTGACAACATAATTAATTTCACAAACATGCTTATATCGTAATTAATAAGTCAATATATGCTTATACATTATATTATAATATTAATTGATAAAATATTAAAAATTACGTAATAAATTTCAATTATAGATTTTATAAATTCAAAATTGAATATCATAAAAAAAATTTAAATAAAAAAAAATAATAATAACGAAAAGACGAGACTATCTCTTGAATTGCACTAATAAATCCGAACCTTTCGATTAATACGCACAATTATTTATGATTTATCAAAGCATACTTGAGATCGACAATAGATCAAAAAACAAATAATATCGCGATCGTCTCCAGAAAGTTCCATTCTGCGGTTTCGGTCGAACGCGTACATACAAAGCGAATTCGAGATAATAATTATGGGTGAAGCGTATTCGTACGAAAACCAGCCCCCAGCCCCGAAAACTCGGCGTTTTGTGTTGCTCGAGTCAAATTTAACCTTGTCAATATCAACGGGTAATCTTTATGTTGCTCGGGCAAACTTTACACTCAAGATAATATTAAATCCAAACACGAAGAACACCAGACTGCTGAATTTGTCTCCCGGGACGTAATCCCGGTTCGAATGTGAAACGGCGTCTCTCCCGAGCGATGCGAACAAGGTGCGAAGGACGAACATGGCGACCATTCATCATCGTGATATATCCTCAAGGACTACCATTGTAATTGGGTATACGTCTAAGCTTATTAAATATGTCGTGTTTCCGCCGAAGGTGTAAGTGCATCGGAAAACTAACCAAGTGGTGTGTACTTTGAATTAGTTTAGATGGGTTCGAAAGTTATTAATATGTATTATATATGGAGGATTTTTTTTTGTTCTAGGATTTATTCGAGTGTTGAACTTTAGTTCGATATGAAAGTTTGTATTGGATTATGGCAAATTTACAAGACGTATAAAAGTTTCCGATAGTTCTTTACAAAATTTTGCAAATTATCTGTAAAATAATAACTTCGAAACTGTGTAATATTTATTAAAGAACATGAATTTTTTTTGAAACATCTACATATTTTATTTCAATGAAAATTATTACATTGTTCGCTCCATAATGAGAAGTCGTATTGATACCAAAGTCAAAACAACAATAAGCAACCTTATCGAATCGCGCGAATCGAATATACGCACAACGGCGTTATGAATATTTTTTAACCTCAAATAAACGATACAATTAAGCTTTTTTCATATTCCATTGTCGAATCCGAACAAAAACCGAGAAGCGCGTCGCACTAGCCGCTTCGGATATTCAGATCGGCAAGTGTATACAAGTCCCGGCGTACACGTGGTCGGGGGGCGAGTTTGCACAGAGCTTTTCGGTATTAAGCGGCCCATATTATAAAGCTCCAGTGTTACCGTGGAATACGCAAACAAAGCTTTATCCATTGATACTTTTGCGCGGTTGCTGGTTTAAACCAGCACAACACTCACTATCCGGGGAGAACTTTACTTCAAATATACGGCTTCTGCGGTTCGCTGCCTGCTCCCGGGACCCACCCACCGACATCCGACGCTGTACATAATATGGATTGTGTGTAGTGAATATAGTCGTCACTGTTTGATACCGTTCGCAAAATATCATAACGTGTACACACAATGGCGAACGGGGTCGTAATACAAGTCTTGCCCGTTGCGAAATCGACCCGCGCGTTTATGATCGGCGGACAGAACTAATGCGATTTCACCGTTTGTACCTGGGTGTTTCTGGAAGTTTGATGTATGGTCTTTACAGTTTTGATGCCGACTTGAGTGGTTTAGAAGAATCTGCATGTAGTTGTTTAGGGTGAAGAAAAGTGGGAGAAGCCCTCCAGTGAAACCCCGGCCGTGAACCAA